>JAANDG010000217.1:0-217257 GCA_036852015.1 Pelodera strongyloides
AGAGAGGAATCTTAAGTATTAAGCTTCATGAAGTATGATTAGAAATATCATGTGGAACGTTACTATACAAAACAGTGAATTCATATAATTCAGCGGCGTACATCATGGGCAGCTTGCAGGTCCTTCAGCAGCTCAATAATCGGTCCTTCAGCAGCTCAATAAATGCAAATCTGCTTTCAAAAGGTGTTCGGACAGCGCAGCGCAGAACGGAAACAAAAACAACAAGCAAAACAAACTTTCCTTTTCTGTTTTTGACAATTTTGAAAAAAAAAATGTTCACATAAACTATCCTACGCGGGAGTACAAATTACGAAAATTAGGGCGCTTTTGCGGCGATAGCGGGCGCGCGCCCTCCAAAGTTCATTGGCTACAATTGGGAGTATTTTACTGCTTTTTTCGAACAACGGCGAGCTGTTAGAAAACGGTATACCATATTAAAATCGGTTAATAAAATACTATATTAGACTCGATGCAAACGAGAGCACTCCTTACAGCCGTCAGTCTACAGTAAGATGGCATATCATCGATCTCGAATTCTCAAGAGAAACCCTATGTTTTCAGAATATTGCTATTCAAGTAAATATTACATAAAAAGACTTTATTCACAAAAACATGACACAGTGGCAAACGCCTTGTTCCACGCCACCGGTCGCTGGTTCGAGCACGGCCCGGAACCCCCTCACCCCAACAAAGGCGTAAAAGTTGGTGGCTGGGTAAAACCGGCGAAGATAAATCTGCTCCTCGAGCAGCCTCCGGGAAGTGCAAAGGCCAGTTCATCCGTCTTCAGAAATGAACCGGGCCCCGGTGCACCGTTTCTGCGGATTCGGTTGATATAACCCGGTACACTTTCTCTTCATTTTTTATTTATTTTTTCATCTTTTATATTAAGAGTTACCATCTCTCCTCTGTCTACCACCTAAAATCTACATGCTATCGAGCACTGGGTGTTTATGCAACCCAAAACCTCGGACAATTTGAAAACATTCAACGGGATCGTACACAATTCTTGTGTGTTGTAGAGATTTTAGACTAAACACTGTTAACCTTTTTTAATTAAAATATGACACATTTCATAATTGTTATTGAGTGCTATTTTTGTGAAACGATTTTGCACTCGTTCGACCAAGAGGATTTCGTTTTTAGAATAAGGAGACCATATAGGAGAAGCATCTTATTATATAAAGTTGGGAGCTGTGTTTGGTTGTTTGATTGATTGATTGTGTGTTTGGATGATGTGCGTTACGCTCAGGAAGTAGGATTGGTTCAGTAGTTCATGTTCCCATGCACTGAGCCATCTCACATCCCGAGCGCCCCTCTCACAAAAGTCCAAAAAAGGCTGCATATACGGAATGTGTGTGGTATATCGTTCGGGCGCGTCGGCGGCGCTCAAAGTACTTCGATTAAAATACAAGGAACATACAAATCTAGAGCGCAACAAAAGAAGCAATAAAGCGAGGATTTTAGCATTATTTTTTGAATCACTTTTGAATCCACGTTCCACGTATGTATGAAATAAAAATGTACTAGAAGGTCGCCTCAGGCGGTGCAGCCGTCTGGTATTCCATAATTGGACGTAAAAAGTATAATGTTTAAGAAAAGCAGAGAGATTTAGCCGAACAATGCACTTTAGGATGTGATTTGCAGTGAACATTGCAGACGGACTATTATTTCAATATGCGCACTAAAACAAGTCCGATGAGATCAAAATACCGAGATCGTGAACAGTGTCGATCTTATGGGGTTTCCATGTATGCGATTCGCGGTTGCGAAAATGACAAACCGCTGTCCATGTTCAAGTCATTTTACATGCATGTCAACTGCCTACCGTAACCCATGCGAATCGCACGTTTGACATGGTCCTGCAGCGAAAGTGTATATCACATCCATACTATTTGAAATAGATCCGTACTGTTTTGAAATAGATCTATACTAGATTCAAAATCGCTGCGGGACCTTGTCATTTACATTGCTTCGAGCATGGACAGGCATTTGTTATTTTCGCAAGTGTGAATCGCATACATGGAAACCCCATAAGGGAAGAAAGAGCCATGAATTTCCAGGTGGACTTCCTACTGATCCCCAATTGAGAGGTGCTGGCATTTAAGCTAGGACATTTTCATTTTACGTGGTTGGCCAATTTAGTAAATTTACTTGTCTTTATTGCTATTTTGAAACTAGTTGAGCAGACACGCAAATTTGTGCGTTTCCAAAAAGCGGGCGAGCGCACAGTATATTGGCTCCGCCTATTTTGTACACAACATTGTGGCACGTTGCATGCAATAGGTTTCTGGAAAAGGTCTCGGAGCGAAAAAGGAGAGAGTGTGACCAATTAAGAGACAGCGGACGGTAAAACATTTTGCGCACGTTCGCACTTTGTTTGCTGGATTATTCCGATCCCGCCCGGGCGGCCCGATATTTGTATAATATGCATTACTTCGGTGTACACTGAATAAAGTATTCATATAAATTAGGTTTCAATCGGGGCTCCCATTCTAGCAACGCATATAGCAGAGACAGCGGACAGTAAAACATTTTGCGCACGTTCGCAGTTAAAGTTTGTGGATTATTCCGATCCCTACGGACGAAGCTATCGTTCTCCGTCCCTTCGTGTTCTATCTGCTGTTTTGTTTTTCTCGATCTCTTTTAATTTCTTGTTCTAGTACCAACACGTGTTGCTTTCAGGCCACTCCGTTGCTGTGCTGCATGTATGATGAACGGTGTTTTGCTACGATGTAAGACTCAGGCCCTGCGTTCGTTGACGTCTTCACGCCATCGTCACGGACTATCGAAAAATGTATGACTTGTAATTGTTTTACTTCTAACCTCCCGGCTTATATAGAAATCCGTAGTTGCGACTGTTTTATTGTATTTTTTCTTCAAATTTACTTATGTACAGGTTGGCTCATCTTCGACTTCTCCACGTCTACTTTTACCTAACAGTACGAAGTCGGTGCAACTCCAACAAAGAAGGAATATCATCTTCAAGATGGGAAATGCAACACCGCCACGCGTCACCGGTTACTATGTTGTGTTAGTTTTTTTTTGTGATACTGCAACGATGAAAGAAAATGATTCTGTTTTTGTGAGAAATCGTACATGATAAAAATATTAATATGAAGACAAATTAAGCAGAATCATGAATCGTTATCTTACGAAATCACTCGAGTAGTTTTAACTTACACTCACAGTGCACTGCAAAATAAACATAATCAACGTATGTCCTAATACTCTAATACAATTATATAGATTTCCCGTGATTCCCGAGGAAACTGTGGAAAACAATCCATTCATCAGAAATATATCAGCGAACGAGGATTGGCCAAAGTTGGCGACCGCTTCACCCAGGGAAATGTAGGTTCCTTGTTCCTTATGTTTATGTTGTTGAGTTATAAATCGGGAGAGTGATTCTATAGTGCAAACCCAAACTATGTTAGCGCTATCGCGCTAACAAAGGATAAAGATCATCTCATATTTCTTTCTTCCGCACAGCTGAGCAGGATAGACGACGAATTCCAGTTTCCAAATTGCTCGGAGTGAAGTGAAGCATTCATAGAATATCGAAAAGAAAGAACTTTGTCGTTTTTGAAGATGGACTATATTTGTCGTTTAGGTACGAGGGCACTGTGAGACTGCTAATGGAATATGGAGCGACTGTGCAGGAGCACACGGAACATTTGGAGAAGAGTAATTCTTATTTTTTTTATGAATAGTTTGTGCGGTTATTTTTGTCTGTGTCGCATGAAGGCACGCAAATTATATTTTATGAGCCGAAGCCTTCAACTATGGATTGTATACTTTGAGTTTATTAAAGTTTTTGTATGGGATATGGAATCGGAGTGGTGAATATGGCCTCTGGATAAGTCCCCTGAAAACATGTATATGCTATTTTATTTGTATTCCATTTCAGCCGCAAACAATCCGGATGAAGTGCGCACATTCGAGAATACAGTTGATCCCCTCCTGACAGAAGAGTATGAGGTAGTACCATTTTATTTATTTATGAATAACAAAATTTCCACACTAGAAGAGAGGGATGGAAGACTTCAAGAGGTAAGGAATTCCACGATCTGACTACGCGCCCTTGGTAGAAGTGACGTGATACTAATACAGCTTATTGATCACATACGTCGAAACAAATGGACAATGGACATCCTAAAATGAACGTGCTTCACAACATTTCTCACTAAAAAGGGGCCAAACAAGCGTCAGTGCAAATGATATTGTAAATACCGCATTGGTATCAAATAATGTAATTTTTTTTCTTTTTCAATTATTCCCTCAGGTCAACTTCGCCTTCCAAACACTGATGTTGAAGATGCTAACAGATTGGCCCGATTCAAGTCGTATTCTTTTTGATGCCGATTTACACCACGTAAGTGTTGTAATGGTTTAAATTATGATAAAGGTTTATTGGTTACCTAAGTGACATATAATCAAAATGCAACCCTAAGACTGGAAAACATCCCATACTGACAAGTGACAAGGGGCCTTAGTAATTACTTAATATTTCAACTGGAATAGTGACGATTTGTTTGTTTACATTGCAAGGACATTGGACATGTGAGTGTCCTGCTTTATTTGCATAGGGTATTTCGTTTTTTGTACTGTATTTTTTAATGTTTCTCTGATGTCTGTTTTTTTTATATAGTGAACCTACGTTTCACGTTCCACATTACGTGACTATCGTGTATCTTTAGATCAAAATCATGTGCGCTCGTGATCATATGGAAAAATTGACAAACGAGGAGTTCCAGAAGACAATCAAGGTAGTTTGTTTTATTATTCTTTAACTATGACCGCTGTGTTTTATCGAATTTAGGTATGTTGTTTTTAGGCCGTGAGCTTGTAAGTTTATTTAATATGAAAATTTCATGGGTGGTTCGCTGGTAACCTACCTTGTCGGCAGCCTTATTGTGTGACTTCAAATCAGTTGTGTGAATTCAGGACCTGTATGAAAAGAAGGACGGTCTGAACGAATGGCAACTTCGTCTGTTGGAGTGGTACTTACTTGAGGTATCTTTTAACTGCATGTATAAGCCAGTCACCAGCCAGGGGACATTTTTCTATCAAAAATTTTGATCTGTGTTTGATATTAGTCACATTTTGACATTGTATGATATATGTCTGCTGAAGTAGTTTGACCAATACTCGATTTTTATTTTATTCCGTTCCCTTCTGCTTTCCGTGCGAATGTAAAACAAAAACATCGCACGAAAGGGGAATTGCAATCGGTACAGTATAGTACAGGGACAGACAACTGTTCTAGTGAATATTGTTTTTTTTATAGATCAAAGCAAGTGGTTTTGACAAGAAAGACGAGAAGACAAGGAAACTAATTGGAAGTTGGAGCAAGTTCATTGACGAATACAGGAGCAAGTACATGTAGGTTTTTTGTGGGGGGGGGGGGGGGTTAGGTGGCGCAGTGCCTAAGTCGCTGTTTCAAGAGCGGCGCATGCACTGCGGCTCGTCGGTTCGTCTCCTGCCCCGGGCACACCAAGCCTTCTCATTAGAGTTTTATGACGTCCATCATTTTTTATATGAATTTGGCGAATTATGGTTAGGGTGTAAGTGAAAAATCGAAGAATTGAGGGATATAGAATTGTGGATGTTATTTGAAGAGTGCAAAACTGCAAAAAAATTCAAAAGAGCACAACCCAAGCCCCCGCCCCCTTTCTTTCACATTAGTTCAAGTCGGAAGGAAAGTATATATAGGACCTTCCTGTCTTCGATGATTGGATATTGTTCTGGTATTGCATGCTTGTTATGTTATAAGAGGATTTATGTACAATATAAAGAAACGTAAAATCAATAAAAACATAATGAAATGAACTTAAACAGATCTACAGATCTCACATTGTGGAGGTGTCAGCCCTCTACTTAGTGCCTTTATCTTTCAGCACCAATGTAATGGCCACAAACGATCAAAATACATTCACCGTCACGGATCCGTCTGTTCTGAAAGGAGCACCTCCGCACATTCTCCAGAAGCTGGCTGTTGATCCGTATGTTTTGTTTTATTTGGAGTTCAGTTCTGATTTCAGATCATTGAACTTAAATACTAATTGCAACTTGCAACCAAAATGACATCACCGTTCCAATACCTACAAAACGAAACATATAATCGCAGTCACAACATGCAAAATATATAACTCTTTATTCAAAGCAATACAATTTAACATACAAACAGTGGCAAGAAAAGAGATAAACATACACATACACACAGGCTAGTCACGTTTAAGAGGCCCAGCTACTCACGCGGTGCGATAATGCAATTATGCAATTCATTGTTTTATTTGTCTTCTGCCGCATATTCGCTTAGTTTGTGAGAATTGAGAATTCGAATTTTAGCTTGCTGACTCCAAATTGTTGTGTGATTTGCTTATGATTTCATGATCTTTCCAGAAACAACTGGGAAACGGGCCCATGGAGAGCCAGCATGACGCCGCATTCTATTCTGCCATTTTTGCAGTACTGTGGCGATAGACAGGTGAGATCTTCGGTTTATGATGATCTATTTATTATTATTACTATTATTTGTTGTTCTTGGTTCTTATTGATGAACTGTGTTCTGTGCACGGTTTAAGATGATTATAGCTTGTAGCTACTTGATATTTTTTTATGTTAGATATTACTAGTTTGTAATGCGCTTGATTTGCAACCTACGTGGGTCCGTGGATGACGCATTTGTTGAATCCTCGCTATTTCACATGCTCAGTTCAACTATTTACTGATAAAGGCTTAGAAACGTATATGAGAAGTATCGGTTATATATTTGCATACGCATAATTGAATGCTAATGAACATGGCGTTCTAGTTTATCAGAGTTTATCGCTTCCTTGGCCGACTTCACTTGGGCCCATTTGCCCTCTACTAGAGTTAATCTCTTCCCTGCCAGACATCACTTGGGTTGGTTTGCCCTCTTATTCGAGGAGTTTATCTTATTTCGTGGCTGAGGTCACTAGTGGCTAGTATTTGCCCGATTCTGTCATCTATTCGACCTACACGCAAGTTATTAGGCCTATTGAGCCTTTGTGTTTTCCCCAGTCTTTCTACTCTCCTGGCTGTCGTGCCCAGCCAGGTGCCCGTGTGTGTGGCCTGCCCGTATTGGAGTGCGGTGGATGTGGACTCCTGAACCCCAGTTATCTGAGAAGAATCTGAAGAGGCCCCGTGGAACTGCGACGTTCCTTTCAGCGACCCTAAGCCCATATTACCTTTACATAGTCGCATAAACCATTTACACACTGCCCTGTGTTGTTATATGCCGTGATAGCCCTGGCAAGGTTTTTCAGTGGTGCACCGTTCGGACCGATTCACTATTCCGACAATTCACTATCCAGGAAAAAAGAAGAGTAAGTCCCATTTTTATTGGAAAAAGAGACATTGTCCAATTGATATATTTTTTTTATAAAAGAGGCATTAGTCCCAATTTGATGAAAGAGAAAAGAGGCATTTAGCCCAGTGAAAAGAGCCCGGAGGAAAAGATAACTCTCCAAGACAAAACCATGGGCCAACTTGTTTTGTTCCCTTTGTATTTTGTCTTGTTTCACTCGATCTACGTCTACGTGGATCGTGTTCCAGATTGTCTGCGGACGATTTCGGTTAATTGGAGCTTGCTCCTAACATTGACTACCCCGGTGGTCTACCTATTGGAGCTTGCTCCTACCCCTAAAGGCTGCATTCAGTCATCAGTGGAGCTTTCTCCTTCTTTCATTGACTGTAGGCAGTCTGCATTGATCGAAATTCTAAATTGTTCTCGAGGAATACTTCAGCCTGCAATCAGGAATAATTCGCTAGGAGACTGACCTAAATATATTGTTAACGAAGAGTGAATTCTCGAAATGTTTCAAATGTTTGAAATTAATAAATTTTCTGCAGGAATAAAAAAAAACGTATGCGTCCAATCTAGCGTGGTGAATACGGCCTCAGCAAGAATTTTCTATGAAAAAGCACAGCCCTGAAAATTCCGTGACGCGGATCAAATTCTGGGATGGAACGTGTTTCTCAATTGGCCCTTACTGTCGGTCGAAAGTTACGAGAAGTGCACCGTTGTTGTACAATAATTACGTGTCGTAATGTTATGAAGGGCATTCGTATTCTTTTATTGACATTCTTTGGTAATTGAAAACAATGGTAAAGTCAAGAAAAGCTTGTTTCGTAAATGCTTTATGAAAGCGTGAAGTGCGGAATTCATTAATTACTGAAAAACGGTAGTTATAATAAAAAAAAAATATTGAAAAAAAAAATATATATTTGTGGAAAAAAAATTGAAAGAAAAATCATTACACAAAACATTTAGATTATTGCCTCGTATTCGTATGTACAATAACCTGTAACTGAAAATTTCGTAAATCAATTTAAAACTTTACGAGCACACTGAGTGTTTGTTGAAAAAAAAACTGCAGGAATCTTCAAAGCGAAGTGATGGCCTGAATAGTACAATTGCTATCAATAATTTTCAAGGAAGTTTCCAAGCTCGGTCAAACATTGCAATCCTGCTCATAAAGGATAAACTGTTAAACCAAGCAATATCAGTTACAAAAATCAATATTTACGGTTCAATATTCGGCAGAAGGAATTATTTATTATTTGCAGCAATTCTCAAAGAAAGCGAGCACATAAGGTATGCTGCGAAAGTGCCACCAAACACAACACTGAAAGCACTCTTGTTCTGATTGACAGTTGTAAAAGTACAGTGTTCAGAGAGGAACACTAATTACCAAAGAAAAAAATCAGTTAACCCATATTCAATAGAAAACGGGCACAGTATTGAGAGAGTGAAGTCCCATCAAAGAGAGCAAGTAT
This sequence comes from Pelodera strongyloides, assembly GCA_036852015.1. Classification (NCBI taxonomy): domain Eukaryota; kingdom Metazoa; phylum Nematoda; class Chromadorea; order Rhabditida; family Rhabditidae; genus Pelodera; species Pelodera strongyloides. The sequence continues at coordinate 8,803 of JAANDG010000217.1, forward strand.
AATTTACAGTAATGTTGGACACAGCTTAAGAAATTGTGAAAATTACAAAAATAAGCCCTAATTTATTTTAATCCACGTGTTCAATTCATGATATATGAAAAAACCGAAAACGACCACCCAATACAGAGTAGTTACGAAAATCCTTGTTCAAAGTTCAGTTTTTTACAACTTCCTTAATTTTCCAAACAGGAAAATATTCGAAAATCCGCATGGTAGAAATGCGAGATAAATTTTTCGATACGCAAGACATGTCTACAGCTTGAATACTTTCCTTACATGAATTCCACTAAACATTATCAGTCTATAGAAGTTTCCAGAAACATAAATTTCATTAGTAAGTCAGAATTGAGAAAATTGTAAATTGGCATTTAAAGCAGAAATAGTCAGTACCCATTCGCGAGAAATCCAAAGTAAAATTCTTAGAGACTTCACGCTCAATTGCAGATTACATCAATTGCAGAGGACAATAGGTTTCATATCTTCGTAATTATTATACACTTTTTTACAAAAAGGTCTGTCCTCAGAAAGGTCTGAAAGGTAACAAAAAGGTCTGTCTCTTACCTATACAAAGCAGAACTATTCCATTCCAATTTCGAACATTTATCTGAAAACAAAAATGTCTAAATTAGAATACGCAACTCGGTAAAAATTGCAAAATTTACATGGGAAAGTGTGAGTATTCATGTTCATATTATGAAGAGCTTGATACTAAGTAAGTACAATGTGTATAAATAAGACATGAAGGAAAGGGAGATTGCGTGAAAATTGCAAAAATATGTCCATTTTTATCATAATCAACGTGTTCTCATTTCGGAAATTATGAACGATTTTTCTCGAAAGTGGCCACCAACTAGAACATGTTAGTGTCGAAACGTCGCGCTCAAAGTACACGGACGTCAGAAAGTTAAGAAATGGTTGAAATACATACCCTATTAAAACCAATTATGTTCACCAATTTTCGAGATTTCGAGACCACAAGTTAACCGTAAAACCGAGGAACAGTACTCAAAGATCCAAAGATAGACCACTTATTTACATAAAACTAATATTTTTGAGACTTCACACTCAATTGCAGATTGCATCAGCAATTGAGTGGTTGAGCTGCCGAGATATAGTCAACTAATGATCCTCATAATAATTCTCATGAATCTATGTAAAATTCTGAGGACTACGCATTCAATTGCAGATTACATCAGCAATTGCGCTGTTGATAAACGCGGTGCATTTGGATCAGAAAATTTGTCAGGAAATTTTGGCAATTAATACAAATCCGAAAGTGCGTTCGGTGAATTAGCAAGGATATGCTCCAGCAGGCCAATACGCTTCGTATCTGCATAATTTTTGTACAAAAGGATCTATCCTCAGATATATTTCACCTGTCGGAAACAAGCTTATTCGAATTTCGAATTTTGAAAAAAAAAATATCTAAATTTGAATACGGAAGACACACTGAAAATTGAAAAATTTGCGTGGGAAACAATGAGAGTATTCATGCTCAAATTATGAATACAAAGTACAGGGCGTTTGTTAAATCAGGAAAGAAATACTAATAGTCAGACATGAAGAATAGTGAATCGGAGAACCCAACCGGAACAAATGCACAAGACCCGCGTGGCAGGCGACAAGACCATTCATTATATGTATAGTAGTGAAATTTTTGTAGCTAAAAGGCTATACAGAGAGTGTGATAAAAGACAAAAAAAAACTTGTTCGGAGTGTTGAATCCTCGCTATTTCACATGCTCAGTTCAACTATTTACTGATAAAGGCTTAGAAACGTATATGAGAAGTATCGGTTATATATTTGCATACGCATAATTGAATGCTAATGAACATGGCGTTCTAGTTTATCAGAGTTTATCGCTTCCTTGGCCGACTTCACTTGGGCCCATTTGCCCTCTACTAGAGTTAATCTCTTCCCTGCCAGACATCACTTGGGTTGGTTTGCCCTCTTATTCGAGGAGTTTATCTTATTTCGTGGCTGAGGTCACTAGTGGCTAGTATTTGCCCGATTCTGTCATCTATTCGACCTACACGCAAGTTATTAGGCCTATTGAGCCTTTGTGTTTTCCCCAGTCTTTCTACTCTCCTGGCTGTCGTGCCCAGCCAGGTGCCCGTGTGTGTGGCCTGCCCGTATTGGAGTGCGGTGGATGTGGACTCCTGAACCCCAGTTATCTGAGAAGAATCTGAAGAGGCCCCGTGGAACTGCGACGTTCCTTTCAGCGACCCTAAGCCCATATTACCTTTACATAGTCGCATAAACCATTTACACACTGCCCTGTGTTGTTATATGCCGTGATAACCCTGGCAAGGTTATTCAGCATTAGCGATTTATTTTTTGCTTAAGTAAATTAGGTCTCCCATACTGTGTTTTGTTTGTAAATGTAAATAAATAGTTTGTTAGTAATGTCAATGCCAATTATATAATTATGTACAAAATAATTTTTTTTAGCTTCGTGCTGCCGCTTGGGAGAAGTGGATCAGCAAGGCTTCATTCGATCACGATTTCTACAACAATTCAATCAATATCGAGGAGCTGAGACACAATAAGTAGGTTCTTAGTTCTTTACGTGAAGCCGGAAGCGTATCTTGACGTCAAATGATGCCTGTGCTCAACCTATTATGTCATTTGTTAGGTGGTGCTGATTGCTGATATTTAATAAGAATCATAATCACTGATGTTCATGCTTCATGTTCACTTTTTGTATGTTTTTTTAGATTTAGGGTAATTTTGTAAGATTTTGGATTATAACCTTTCAACATTTATTTCACTACTTCTTTGATAGCGGATTCCACTGGTTAAACGTGCCCTGGTGCATAATAATGTATAAGTTATTAAATTAAGAGTAATATATTTGTGAGTGGAGCTATATTAAAGAAGTTTTCAGCGAAGGATTGGCTAAGTCTTTGGGCTACTCTTCTGTGGCTGAACACCGTTTGGCCAACAAAATGGCCGCAAGTCCAGAAACAGTTCGATCGTTCTTCAACGCGTATGTTTACTGTTTTCGGTTTCATGGGCATTTTCGATTTTCTGGGGTTTTCTTTTCAGTTTTCCACAAGGTGCGTAAGCGTAAGATACACACGAACCGCCTAGGACGGTTCTAGGCCATCTCCATGTCCGGGGGGTAATTTTGAAGCTACATCGTACGATCTACGATAAAAGGAAAACTAAAAAAAACTTTCTTTTGCGAATTTTGCGTACGGGATTTATGCCTGTTTATTCCGATGCTGGTTACAATATCAAACGGTGTCTTTTGTTTCTTTTCACATACTTCTATTTGCTGCAAATTGCAAACCTTTGTTTTAGTCTTGTGCGCCGTGTGAGGCCTGTTTTCCTCGATCGTGTTGACGCATGGAGTGAATTTGCACAGCGAAGTGAATTGTTCGGTGGCGAACTTCAGGTTTGTGTTATGTGTCTGTCAAAGGTCAGGGCGCGTACGGGATGCTCTTTACGAAAGGAAAACATGCAAATTTCTCGCTCTTGGGATGGACATTTCCGAAAGGTTCTAATGCTTGGAGAAGGCTCAAGACACAGTTTGAATAAGTATGCAAAATGCAAATGGTTTAATTTTTACATGCTAATTCGTACGGTATTTTGAGCTTTCTCCAAGCATTAGAACAGTTCGGAAATGTCCATCCCGAACGAGAAATTTGCATGTTTTCCTTTCGGAAAGAGCATCCCGAACGTGCCCTCACTCTTGCGTTTGTGTCTTTCAGACAACTGAGACAACTTTTTGTAAGTAAGTTAATAGTATTACTGGGTGAAATAGAATTAAAGGAAGTTATTAAATTAAGATAGTTAAAAAAAGATGTGATTTTCTTTACTTTTCAGGCCCATGACTTGTTCTACATTAGTCGTCGCGAAGCCGAAGAGCATTATGAGTAAGTGTTTGTAATTTGTAATCCTTTTTCTCGTTTTTCGTATTGTCTTTTTCTGCGGTTTTCGTTTTGCCGTTATGGTAAGTGTTCTATGCCCATGTTTATCGAGAAGTTCAGTGAAAGTGTAGGCCGGTACCGGTACACGCATTCGTATATTCGTTTTCCTTGCACGGGCACGCCTATTTTATTTTCTACTGTTTTCCTTTTTTTTCGTACCTGCGTAAGATTTACTAGTTTTATTTAAGATTAAGAGTAATTTCTTTAGTGTGAATTCTTTGGACCTGATGAACCATTTCCCGTTCTGGCCAACTTTCACTAACATTACCACCGTGCTGTCGCAGCTGTTCAATTTGGAATTCCAGGTTTGATTACTGTAATTTTGTGACCCTTTTAAAGCGGTATAACACCCAGGGTTTGAAACGGATTTTGGATGCGTTATTATATATTATCATGTATTATATGCAACTGCAAACTTTGTGCCATTATTTACGCGAAAAAAAAAAGAGTTTTTCATATACATGGAAATGCACTTGTCCTGAAAGCCCGCATTTAATTATCATGTTATCATTATAGGATATCACCGATTCTGGCCTTGAAAGAGCACATCAAGATGCCCGAATTTTCTCCGTAAAAGACAAAAGCACAGGTGAGAGTTTTGAGGACAGGACATAAATACTTACTTAAAGCGAAATACCGGCCGGATTTTGAAACACATCGTGAACAACTGAATTCTTGCGTATTTATGCTAATTTGCTCGATTTTTTATTCTAATTTATGTTCATTTGCATAAGCTGCATAAGAATGTAGGTGTCCACGATGCGTTTCAAGAACCGGCCGGTCTTTCGCTTTAATGATTATGATACCCTAAGTTCTATGTTTAACTTGATGGTTTTGTATGGTTTATTGAATACGCCCAAACACATTGCGCTTCATATCAGGGAATCCCTTTTTGGAACGTAATATTTTTTATGTAGTTTGTAATTATTTTATTTATTTATTAAATAACACCACAGGGAAAGTAGTAGTAGTAATTGTTGTTTGGCTTTCTTATTTTGTTTTTATCTTTCGTTTATGCAGGCGATCACCTTGGAAGACTCTACGTGGATCCGTACGATCGAGAAAGCAAGCGTGGAGGATGGAATACGTTACTAGGAAGAAGTTTGTGATTTGAAAATAATTTTTAAAGCGAAATACCGGCCGGTTTTTGAAACGTATCGTGGGCACCTGAATCATTACGTATTTATGCTACGTTACTCGAATTTAGCTCGAGCATAAGAATGGAGGTGTCCACGATGCGTTTCAAAAACCGTCCGGTATTTCGCTTTATGCATTCTCTTTGGTGTTCCCTACCCTAATTAAGCCTCATTTAATGTGGGGGGGGGGGGGGGATTTACCTTTCGTTTGAATCAATAGATTGCCTATTACTAGTGCTAGTACATTTTCTAAATGGCCGGAGACTGCATGAGAATCGATCGAATTCTTCGAAACACCGCCACTTTTTATGCTGATCTGAAACATGGCGATTTTTCTTTGAAAATGGCCTACATAGTTTTAGTCAATTTAACTTCTGTGTATGACTCACAATAAAACTTTTTCCGGACTACGGATGCTAATGCCAATTTATACATTTGATACTTTATGTTTCGGTTCCTCATTTAAGAAGTGATCTCCAATTTCTATCTAAATGAAATCTCAATGGCCGGGGGACTACATGTGAAAATTGCTTTATAAACACCGCTATTTTTTTTCTTGCTTTGAAACATTAAAGTGAAATACCGGCCGGTTTTTGTAATGCATCGTGGACAACTGAATTCTTACGTATTTATGCAAAGTTGCTCGAATTTAGCTCGATTTTTTATTCTAATTTGTATTCATTTGCATAAGCTGCATACTATTGCTGGTGTACCCTGCCCTGTATGTTTCAAAAACGAAAATTATGCCTGATTTCAGCCGAGTCGAAAGAGCGTGGACTAGACAAGCTCGTTTATATGGTGGGATCGGCAGTTGCACCCACAGCGGACTCACCGTCTCTTTTGCACTACCAACAACTACAGCAACTTTTGTTCTATGTATGTTATACTATTATGATGTGTTATTGGGTGCGGGTATACACCTGTCTAAGCTTTTATTAATGGCAAAACAACGTGGGGCTGGGTTTTATTGGTGTCTAGAGAGCTAGAGAGCCTGTCCTAGAAAAGGCGTGCACCCTTTTTGAACTGTTTCTTAACGCATGTATCTTTAAGCGCTACGGTATTTTAGTTACCATAATCGTTCCTTGGTAATTACGGAAACTACTAAAGGGTCGTAGTTCTCGGTGTAGGTGTATAGGCTGTAGAAGGTGATTTAAGGTTTAATACTTAATATTTTCTTCCGGCGCTTCTGGTGAGACTTGATTGACAAGCCAAGGATATAGCAATATATATTCAGCTCGGCCGATCGGTTCAAATGCTGTGCTCCCGCTCGCCGTACCGTGACATTGCGGTTCCCTGGAGCCCGTTCTATGCATCAGATTGGGATGCAGCTGATCTTTTCCCAGCATTCTGTCAATTCTTTGTCCACAAACCGGCACTCTTGCAGGCTATCTCCAGTCCACATGTGGTAAGGTTTATTGAGATTGAGATTAACTTTAAAGGGGTATGGCACGTGGTTTTAGAACGCGTATTATTGCAATTGTCTGTGCATCCATTACATGAGGAGATAAAGGTATAGTTTCCAGGATTTGGCTCGTAATTTTACTTCCGTATTAGGTGACCGGAGCTCAGCTATCGGACGAAGTCTCCGAACGGGTTGCCCTCGCTGTTTCCCGAGCGATGTTGTTTGAAAGCTACCGTACTCTTTTCTGGTCCGACTTCGACTTGAGTATCTACGAGATGGAGGACAGAAAGTAAGGGAGATGCTTGATTTTGAATTTATTTGGGTTTGCGCATTAAACGGTACAGTAAACGCAATATTCACTATCTTTGTATGTGGTGGTTGTCATCTTAATATTTGTGTGAAACATATCGGTCCTATTTCGACGGGTTCATTCCAACTTGTCTTACATAATTTGTTGTCACTTTGGTTTGTTATTGTTTTGGTGCTCTTCACTATATAGGAATACTATATTTACTATACTATACTATACTATACTATACTATATACTAAGCTATATAGGAAATACAGGCTAAACTCACCTTTCTAATACACATCCACATGGGATTTCTACCCTCCTATCATTATGATGTTTTGCACGAATGGTATTTAAGGTGAGAGACGAAAGGCCTGGGTGTCCTTAGTGACTGTGTATACATATTTTACATATTGTCATTTCAGACAAAAGTTCTGGTTGGATATGTATCGCGAGATGACAAAGGAGTATTTCCCGTGGAAGATGAACAAGAATGACTATCAGCCGTGCTCATTCATGCCCATCTTTGCCCTACAACCGCACATGTCGATGTACTATAGGAAGCTGTGGACTGAGGTTTGGTTTTTGAATAGTTATTATTTACTGTTTATTTACTATTGCTGTGAATACTAACTTATTTACTGTACTTGTACTTTATATTTTTTTACACACAACCTGACAATAAGTCAGTAGCCAGCAGGTCCGGAATTATTGAAGATTTGAAATTGAAATGTTTGACGCTTGTATGTAGCAGGCAAATGTTTTCGTCCCAACTTTAGTTTCTTGTTCATTATTATGATTATTCGTGTTAGCGTTTAGTTCTGTTTACGTGCCGATGTAATGGAACTTGACGTGTCTGGTAATAATCTAAAATTTAATTAATCGTATATTGTTAGATGCTCGCGCTTGACGTTCACGAAACATTCAATAAAGAAAATGATGAAACGCGGACGGGAGAACGCTTCAAAACCACAATTCTGAACCGAGGCGCAGGAGACGTGGCCAAGGAGCTCTATAGGAGATTCCAGGTTAGTTTTTTTCTTTTTTTTGAAGCGGTATGATACGTGGTTTGTAAAAGGTTATAGGTGGGCGACGATTGTACCTGTGCGACTAGCGATACAGGTGGTATCGCTAAGGCGAAATACCTGCCGGTTTTTGAAATACATCGAGTAGACCAGCATTCTTATGCAGCGTATGCAAATGAACATAAATTATAATAAAAAATCGAGCTACATTCGAGAAAATTAGCATAAATACGTAAGAATTCAGTTATCCACGATACGTTTGAAAAACCGGCCGGTATTTCACTTTAGTGTGCTCATGTGCTTTGGTGATATGCTTGGTTATGGGTGACTCGTGACTCCATCACTGAAGCGGTTTGGCATTTGGTTATGCAACGTACTTAGTAAACGTCAGACAAACTACGTGCTATATTGCTTTAAACAATTAACTTACTTTCAGGGGCGAGATCCATCAGTGGGTGCAATTTGCGATTTCTACGATCCACCAGCATTGTATCAGGTGGAAGAGGAGGAGAACTCACGATAGTTTGTTGAGGGTTTTTATTTTATTTTAAAGTGGTATGACACGTGGTTTGTGAAAAGTATGCTGGACAGCTGATTGTGCAGCATATGATTATACGTAAAATGTGTTCCGTTTTGTGCTGGAGCATTTATGTACCAAACGACGTACCGCAAATCTTTTGAAGACGTTCTTTCGGTGTTGATAGTTGATTAGTTGATTTTAAATGTTAGTTGTAGTCAGAAAGTGTTATACGTTAAGAGTTGTTTTTAGATGCAGATTTTTGATTGTGAAATGTAGAAATCACATGATATCTATGAATATACAGTTAATCCTATACATATACGCAGGTGTGTTAATATAGTCTTGGTCTTGTGATGATGTTGATGAATATCACATCGTCTCTATGAATTACTTAAAGTAGTAACTCTTCAAGAAGATTTGTTTTGTATGACGAAACTTAATGATTTTCTCGGAATATTAACATAATGGGTAGCCTAAAAGTACGGTATCGCGCACAGAGTTACCCCACTATCTGCGCTCCACATTTCAGAGATATATAAACTTATAAGCCAGGACTAGGGGATGTTGTCTGTTTCCTTTAACGGCTTAGGTTTTTCATAGAGGACATAAGAAATCTTTTGTGAAGAAGATTTTGTAATCATTTTTAATTTTTAGGATTAGTTTATAGAATATGTAGGTTTAGTTCATTTAGTGGATCTAGGATTATTGCTCACCAATTCTTTATATAAGTACTGATGCGGGCTCACTATTTTTCTTTTTGTTTTCGCTATGATCCATGATCATGACTTTTTCTCTTATAGATGTTGTTGCAAGTTTTGTACTATTTATATTTATATGTAATAGAAATAAAATAAATTATTTTATGTAATGTTCCCACCCTTGTTGACAGTGAAATGTTTGTTTCATCATCAGCTACCTTTATATGGATTTTCTGTTTGGCTTAATTGTGTTATTGTCCTCTGTTGGTTTCATTATTTCGTATTGTCATTGTAAAGAAATATTTTCAGAATTGGGTGAACAAACTTTTTCTTTCGAACGTTTTCGAGGAAATGGATAATTCATCTGGGGCGAAGAATGAAGAAAAAGGAGATGTGGTGAGTTCACTTAACAATTTTGTTTATGTTAACGTATGCAAATTTTGCTTGATTGTCGTACTGTACACTTATTAAGCGTGTTTGTGAGCATTGTGTTGTTTGGTTACTGTAAGTGTTTGTACACTATACTTTATATGTTTATTGTAGTAATGGTATAGAGCAATGATTACTTGGCTGGAACTCGGTTGAGCTCCAGAAATAGAATTCATTGAAAGACGTGGTGTTTTAGGTCGTTACTGAGATTCCTGCTGCTCTCGATAAACTGCTCTTGTTAATGGTGAAGAATTTCTATTCAAAGGAACAGTTTCTTCTGGTTTACTATATTATGAGGGTGAGTTTTTTTTGTATTTTTAAATAATATTTTGCAAACGTATGTTGTTTAGTAGGTTGGTGGGTATGGTTTGATATCTTGGAGATTTAGAAGAATAGAAAAGGCTTTGTTGGCAACCAACCCTATATATAATATAAGTAATGATGGGGTTTACCGTTTCCTCCTATATCATCTCAGTCATATCTTATCGTGATAATGTTTTTTTTTCGTTATTGTGGTTCCACATAATTAGTTAATTATTTCCCTCCATATAGAGTGTTGCAGGCAGTCTGTATAAAAGAAGAACACTTGCGTGCGCGAGTCCAGTTTGAGCACAAGCAAATGCGAGCTGTGAGTTTGTGTACTTTAACTTTTATTCTAGATTTGTATATTTTATGAAAATTATTTTTTTTGGCCCTTATTAATAATTAATTTAATAAAAATTATGCAAATGGGAGCTGTGGGTTCTTTTCTAGATTTGTATGCAAATGATGTAATTATAATGATATTTTTAGCCTATTGTGAGGATTAGTTTTATCACTATTTGCAAATGATACTTGTCAAGAAATTCACGATTGTCTGTTCTTTGTGTACGTATTACTTGATTGAGACTGTCTGATTATGTATGAGTATATGCTTGTTTATAAATAAAAAATAAAATAAAAACTCTTACGCCACAATAGCGTGCTCCTTTAGTCAAGGATAGTTCAACACATTGTTCAAAGCATATGACTTGGTCGTAGAGGTCCTTAGGCGACGAGTTCCAGATGACAGATTATTGATTTATTGATTTTTATTTATTTAGTGGATTGCACAGTTGAAAGGCGACAAGATTATTCGGGAGCGTTTGATTTCGCAGAAGAACGCCAATAATAGAAATGTGACGATGATCTTCTATTTCATCAACTACCGTGCACTCTTGAACATACTGGCGTACAAGATTGATCACATGAGGTGGGGGGCTTGGGCAGGGCATAAAACTCGTCGGGTAAAGCTCAAAACCCAAAACCACCATTCAAATATATGTAGTTTCCGAAATTTGCATCTCCATGATACGTTTCTGATTTTCACCATACCTAATATTCTAATCCCGACGGTGGTATGGCTACGAGCTCAAGACCACCGTCTAAATTTATGCAGTATGCTAATCGAAAGGTGGTTTCGTCGGTCAGAGCGTCAACGAGTTTATGCCATGGGCTTGGGCGTACCTTATTCTTTGCGGAACTTAATACATTAGAGGCCCTATGATACTAGTATCGCTTTATGGAATCAGTGAAACACGTTGAAATGAACTATACCTTATGTTCGTCAGCCTTTCCGTTTCCGTATGTTATTCTAGTGCGAAACATATTTTGCCAATTTTTCGCGGTGTGTTAAAGGATTTCGCTTTGCCTGCAGCTAGGAGGTTAACAGTGTGCGTGTAGCCGAACTAGAACACAGGGCCTGGTCCCTGATCATCCTATAATTCACCGCTTACAATTCGAGGATTACAATCGGCGAGCCAATAAATTAGTGGAAAGAACAACATCAACAAGTATCATACAGTTCACTAAGTTCACTTTCATTTCAGACAGAGATTGGAGGCGAGAGAAAAGGACTCTGTGCAAAAGTCACATTACAAGTGTGGGCGATGTGAAGCACAATACGAGGATATGGACATGGATCGGATTTTTGATCCGATGACAATGGGTAAGAAATATTTACATTTACATGTCTGTCACTTGTCACTTGTTCTTGTTATGTCGTTTCTGGTATATGTTTGTGAACAGGTGAACAATCCAGGAACAGCCATGTTTAGGAATTGAGCTCAGCTTAGAGCAACATCGGTTTCATAACCGATGTTATACCGCTTTAAATATGAACGCGCGTTAACTATCCAAAAAGTATTTTCTCTTTGTTGCATGTCGAGTGTAAGTTGTTGGTCGTTGTCACAGTTATTTCCAACTTGTGTATGTAGATTCATTAGTATTGCGAACCCAGTATCGGTATTTTGTTAGAAACTTTATTTACTGTAGTTAATTGTGCTTCAGCGCTCACTTGCTGGCGATGTCAAGGAGAAGTGAAACAGGACGAGAGCTCGGGACCGACAAGCGAAACAAGGTTGGCTTTTTTTTTTAGTTTTTCTTTTGGCAGGGCGGCAGGGCCAAGCTAGTTTGATAGTTCGCTCCGCTTTAACTATTTGAAATATATTTGCAACATTATGTTTAGGCTTAATGAGGTTGTTAAGCATCTCTCTACTCTGCACGAGCTGTGCGCTGGTCTATCGTGTCCATTTTGTTTTTTACTCATATTATTCAGGTCGCTGTTGGCCAAGTTCAACGAGCAGCTTGTGCCCATGTTCACGGTTATTCGAGAATTGAAAGGAATTCAACTGGCGCCACATTTGTATGAACCTGATATTAATAAGTATCTGGATGATCCGAATGGTATGTTTCTTTCGGTTAGAAATATAGAAATTCAGGCGATGGCTATGATTTTGTCCTCAATCGGAGGTCGTTTTCACCAACACACAGGGAGCCCTCCCTAGGCTCACGAGCGCTCTGAATCTCGTTTGCTCTCGCACTCTTTAGCTCCTTGGGGAGGCCAGGGAGGGCTCCTTGCGTGTTGGTGAATACGGCCTCTGTTCAAATATGTAGTGTTTATCGATTGCCTGCCAATGGGATTTCTTTGTATATAAAAGGCGTTCTATTAGCGTCATAGGAATGTTAGTAAGATTATTGGAATTTGGAACCCACAACCTAACCTTTCATAAACGCTTCAAAATTTACCAGCTACTGACGGGCAACAACAATTGGTCGACTTCTCAGGAAAGGATCAAGGGGACGGAGCGCCCGTTCAGTTGGGAGGCGTCGCATTCAAGGTCTTAACTGTTATTTTATGTTTATGTAATACAATAACTGCCGAATTTGGTCTCCGGTGGCGTACTTCGGTTTGTCTGGCACCGTAATTGCCTAAGCCTAATTCACGACAGTCATTACTTTGTCACGTGCGCCCGGTTATTCAAATTACTCATTGCAGCATAGAACAGCTCTTATCTCGGCATTTCATACCTTGGTCGAGATTCTAGTGCAGGATTTCCATTAGGTTATCCGTTTATTATGTTCGCGGTTAAGTGTACAGGATATGTTGTGTGCATGGTAGTTCTTGAGTACTAGTAGTTCTCTACAGTAAGCTTGTCTTGTCATTTACAGTATAATGTCGTTGTTCAGCAAGACGCCGGAAACCGTTCTTCGATGCTCAACAAGGAGACGATTATTGTGGATCTTAACGCTGGCTCCAATATGTGGGTTTTGATTTATTTTGGTAGATTTAGAATTAGAATAAGTCGGGTTTGTAGTTTGTACTCTGGTTGTGTACTTTGCTCCTTATTGTGTACTTTTCTCCATTTTTGGTTGCTATATATTCAAAATTCAACTGTACTGTTTATATTATTGAGCACTTGCATGTGTATTTCCGTGTGAGCTTACGCCGTCAATGTCAAAAGAAGTTGATTTTCATTATGTATTTTTTTTTGCTATTTAACTGGTGATGTTTCAAAAGTTTGTTATCCGTTTCCTCGACGGGTTCGTGGTTGTTTCTGTCGCCTTTTCTATGGGAGTTTGTTAAAGTGTGCTGGCCGGCTCGTTACTGTGTATTGTATGCAAATTTCTTTTGCGCATTTGTGGCAGGCGATGCACACTTTGCATGTAGACATGCAAATGCAGTTGTCCAGAATACCTTTCACGAGCCACTTGCCATACCGCTTTAATAATTGTTTACTGGTCCAAACGTTCATTCTTTACGAATCTAATTTAGTGTTGTGGAGGAGCAGAAGGCTGTGCCCACGTGGCTGACCGAGTCGGCGATAGGAGGTGATGCAAATATACCTTCGGGAGCTGTTGTGGGAATTGACACGCTGTGAGTCCTTGTTTTTTTTGTTACCTTGCTTCTATGATATGACCTGGACCTTCTTGATAAGTCAGTGTCCATGCGTCTAGGGATGATTTATTGATCTCTAGGGTGAAGTTGTGGTGATTTATTTATTTAATGATTGATTGATTGGTGAACGCTGAAACTACTGCTGATTTGTTCCAGATGATTAGTGTGGGGACCTACATAGAATGTATGGTGCAAACTGACTTGCAAATAAAAGCTGTTTATTGCATCACTACATGATTTTTTGCATATAACTAGGAGGCGGACGTTGAGTCCTGAGGCCTTATTCACCAACACGCAAGGAGCCCTCCCTGGCCTGCCCAGGGAGCGAAAGAGAGTGCGTAGAGAGTGCGAAAACAGAAGCGATTCAAGCGCTGGAGAGCCTAGGGAGGGGGTCCCTGTGTGTTGCTGAGTACGTCATATGTAGTTACCTAGGCGTACTGTAATTTTTGATGGCTTTTTAGAGAAGAGGAACCAGAACCGGCTGCCAAGCGAGCGGCCGTCGATCTGTCGATGCTAACTGAATTGGAAGGACTTGATGAACCTTCGACGACCGAGGAAAAGACTGATATCACATCGGATCAAGGGACTATGGAGGAAGCGCAGGAAGAGGAGGACGGTCTGATGAGCGACGATGACGAACCGATGGTCATGTGCGAGGGCAAGGAGGTGTGTATTGATTTTTGTCTTTGTGTATTGATTTTTTTCTGGATTCATTGATTTTCTGCGCAGATCGATAATCCATTTTGCTACCTAGCTACATTGATTTATTGATTTTTGTGTTCGATTGCACGATTATAGTGTTTTTGGTTTTCTCTTCATGAGTACCTAGCTTGAAGCCTTTTTGTATTTTTTTTGACTATTTTAGCCTGCGGAAAATGTAAGTAGGACAGTTTGGATACGTTTTGAGAGTGTATTAAGATTGCGTGTTCAACCTAAGGCCAACTTATACTAAATACTAGTTTATCCTAAATCCTAATCAGGCTATAAATCCATGCGTAGCATCAACCATCTCCGGATTGGCTTTGACGATCTCCGGAGGCAAATGCAAATATATAGATTTGGGTGAAACGTATCAGTGGTATTTTACGGTTATGTACGGTACGGTCTCCGAAATAACGCATGGAAATTGTACCCTGACCCTAATTACTCGTCTATTTTAGTATCCACTGTCGGAAATCATCCCAGAAATGGTGGAGCGAATGTCAGAAGAAGAAAGAGCGCAATATGTTCAAGCTGTGCAGGAGAATATGGACTACTGATCAGTTTTGTTATTGTGGAAATTGAGCGATGCGTTTCAAAAAGCGACCGGTATTTTGCTTAAAGCATGAAATGCGTTTCAAAAACCGGCCGGTATTTCACTTTAAACGTTAAGCATGAAATTAATGATCTCGGGTGTGTCTGATCTATTTGACCGTATGGTGTTGTTATTTTAGTGTTTTTGCCTTTACGTAGTTACTGTACTTTGTTGAGAGATCTTGAGTTATTGTGGTTGATTGAGAGGTGTAGTACTTGTGTGCAATGGAGGTTGTATTGCTTGTGAGGGAGATTTTTGGATTGAGCCTTTGCTTTCCTTCTTTTAATATTACTATGTCAAGACCAGAGGCCATATTCACCACTCAATTCCCCGTGGGGAATTCCCCGCCTTTTTGTCTGCGTGTCTCACTTTAGAGTGCTATTTTCTGTCCCCCAGGGAATATTTCCCCGAGGAAAGCGGAGTGGTGAATATGGCCTCAGAAGAAAGGAATTTGTTTTAACTTTCTGCGATTGATTATGTTTGTATTTGTTTGTCCACGTTGTTCTTTTCTTGTTGGTTCGTTTATAAATGTTTCCATTCAATCGGAGCCGTTATTGCTACCATCAGGTTTACAGCCAGAATGTACTATTTGTTGACTTGTTACTTTTATTCTTTTAGATTAGTATTTTTAATTATTAGTATTAGTATTGTTTTTTTCTCTTTTTTGAAACTAATACTCGTTCTTTTGCAACTCACTTTTTAATAATGTTCTTTGTTTTGTTTGTTGTTTTGGTGCGCATCTTCTTGACGTGGTTAACTATTTCTTCAATTTCCCAGACGTATTTCAGATGCCGAAGAAGAAGACTGGCCAACGTAAGAAGGCGGAGAAGCAGAAACTTATCCAAAAGAAGATTCGTTCTGGAGAAAGGGACCTGGGAGAACAGCCGTGTAATTTTCAAATGGTGGGTTTTTGAAGTACTGTATGTTTGGTGGATGTGGTACTGTATTCAGCGATGTACCACATTTGTTTATGGTAGGTAGAGTGAGGTACGGTAGTTTGGAGTACAGTAGTTTGAAGTGGCGGAGATTCTGTCGGATGAAAGGGAGCCGAGAGGACAGCCTTGTAATTAAATGGTGGGGTTTCGAAGTACTGTATGTTTGGTGGGGGTGGTGCTGTGGTCTGTTGTCAGTGAAGTATTACAACTAGTTTGATTACGGTAGGTATTGTGAGACTTGCGTGGCGTGTTAGTCTTTCTGTAGATGGTTTGTGAAGTTACGTTGACCGGTACTGTAGTTTATTGATGTAATACAAATGTTACTGTATTTTACTGCGGTTATTCGACTGTAAAGTGAGATTAAAGGGTCAGGTGTACGGTATAATAAAATGAAAAGTATTTGCTTATTTTCATAAAGGTATGCCTTTCAGACATGCGATTATTGTCAACGAGACCAGAAGTCCAGAGCATTTTGCTACTTTTGTGGTGTGAGTTTTTTTATATTAGAATAAGTGCTAGTCTTGAAGGTAATGTGGAGAATAGATAATTAAGTTGTGTCTTTAATGGTATTGCGTCTTGTCTATGTAATATCCGACGCACTGCACCTTTCTTGCCGCTTACCGTTAGTAACTAGGGTAAGAAGGTAACTCTACGGCTACAGTAAGGAGTGGAGTGAATATTAAGTTAAGACTTAAAGCGAAATAGTGGCCGGTTTTTGAAAAGTATCGTGGACATCTGAATTCTTACGTATTTATGCTAACTAATTTGCTCGAATTTAGCTCAATTTTTTATTCTAATTTATAGACATTTGCATAGGTTGCATAAGAATGCTGGCGTACTCGATGTATTTCAAAAATCGGCCGGTATTTCGCTTTAAGACATTAGCTGGTGTCATGGTCATGGTTTTCGATGAGCTCTCCCTTCTTCGTGTACCTGCCTCGTTGCATCGTTGGTAAATGAACATTTGTTTTAGGCCGTACAAAAGTTGCCAGTTTGCGCGCAGTGCGGGAAACAAAAGTGTATGATGAAGACTGGAGATTGTGTGATTAAGCATGCGGGGAAATTCACAACCGGTAGGTATATATTGAATTATGATTTATTTTTTTGTCTTTAACACTCTGTATTTATATGGTACGACTCACGGATTTAGCCATACGCCATACCATACAATGTTTGGAACCGACCGTCTTCATCGTCGTGTAGTGTATGCTGATTAGGTTAGGGTACGTGACAAGTCGTTGAGAAAACCATCATTGAATGAAGGAGGAAAGAAGGAAGTCATGCTATTGAAACATGTTCCTTTATGCAAAGGTGGTACAATGCAGTTGTCGAAGTGACCTTATGACTTGTTCCGCATAGGTCCCGAGCATTTGGAGACGAGTTCCAGAGGCCATATTCACCACTCCCATTCCATCGGGGTAATATTCCCTGGTGGCAGAAAATTGCATTCTAATGTGAGACACGCAGAGAAAAAGACGGGGAATTCCCCCATGGGGAATTGAGTGATCAATATGGCCTCATGCCTCAGATGACAAATTGCTCGACTTTTTCGGGCTGGGGCCAGGATGATAAGAACATTTATTTATTTTTCGGTACTTTTAGGTCTTCAAATGGTCGGTGCAGTTTGTGACTTTTGCGAGGCGTTTGTGTGCCATGGAAAGAAATGTCTGACGACGCACTGTTGCAGTTGTCCGTTGCGGGATGCCGATTGTTTGGAGTGCAAGAGAGGAGTATGGGAGCATGGTTAGTTAGTTTATCGATTAGATTTATTGATTGTTTAGTTAATGTATTTCATTTCATTTATGGCAAAATTTGTTGTGACTGGTCGTTGCAAATGTTATCTGAAACGTTTGCTGGTAAACTGCATTTTCATGTGTCCTATGCAGATTTGTATGGCCTTCGGGACCTTTCAGGCTCACTATAGGATAGATTTGTATTTGTAGTACATGAGAATTCAAGTGTCCAGCACAGAAACCATGTTCCATATCGCTCTAAATCTTCAAATGTCGAACGTGAGTATTTCAGGCGGCCGTGTCTATAAATGTTGTTTCTGTGGAAACTTCTTGTGTGAAGACGACCAATTTGAGCACCAAGCAAGCTGTCAACAACTAGATAGTGAAAACTATAAGTGTGAGTTTTTGATTATTTTTTTCTTGTTAAAGCGAAATACCGGCCGGTTTTTGAAACGCATTTCAGCATTCCTATGCATTAATGCAACGTGGGGTCTAATTGGGGTCTAGTGTTTATTCTAATTTTTGTTCATTTGCGTATGCTGCTGCATAAGAAAGGAGGTGTACGCAGTGCGTTTCAAAAACCGGCCCGTATTTCGCTTTAAAAATAGTAGTGTTCTTTTTTTTTGAATATGTGTTTGTGTTCAGAGATACCCTTTGTTTCATTCGTTTCCCACAGAGATGAATTTGATAAGAATAGGATTTCCTGGTGCTCTATTCACTACTGTTGTATTGCCTAACTGTACAGTTTATGGGAACAAATTACATGTTTGTGTTAAAAGCGGTATAGCATCAGCTTTTGAAACGCATGTTTAATAAATACCCGAAGAAACTCTGCTATGACCAAACGTATCACCTGGGCTGAATTAGTGATTTAACTGAATTTATTTATTTAGGCGGTTCATGCAATAAAATTGGTCAATTCACTTGTTTGCGATGCAAGATTTGCTTCTGTGATGATCACGTCAAGAGGAAAGGTGTCAAGTATGAGAAGTGAGTATATAGTGTTAGTAAGTAAAAACCAAAACATGTAACAAAATATAAAACTGGCTAATTCTTAGATTCTCTTTCTGCGACGTGGCGTAGGCTGCCCGCTGGTTTGGCTGTTAAACATGAAATTGGAAAAATGAACATGATAGTTTTACTGGTGTTCCTTTTCACTGGAATGTGAAACCTTTATGTTTTTAATTTTTCTTTTCCCTTTTCAGGACTCAGTCGGAATGGCCATGTCCCAAGTGTGGATTCAACACAGTTGAGACGAAAGATTACAGTGTCTCAGGTGAGGCTTGGCGATTACATGTTATTCTTTTCGATAATAGGCGTAGACAAGACAACGGTGATTTTCAGATCCAACAAAACAGTAGGGTAGGGTAGGCATTAGTTTATCCTAAGCATTGACATCATGACTGACATACACCGTTAGCGTAATACTCACACAAATAATGTTGTGTTATGTGTCGTGAAATTTCAGCGAGAAAGCACGCTTTCGGAAGACAACAGGCAAACCCGGACGATTACGAGGGATTTTCTGGATATGGGTGGGTATTTACACTTGTTTCGTAACTTAGTTTATCATGTTGGATGAACATGTTATATGCAAAACGGGTTCCATTTTGTGTCGGAAAATTGGTGTAAAATTGGCGTCTTTGTTTTGGAAGCGCGTATGGTGGTGTGTCACTTGGTTTTGACAGTTTCGTGTATTATTTGAGTCATTTCCGGATTGATATTTATTGACTATGGTTCATGTTCATAATCCATTTTATAGTTTGTTCGAACATTTCATTTATGGATTTTGTATAATTTATGTGTATGTAGGTATGATGCGTCGGCAACGGACTACGGTAATGCTGACTATGGATCGGATGATGAGGAAGACGACGACGAAGACTATGAAGATAGTGAGGAGGACAGTGATGAGCAGGAGGAGGGCACAGACGAAAGTGAAGGCGAGAAAGCGAAGAAATAGTTGTTTCGGATGGATGTTTCGCTGTGTAAGTTTGTCTAGTAATTCATGCAACAGGATTCATATCTAGTGATCCGTGGAAGTAGGCAGACATACTGTAGCGGTAGCCGTATGTCATGTGTAGCGATGTAGAACGCGGTTTTGAACGGTATACTTGATAACGTGTTGTGTGCATAATGGGTTCCATTATGTGTCGGAAAATTGCTACACAATACATGGAACTCAGATACCCAGCATACTTTTCAAACCCACGTACTATGCCACTTTAAATGATGTAAAGCTTATTTATATTTATGTGAGAACCGTAATTCGTAATGTAATGTATGATAGTTTGAAGTACTGCACTTCTTACTACTGATGAGCAGATAAGTCATAAGTATAACTGTATATTTCAGCTAGTCAGTATGATTATGATTTGTAATTTGTTTTCACCTTTTCGAGGTTGTGCCCTAATTTTGTTGATGGCTTCTTTTTTTGAGTAATTTGTTATTGTTTTGTTGTCATTTTGTATTTTTCATAAAGTTTATTTTCTAAGTCGATGTTTGATATCGTGAGTTGGGGCTCCGCAAGGTATTTATTGATTGGATATTTTGAAAACGCCAAGTCTTGAAGGGAGAGAGAGGGCGAGATCCGAGATCTGAGTTCTTAGCTAGTTCGTCTCCAGATCTGAGGCCGTATTCACCAACACGCAGGAAGCTCTCTCTGGCCTCCCCAGGGAGCTAAAGATTGTGTAGAGAGTGCGAGAGCAGAAGAGATTCAGAGCTCTCGTGAGCCTTGGGATGGCTCCCACTCCCTGTATGTTGGTGAATACGGCCTTTGAGTTCTTAGCCAGTTTTCAGGGGCTCATGTCTAAAACGTGGCGTGTATTGTTTGCGGTATCCGATGCGACGCCTATGGCGTCCACGTAAGTTTTGATGCAAGATATTTAATACTTATTCTGCCTCTGCTCGGTGTTTCTTATTTCGTGTGCCTTAGTCAGGTACCGTATCATTCGTTAGTGGTACCGGTAGAAGGCTGATGAACAGCCAAGATGCTTACCATATGTTTTAATGCAGGTAGGAAGATCATGTGTTATTTGACTGCAATCATTACTGAAGCCGTATTCACCAACACACACGGAGCCCTCCCTAGGCTCACAAGCGCTTTGAATCTCTTCTGCTCTCGCACTCTTTAGCTCCCTGGGGAGGCCTCCCTGCTTGTTGGTGAATACGGCCTGTCGGCCTCTAAGGTTTTTTCTCTGCGTGTCTCACATTAGTATGCTATTTTCTGTCCCCAGGGAAGATTTCCCCGAGGAAATCGAAGTGGTGAATACGGCCTCTGATGTGGACCTCACTTCGAGTTGATAAGTTGTTAACTTCTGACGGAATGTGGTCTTTTAGGTCATTTTGCTATGAATCGTCCGAATTCGAGCTTCGACATCAGTCAGCGATTGCGGAGAGTATGGATGTCTGCACAGAATTAGTGGAGTCATGGACTAGTGTTATGGAACGATCTAGCATAGCATTTGGTACGAAGAAGGATATCGAGGTCACATTGGTGAGTGAGGTTATAACTGAAATCGAAATACCAGAATTAGTGGAGTCATGGACTAGTGTTATGGAACGATCTAGCATAGCATTTGGTACGAAGAAGGATATCGAGGTCACATTGGTGAGTGAGGTTATAACTGAAATCGAAATACCAGAATTAGTGGAGTCATGGACTAGTGTTATGGAACGATCTAGCATAGCATTTGGTACGAAGAAGGATATCGAGGTCACATTGGTGAGTGAGGTTATAACTGAAATCGAAATACCGGTCGGTTTTTGAAACACCGAGTAGATCAGCATTCTTATGCAGCCTATGCAAATGACATCAATAAAAATCGGGCTAAATTCGAGCAAATTAGCCTAAATATTTAAGAATTCAGTTGCCCACGATGCGTTTCAAAACCGGCCGGTATCGCTTTAAAGGGAATGTCAAGCCGATTTTTCATGTTTGGCTCAAAAAAAAGCTTATGTTTTGAAGGTGAGGAAAGTGAAAATAAAAATAAGCAAAAACTTTCATGTAAGAAGAAAAACAATTTCAAACCTCTCCAAAAAACTCCTTCAGTATGGGATTCGAGTGGTGTGGACAGAGCTAACCAGGGATTTATTTTCTATGTCGCCGTTTAGAGGGGAATCTGCGTAGGCCACGTGAAAAGGCATAGTTTCAGCTACATTTTCAATAAATAAAAGTGTTCGTTATATTTTTCAGAAGGGAGGAATTGGCCTTCAGAATTTTTAGCACGTTATATGTGTAAGGCAAAAAACGGCTAAATATTTAGTTGCCAGATAGCAAATTTCAGTCATTGGTAGTATAGTGGTGAGGGCATGGGATTGTCAAGACAAAGGTCAAGGGTTCGATTCCTATATAATGATTTTTTTTTGCAATTTTTTTTGTGTGTCTAATTTTGCATTAAAGCGCTAATAATTTTGTTTACTTACCTTTTCTCGACTTTCAAACACTTTCCTAATGTGAAAAGCAACCATACCTGCCAACCAATACTAAAAAATGAGAAAAAATTCCAAGGTTTTCTGATAAAATCATGGTCCACTACATGGAAAAAATTCGATGCCATAATATAATTTTTTTTAAATGAATATTTATTTGCAACACGGATCTTACGACGACGGAAATCGATAATAAAGCGCTTGCTTGACTAGAATGTGCGCAGACAAGGAGAATTACGCCGTGCCATGATAATGCCATTGGGCACCTGATCGTTTCATAGTTGGTACTGCATCGCTAAACAAACTACAAGGTATGATCTTTGTAGTTTTGGCTAGTACACATTGGTGGAAAGCATTGAATCACCTTATATTCGGTTCACTGACCAAAAATACTCTTCGACGCTGCCGAATTAGTTTCACTATTCAAGGATGGGTTTGGTACGTTCGCCGAACCTCTGCTTCCTTCTCATGTAGAGTAAGAGCTATCTGGTAGGCTTCTCAACAATATTACGTGGTATTCCCGAAGGAGAGTTATTTGTCGGCCAGTTAGTGAATCTGCTACGAGACGAACCAACAGTCAACAGTGGATGACGACATCATTCTCCTTGTATGCGCACATTCTAATCAAGGAAGCATTTTATTATCGATTTCCGTCGTCGTAAGATCCGTGTTGCAAATAAATATTCATTTAAAAAAATTATATTATGGCATCGAATTTTTTCCATGTAGTGGACCATGATTTTATCAGAAAACCTTGGAAAATTTTTTTCTCATTTTTTAGTATTGGTTGGCAGGTATAGTTGTTTTTCACACTAGGAAAGTGTTTGAAAGTCGAAAACATGTAACTAAACATAATTATTAGCTCTTTTATGTAAAATTGTACACACAAAAAAATTGCAAAAAAAATCATTATATAGGAATCGAACCCTTGACCTTTGTCTTGACAATCCCATGCCCTCACCACTATACTACCAATGACTGAAATTTGCTATCTGGCAACTAAATATTTAGCCGTTTTTTGCCTTACACACATAACGTGCTAAAAATTCTGAAGGCCAATTCCTCCCTTCTGAAAAATATAACGAACACTTTTATTTATTGAAAATGTAGCTGAAACTATGCCTTTTCACGTGGCCTACGCAGATTCACCTCTAAACGGCGACATAGAAAATAAATCCCTGGTAAGCCAAATCTCTGTCCACGGGACGTTTGAATTTACGAGGCTGTTAGACAGCGAAGAAAACGAGGAGGGCGTAAGAGAAATTTTCGAAGTCAACAAAGAAAAAGAGGAGGGCGCGAGAGAAATTGTTTAAACTACGGTATTTTGTGACAGCGTGTTATAGAATATGTGTGAATCAGGCTTGACATGCGCTTTAATGTTTTGTACTTTACTTGCGTGATTTTAGGGTGATGTGGGGGAGGGGAAATTACGGCTAGTTCAATAGTTAATATTAGTGCGCTGGTATGGTAAACTACTGTGAATTGTTACGATAGCCGTAGTTTTAGCAAACGATATCTTATTATATAAAGGAGAAGAGTTTACTTTTTTGTTTGTGTGAACATAACGAAATCTTTTCATAACGAAAATTTTCTATTGGCAAAGAGCATACAAAATCTTTGCCGCTGGCGAGATTCGAACCCACAGCAGCGCACAATCTCTCGATTCATAGTCCAACGCTCTACCTGTTGAGCTATGCTAGCTTATATCAAGGGTAATCCTCTGCCCTATGCATCACCTTCAATGGCAAATTTGCATGGTAGTATTAGTCGAGTGGAGATCTCAATTGATTATTATACGTTTCCAGAATCAGAGACGTGTGAATGTGTGGGAGGAGAAAAATACGAGATTTAACTTTTTACATTGTAGCAATTCTTTTTTAAATAGGGAAACAATCGGCCGAAGGCCGATTCCTCCAGTCGGAGAAGAGCCCGTAGGGCTCTTCGAACGGCTGGTTTACTATAAACAGTAAGTTCTAATAATTACCGTAGTTTCAACAAACGTGAGCACTGAATTCTAACATGCTGCGTCACCGTTTTTTTTTATATGTGTTCGATTACGGTGCTGTGGAGGAGGGTTACGGTACTCTGTAACAGTCTGTAAGTCTGTACAGTCTGTAAGTTCTGTACTGTACATGTGGGTGTATGTGTTAGATTTACTTTAGCAACCGTTCACTTTATTTAAGACCTGCTTTGCCGAAACTGAGAAGACTTCAAGACATGTGGTTCCAAAGCAACTGGAACAATTTCAGGAAATGTAAGTTTTTAAACATTTTTGTCTTTCGTATAACACCTATTTGAGCGTTTGCGGTTTATCAGGACATAAGTACCATGTGTAAAATGGTTTGGTCAGCTTATTCTTTAGAGGTCCAAATATAATGCACCATTATGTACTGTTTCCCCAAGTGTGATACGATTTACACAATTATGTAAATTGGCAATAAATAGATTGTCTGATCAAGATCAAACCCGGGCGTGGTTCGTTATGCAACTTATGTAATATGCTAATTTGGAAGGTGGTTTCGTCGGCTGACGGGCTTGTTGTTAGCTATGTTAAATATTTAAATATTTATTAACACATAAAATGTGTGCATCAATATGATGAAAGGTTGACAAGCATCAATTGAATGGCCATGGTTTTAATTATCTTGAGCAAATTTATGTGAGTATTCGTACATTACCTCAAAAAAATCACAGCGAAGATAACAACAATAATTGCAACACATTGGGCATTCCTACAAATAGTACTAAGTACAACATAAGCTCAAAAACTAGCATCCTTGATATACCTCCGCCCGCAGTAACCCGAATGCGCTATGTACGAATACTCCTATACCGCACATGGTATTTTCGTGGATAATCCACGAGATAATTAAGGACTTGAGCAAACAATTACAATACACATATGTCGAACAACGGATTCCAATTGAAATTTTGTAGTCAAATACCGCCGCATAATGTTTCAACTGCCGCGTAATACAAAGAAAAATGTGAATATAACAGACAATATTCCGCTTTACAGAAGAACAGAAACATCGTTTAAACAGATGAGATCAATAATTTGCACAATATACAACAATCCATTATACATATATACTTAGTATTTAGTATTAGTTTTCTTTTCTTCTTTAGGCTGTAATCCTGTAAGGTCTACTCGAGTTAGTGAAGTATCTGAACGAAATTTATTATTGAGCTGGTCTTTTTGGATTATAGGAATACTCCTTATAATCGATAGTTATATCATTTTCATCAATACTATTATGAATGAGATTCATATCTGAATTTCTTAGTAGCCTTTTGAATGCTTTCGAAGAATTGGACATGAGTAAATTTTGAGGCAATTTATTCAGCCAACGAGTTGTGCGCATAAAATAAATGTGAAATATGGATTTTTTGCAAAAGGAACATGAAATTCAAATGATGATAAACGCCCGCGTGTTGGTTTCAATACATAATATCTACTAAAGGAAGTTGAGAGCTCGCCTTTCAAAAGTTTGAAGCAAATATAGGTCTTGTTGGATTCTACGTTGTTGCAATGAAACGAGGCCAAACTTACGTAATCGCTCAGAATAAGATGGAACAGGGGGACCAATTGGTTGGCATTTTTGGAAAATCATTCGAGTGATTCTCGACTGTACTTTTTCACCCGTATTTTATCTCGCTTTAGATAGGGATTCCAAACAACGCTCGCAAATTCTAGCAATGGGCGCACCCAAGTCTTATAACATTTCAACAAGATGACTGCGTTTCTTTGTTTTACACTTTTGAAGATAGAAAACCAAGCACCCATACTCCGCGTACAGATACTATTTATATGATCAACATAATGCCAATTATCTTGAACTTGGATACCCAGGTCTCTGATTGAAGAAACAGCGCGTAATGAAACCCCATTAACCTTGTAAACATTTTTACTATTTTTGTGTCCGAGGTAAAGAACCTTGCACTTTTCTTCGGATAGAGATATTTGCCAATTAGTACAATACTTAGTAAGAGCATTTAGAGAGGTTTCCAGACATATTGCAGCATTATTGGAATCTTCCGGTTTATAACTACAAAACAGTTTACAATCATCTGCGAAACAACGAATATTGATATTATGAGAGGTTTTTACGGCGTGTGGGAGATCACAAATATAAAGAAGAAATAGAATTGGACCAAGAATAGAACCTTGAGGAACGCCAGAGATAGCGTCAAATTCAACAGATAAAATATCATCGACCTTTACACAAAAGGTTCGGTCTGCAAGAAAATCCTGTAGCCAATTAACCAACTGATCGGGAAAGCCCAATTTTCTTAGTTTATAAACTAATTTTGTATGAACTACCCTATCGAATGCTTTTGCAATATCTAAGTAAACAACATCAATAGATTCCCCCTTTTCATATGATAGCATCCATTGCTTTTGAATATCAAGCATTTGTAGGTCAACAGATTTACCCTTTGTGAAACCATATTGCTCATCTGGAAGGCAATTTAGCTTATCAATAAACTTATACAATTGGGATTTTACTATCATTTCCAAGCATTTACATACAGCACTGTTAATCGAAATAGGCCTATAATGCACAGGATAAACAGGTTTATTAATTTTGGGAACTGGAGTTACAATCGATTTTCTCCAAGAATTGGGCATTTTACCAGTTTCCAAAGAAATGTTAAATATAAATGAAAGAGGCTCAGCTAGTTCATGCTTGCAATATTTTAGAAAGAACTGTGGAATACCGTCAGAAGTCAAAGAGAAGGAATTTTTAAGTTTACCAAGAGCTTTACAAACATCATGAGGGAAAACTACGGGTAGTGAGTGATGCTGATAAACACTGCATCTATTTCCCATCTGAGGTAGCTGATGATCATCACGAGCAAAAACAGATGCAAATTGCATGCCTAGTAGATTAGCTTTCTGTACCTTATCATAAACACAGTCTTTAGTTATCGGATCATGCAACACACCAATGGATGATTTTCTTTTTATGCGAGAGCCCACATACGAATAAAACTTTTTCCCAAACTTATTCTCAAACACTTTTTTTCTTTATGCATAGAACCTTTCCAAAGCTTTGTCAAGTTTCATATTTAAATCCTTTATAAGGACACTAATATGTTTTGAATGCAAATGCTTATTGAGGATGAACAACGCGTTTTTGATACATGTTTTTGATATACTGAGGAAAGCGTGTGAAAGGGGTTACAGTGTACTTTAGAGGAACAAATTCACTTATCAGTAAACGTATATAGTCCGAGAAACGCTGCTCTAAATCATCAACGGAGTTATACGACCCAAAGAAAGAAACCCAGTTGATATCAAGAGAAGATTTAATTTGGTCCCAATCGGCATTTTTAAAATCCAAAGAGGGTGTCTGTTTTTCGAGCATATTATGGTTTAAAATCAGTTCAAAACAAATTTGGTTGTGGTCTGTAGAACCAATAGGAGGGTCAACTACAACGTCAGCTATAAGGCTATTGGAACTACTGAATAAATGATCAATAATGCGAGTATCTCTTGTGGGCTCAGTTACGAAGAAAGACCAACCCAAAGAATTTATGAAATTTCCGAAATCCTTTTCTTTGGCAATAACGGGTGCTGGATTAGCGAAATTATAATTAATGTTAAAATCCCCAACTAAAATAGTATCTATCCCTGATGCTGAGAGATTAATGATTTCATCAAATAATAATGAATCTGCATGCGCAGTACAACCGGGTAATCGATAAACAATAATGAAACGCACTTTTGAAAAAAGGACAATGTCTTCTATGTCTACGCACAAAATTTCGAAATTTGCATTAGCCAGAGATTTGCATTCTTTGCATATAAACTTCCGGTGAACATAGACACAGATACCCCCACCCTTACAAGATTTCCTATCAAAGCGAACCAAATTATAATCATCATTACAAAGAAGAGTACCACTATTAATATCATTCCTCAACCACGACTCAACGAGAATAAATACATCTGGGAATTTAGAAAGCAATATATGGTGTACGTGATTAAGGTTCTTGAGAAGACTACGTATGTTGGAGTAAATAACCGATACCCTCCTGTCTTTACTGTTCACTACTGGTTTCCCGGAAGCAACGCAGATTGAGTAGTGCCAGAATTGCCGTTGCCACCTACACGCGGCCCTTTGCTAGTCCAACCTTCAGGAATTACTACAGTCATAGCCATGGCAGTTCTATCAATAGTTGGGTTCGCTTTCCACACAAGCTTATCTCCTCTAAGTTGCCACGTTTCGCCATTACCACCCGCTTCATTTAAATAGTTCCGACGGTACCGTAGCTCTTTCTGGCGCTGCCTCTGCTCAAAAGTAAGGCTCTCCCTGATGAACACATTTCCCCACTTTTCCGTCTTTCTGAGCTTCATTTTATTGCGAAGAACCATCCCTTTTGCATGGCGAGAAGGCAGCTCACATTTCCACAAGAAAGCATTCATTCTATACAAAGCCTTTGGTGCTTCGTTTACCCCAAGAAATTTCAACATGGTACGCAACTGCAATTGTTGCGTCGTTTCCTCAGCAACTTTCTGTTTAGCAAGCTCTTCCTCATTAGCACCCGAAGCAGACCTAGGCAAATTAGTAGGCAAAGTAATGACCAGACTACGAAGACGGGTCTCCTCTCTAACAGCATCCATTACCAGTGATGAGTTTCCCGATATTACGTCTTTTGCCAAGGTCAAAAGTTTGTCAAATGCCGAAAGTAGTTTTCCAGCACTCTCTGGATCAAGCTGAAACCCAGTTTCCCCCATTCCAGACTTAATCAAGTTATTTACTTCCTCCTCAGGCATTCCCAAAACATCTGAAATTTCCCTTCTTTTTGGGGAGTGACCTCTAGAAGAACTAGCCCCATCACCCGGCCTATCCCTTTTCAGGGAAACAGGGTCAGTCTCCATATGAGAATATACAAAAACAAAGATTACGGGGTACTAAAGAACAGTTTAAAACGTACCCAAAAGATGTTTCTCAGAGCTTTTGGAGGAGCAGCCGCACGCTGCGTGAATTAAAATTGGAATGAATTAAAATTGGAATGAATTAAAATTGGAATGAATTGGAAAATTAAAATGGAATGAATTAAAATTGGAATGAATTAAAATTGGAATCCATTAAAATTGGAATGAATTAAAATTGGAATAGGAATATGTTCGTGCGTGAATTGGCGCATCGCTCTATGTCCATGGATTTTTAGATTGCGTGTGTGGAAAAATGAGGTGAAAGAGGTGTTAGTCAACTTTGACCCAATCACGAAGTTGTTGACGGAGGCGCCGACTCCTTATAACATGATTGTTCTCTTCGTAGATGGGTCCGTTATCCAGGTGAGCGTATTTGTAGAGTGTAAGTGTTTATGTGTTACAGTCAGCGTAAGTTTATATGTCAGGTGTATATGTTTGGTATTGGTATTATGTGTGTATGTGGCGTATGTGTCTCCCTCAACATTTGCTCCGCTTTGAGAATCAGGCTCGCAAGGTTGTGCTCCACATTTGAACTTACTGTTTCAGGCAGAAACTCTGCGCGCACTCTTGGGTTGCTTAGTGAAACATGTACAAATTGTCTTCTGGGCGACAGGTGTTGATTCGACTATTGACGGTGGGTGGTCTTTGTTCTTGGGCGAAAGGACATGTTTTTCGATAGTCCGCAGCCTAGCCTAAGTCTGACTTGAGCCTATGCCGCAAATCTTTTTGGTTTTCATGTGTACACCTTCTTTCGTTTTTCTGAATTAGTATTGCATTATAAGTATTTCATATCACCGTCACGCTTATGAAAAGCTTGGTGAACGCTGATATAAAACTTGGCGAACGCTGATATAAAACTTGTACGTTTAGGATTTGAGACTTTGGAGCTATTGAAAAACACGACGAACAGTGTGAATGCGGAACGATATCAGACGTTGGGATTGGACCCCATTGAATTGTTTGCTAGGTTAGTCTTTTTTTTTGTGCGACGGCGTTTTTCTGTATTCTCGTTCTTTCTCTCTCTCATTCCCTCTCTCTGTCCTTCTCTCTCTCTCCCTCTCGAGAGAGACAGAGAGGAAGAGTCCCTCTCCCTCTCTCTCTCTGTCTCTCTCTTAGGCTTCTCACCTTAGGTACTTTATGCCACAGTCCATGCTTCAGTCCAGCGATACGTATACGTTTTCTGTTTCAGTTGGACATGTGAAGACAGAAATTTCCTTATTTCGGCGCTTTCACGACCATTGACCGAGTTCTTGCCCGCGGTGACTGAATTGTCAGTTGGTAGCATGGGAACTTATGTGCAGGTGGGGATCCTCTTTTCGTATATTCTATTGTTTTTATTGCTTTATGATAGAGTTGCGAGCACACGTACACTGGGGTGTTAGCTGTTAGATGTTAAAGGCTCTAAGGCTCGCCTATTTTCCCGCTGAGTGTGTCTGCATACACTTCCATCAGTATTGAATTATTCTCCATAACCTGTAGATATCGATAGTCGATTCTTTGCGACTTGGAACTGTGTGTTGGTGGTTTTTTGTTGGATAGATATAGAGGATCTAACATGAAACAAGTTGATGGATATACATATAGGGGAAGAAACATTTGTTCTAGGTAATAAACCAAAAGTATAACTGGTAAAGAATTAAAATTAAACTATGAGAAACAACTAAAAGAAAGTGTGAAAAAAGAAAATTAAACGAAAGTACCCGGTAATACCCAGGTAACCCGTTTCGACCCCAAAGTCACAGACGGGATTTTATGGCAAGCTGTGGAGGGGTCATCATCAGTGTGATGCCACAGCTTACCAAGTATAAAATGACTGTTAATTAAATAATAAATTAAACAAAATAAATATAAAATAATAGTGAAATTTTGAGGGGATTAAAGAAAAAAGAACCAGGTGTGTGTGTTACTGGGCTAGTAATAAAAAACCCGTGGCTATATTATCAATGAAGGCAATTAGACGCGTAGTTTATAGTTCAATTTTATTTGACCAAACTTTATGGTAAAAAGAAGAAAGAAGGGAGAAGAAATCAGAAAGAAGATATTAGAAAAATTTGTCTACCCACTCAATTAGATGGTTTACGGAAATTAAGTATTTTTGTGATAATACTGGATATTTTCTGAAGCATTTGATGGTATTATCCTTGATGGCTTTATCGGGGTATTTATTATTTGCTAACCTATTAAGGAGTTGCTCTATCTTATCTTTAAAAAAGGATAGTGATGATGTGCATCTTCCAATTCTAATAATTTCTCCATATATACAGCTAATTTTGATATTAGTACTAATAGAACTGTCATACATAGGAAAACGAATTACTTCAAAACAGTAATCATCAGTTTTATTATATAAGTTAATGCTCCACATAGAATCTTGTCGTTTTAGGTACAAATCTAGAAAAGCAGCTTCATTATCTCTATCATTAGCCGCTTCCAGTGTAAGAGTGGCTGGATACATTTGAATTATATTAGTTATAACATTTGGATCATTATAAAAAATGGCTATATCATCCATATATCTTTTTATACAAGTTTTTATACTTATATGGTGGTTTGCGGGATTTTTGAGGTATCTGAATTCGATCATAGAAGTGTGAGGTCTGCTAAGAGCGGTGATGCATTACCTCCCTGTGGGACTCCTTTTATTTGTTTGAAAATACTGTTACGGAAGACAAGGAAACTATTTTCAATTATATACTTAGTGAGGTGTTTTATTTCGTGAGCTCCGAAGCAATTCTTACTCGGGGAATCAGTGTAGAAACATTTCTTGTTATTGACATTAATTAAGAGTTTTCCTGAATTTTTGAAACATATGTCTATAAGCTCAAAAATGTTATTTAATATGCAATCATGAGGTAAATTAGTGAAAAGACTACTGAAGTCCATAACTTTAAGCTTACTGAATTTATTAATATTCGAATTATTAGTAACAGACATAGAGTTATCTATTGATAGGTATCTGTTTTTCTTAGTACTCCAGTTGCCGGCTGCGTTACAGTAGTTACGGAAATGAGTTTTGAAGTGTTTTAGGACTTTTTGAAGTGTAACAGAGGCGGTTTTTAACGAACTAGTCTTAGCTGCTGTTATGAAACGCATTTTGACCACTTCTTTGTGTAACTTTGGAATTGCATAAATTATTGGTAAGTTAGTATCGCCAAAAGACTCACTGATGCCTAGAACTCTACTATAGTTTTTATGTCTGTTAATGATGGAGTCTTTACTTTCGATCTCGTAAGGTACATAGGTGTCATTGCCTTGAATAATCGGCGGAACCGAACCACTAGTAATATTTACACCTAATTCTTTATATAAATGTGCATTATACAATAAGGGACACGAAAAACAGAAATTTGTTGAGGCCTTATCAACGCAAGTGATAATGAATTGTCTCCTTATGTCCTGAAGTTCGTTTATGTAGATATTTCTGCTATCATGTATATCAGGAATATTTATCGTATCCATAAAATTTTCCATGTGTTGTAAATTTATACCATTTTTGGCTAGGAATTTAATTAGTTTATCATAAAGATCAGCAAGAGATTCTCTTAGCAATAAATGAGCGACTTCTCTTCTATAAGGCTCTCTGAACTTAGTACCTTTAGCTAGGATACGAGTCGCAATAGGAAAATGATGCTTAAATATTTGACAATTTCCGGTAATAATGTGTCTAGAGCCGTTGTACTCGATAATTTCTTTATTTTTACAGTATTGTAAGTAATTTATGCAATGGCATTTAAGACTTGCATTAATATCATTATTGACAAATTGCTTATAATTAAACAACAAAGGACCTAATGGAACATTGTACTTATAACGGAACATTATAGAAGGTACGTAACTAAGTGGTATTTGGTTATTCAAAAATAAAGACCTGATCGCTTTTTTGAATTGGTATTGTAGGTTGTCAGTGGGATCACTATTGATGTAGGGGATAACAATACAAAAGTCTGGTTTCTTTTTATTTGTAGATTTACCAAAATTGGTTGGAATTGTCATCCTACCACACAAAGCTTCAACGTTAACTTTAAACTCATGTGAAGAATCACTTGAAAAATAAGTACCAAGAAAAAGTCTTTTATGTTGTTTGGAAAGTGAGAAATTTAGCCGACTTAGTTCGTGATAGTGTACGTTTCTATTAAGATCCGGTAAATTAACGACTGGACCATTGCGTACCCTATTATTACGTCTGGTACCTCTATTTTTGAAAGGTCTTTTAATTTTAAGTGAATAGTAAGGGATATGTGAGTTACCTAGACCTTTATGGTTTATATCGCTTATGATTCCATATCCTTTTATATTATCATTCAAACCAAACGGATAAGCTGTATTTAATAATTTAATCCAAAATAATTCTTTTTCTTTCCTTATGTTATTATTTAGCGAATCGCTCAGATTGTCAAGTATATGAATGGTAAAAAGTTTCGTAGACGACCCAGGTTGGCACTCTGCAAAATGTTTGTAAAGTAATGTATCGTTGGATTCTTTTTTGATATGATAGCGGTGCTGACTGAAACGAGCCTTAAGGGTTCTTTTAGTTTCGCCTACATATTGTATACCACATTTAGAACAAGTAATACAATACACCAATCCACAACTGTTACAATTTGTATTACTTGTAGAATAAGTATTACTAAAATAGCTGGTGGAATTGCTTCTTACTATCCTTTCAAATGATATTAAAGGACATATCTTACAAGCTTTGTATGTGCATTTATTACCAAATTGATGAGTTCCTTCAAGGGAAGTAATTATAAGTTTAGGGCCAAGTTTACGAGAGGTAAGAGTAAGACGATGATGGTATTCTGTGTTTGTAGCAGGGCATAAATTCTCCCCAGTTCAGCCGCCCTTGGCCTTATGGGAAATCTAGAGTGGGTTGGACACTTCGGATATACCTGACATGGCGGGATCGAGGTAAAAACCTCTGCCACGGTGGTACGAGGGTCCCAGGGTCACCAAGCCTGTCACCCTTGCTAGCGCCAATCCCGCCGGGTGACCCTGTAGGACGGCCAGTATTGAATACGAAAGGTGTGAAGAAGAAGTGCAAATTAATAAATTTACAAGGAATACGAGTAAGTAAAAGGAGCACATGATTCTCCAAAGCCAACCCTCATTGTACCTGAAGCTTAGAAAATAATAATGTAAGAAAGTATATAATATAATTTGTGGGAATAGGCTTCTGGTAAATGTTAGTATCCAAATTTAAGATAGGTAATTGGGGACCAGAATCTGGTACGGAATGGCAATTTTGTGAGAATCATATGTAGAGAATAAGTAAGGCTATTAAGTGAGAAAACACTTACTAGTAGTTTTGAATGAGAAGTAAATAAAGTGGAAGAGAATAACTCTTGATATGTTCAAGAGAAATTAATGAGGGCCCAAAAGTACGAGCGTATAGAAGAAATCAGGAAACTAATAGTATAGAAATAATAAATGGTTGAAGACGTGGTATAGCTAGAAAGCGCATATTGTAAATAAAATACAATATTCTGTAGTAACAGGAAAGAGAAGTCATGATATAGAGCTGCCGAGAAGGCAGGATATTGAACTGCCGCGAGGGCAGGGTAGTGAACTGCCGCGAGGGTGACATTATCCCTTTAAATGTAATGAAATTGTTGTATTAAAGGGACAGGCCCATCAAAGTAAACCTATACTTACGATATGTTCATAATTAATATAAAGCATTTTTATTACAATATATACAAACCAAATTTCACCTACATTCACCCTAGGAAACTTTTTCCGATGCGCTCATCGTATATTCATTCCGTAAAATTGCAGATTTCAAAGCTGTACATTTTTGTACAGCTTTGAAATCTGCAAATTTTGATCGCATACTAATTTCAAATATAGGTTTACT
Source organism: Pelodera strongyloides (assembly GCA_036852015.1). Classification (NCBI taxonomy): domain Eukaryota; kingdom Metazoa; phylum Nematoda; class Chromadorea; order Rhabditida; family Rhabditidae; genus Pelodera; species Pelodera strongyloides. The sequence continues at coordinate 43,628 of JAANDG010000217.1, forward strand.
TTGATGGGCCTGTCCCTTTAAGGTGGTGAGCGAGTCGGATATGGAGCCCGTACAATGGGTCGGAGCAATTGAGGTCATTGGATTCAAGCAATTGAGTGATACGCAACGTTATCATGCGATTCAGTCCACGGACCACCCACGATTTATGATTTTACCCGGTGAGCGAGATGAGTTTCATTATGAAACTGTAATGGTGGGTGCGTGTTGGTCGGATTCTCGGGCAACAATAGGTAAAAGGTTAAAAGCACCTTTAGGATAGACGTATGGGCGAAAAATATCGGAAGTGGCGGCTACCGTATGCTAGAATACCGTATGCATAATATTGCCGTATATTAATGCCAAAATACCGTATGCATAGTATATACCGTATGCACAAAAAAATCCTTGCTTATTGCATTTTGACTTTATCTTTTTATCTTCGTTCACAATTCACGTCAATATACTGAGGCCGTATTCACCAACACACAGGGAGCCCTCCCTAGGCTCACGAGCGTTCTGAATCTCTTTTGATCTGCCTCTCTACTTATTCTTTAGTTCCCTGGGGAGGCTAAGGGGGCTTCCTACGTGTTGGTGAATACGGCCTCCAGATCTTATTTTGGTCTTCAGGTCCTACTGGAAAACACTTTGATTCACCTTTGCTATCGCTTCTTGCCCAGTCATTGGCCGGTGCTGATGGCCTTGTTGAGAGCATTGCGGTGTGTCAAGTTGTGAGTGCTGAAGACTACCGGGTCAGGGAGAGGCAGACTGCGGCCGCGGATGATGTGAATTGCGAACCAGGTATTTGTTTTGTAAAATAGTGTAATCCTTCAAGGTACTGTGCTATCTTGACTCTTGACATGTTATCAATTGAAAATCATCATGTGTATGTGTAGATGTACATAGTTAGAGTTTATGAGTTAAGAATTGCGAACAAGGTATTCGTGTTTGAAATACTGTATTCTTGGCGTATTCACCAAATTCACTTGTACACATACAAGTCATTGTTGTTTGTTTGTAGTGCATCAATTGTGTATTTTCTTTTATTGCGTACGGTATTCTAGAACTTATTTTATATCGACCATGCTTCTGGAGTACTGTAGTTCATGCGTTCACGTTGTTTGAATGAACTATGTCCTTTCACCCGTGATGTTTGTTTCAGGCATGGATAAACCAGCTGATTTTGATGAAAATGAAAATCTTTTCCATGCTTGTATGCATGATGATGATAAGAAAAGTGACGCGGGCCTTGATGGGATGGATATTGGCCAACCGCAGATTGGTATCATCTGGGCGCAAACCTTGCCACCAGAAGGTTAGTTAAACGTTAACTAACATGCATTTTTTCTTATGAATTTGAATATGGTGAGTTTTAGTGGGAAACTCTGATTACCGAAAGTGCTAGTTTTTCCGGGTCTAAGGGGCGCGTTTACGATGGCCGAAAGAAAGAAAAAAAATGCGTTTTCGGCCGTTCAGTTTGCCCGAAAAGAAAATTTTTAATACTAAGGGAAAATGAAGAGAGGTGGAGAGAGAAGAGTTCTTTAAAACAAAGGCAACTTTACTTGCTTAAAGCGAAATAGCGGCCGGTTTTTGAAACGCATCGAGTACTCCCTGCTTTCCTATGCTTCATATGCAAATGAGCATAAATTTGAATAAAAAATAGACCCCAATAGACCCCTTTTTGTATAACTGCATAAGAATGCTGATATTTGAGATGCGTTTCACAAACCGGCTGGTATTTCGCTTTAAGGTCGTCAAAAGACATCTCACAACGTGTTGCTTCTCTCGATTTGCGATCTTTCTTATGTGGAGGTGCTGCAGAACTTTGAGGTCGGTTCTTCTTGATTACCAGTTTAAACTTTGGTAAGATGGTAAGCCTAGCGATCTTTCTTCGTATTCACAAACGTATCTGTTTTGCGCTTATGTTAGTTTAGCTGTTAGTACGGTTGCTGATTTATATATAGTGTTCTTTCCGGTGTTGAGTTCAAGTTCAGAGGCCGTATTCACCAACACACAGGGAGCCCTCCCTAGGCCCACAGGCGCTCTGAATCTCTTCTGCTCCCGCACTTTCTTTTCGCACTCTTTTAGCTCCCTGGGAAGGACAGGGAGGGCTCCCTGCGTGTTGGTGAATACGGCCTCAGAGTTCCATACGTGTATCCGTACGTGCCAATCTCATAACTATACCACAATGCCATTTCTTTAGGTCGTGCCAGCTGCTCATTCGGCGATGGGATGTTCGTCCTATGCTTCACACAGTGTAAGTTGATATTTTTCATGAACATACACTTCACACACTTCAATTTTCCGGCACTAACACACATAATTACTAAAATTGTACATATTATTGATTACTTGATTCCGAACTGCTAAGTGTAGCAGTGCTATAATAAGTTCACAGTGAATGGTTCCATTTTTTTATTAATTTCTTACTTAGCGAATTACTGATAGGTGTACACTGTAGCGTCATAATTTTCGAAGAACTTTAGACATTTCATCGAACTGTTCGGTCTGCAATAACCAGAGACAAAACGGGAAATCTGGATAAGGTAGGATTTTGTTCGTTATTAATGGGAAATAATATACATGAAGAGTTTACCTATATGTGGTATAGCAGAGTGGTTGAACACCTGAGGACATATTCACCACTCGATTCCCCGTGGGGAACTCCCCGTCCTTTTCTCTGCGTGTCTCACTAGATTATAATGCTGTTTTCTGTCCCCAGGTACTCTTTCCCCGAGGGAATCGGAGTGGTGAATGTAACCTCTGCAGTTACGTTTATTGCATATTCAATGCTGTGCATTTCGGTACAGAAATCTACAAACTTTTTGAGTTTGAGCTGTCGGGGGTCTGGACAATAAAAATGATAATGAAGTGATGATCATGAAAAGAAGTGGGATTTAATTAGATAGATTGGAAGTAGTGTGAAATAAAGGCGTAGTAGCGCAGCCTGTTAGGCCGTCCCTTTCCAGTAGCATGACCAGGGTTCGATTCCCCGGACCACATAAGTAGTTTGATATCCCTTTTCGGCTCAAAAACACATATGGCGTACGTGGATTAGGATGTTTCATGGAAAGCATATAGGTACTCAGAACCGAATTTGGCACTTCTTGGTGCGTTGTTTTTCATGCGTTTGCAGCTCTTCAGCTAATTGCAAGACCAATATTTGTATTGTGAAAAACAAGAGAAACAGCGGTAAAACAGTTTTACCACTGCGGTAACTGTGCTGCGTATTATAAGTGACAAGATTCTGTTTGTAGTGTGAATATTGATTTCTATAATATACTAGTTCTTGTTTTGCACACTCCATTAGCGGGATGGATAGATGTATTTTCTTGTACAGATGTTGTGAGCATTAATCCCAACCAAAATTGACAACACAGATTATATACGTGTTTATTCGTCAACGTTTCGACCGTAGTTCATCATCAGACACTACTTACAAAACATAACATAATCACGTAATAGACTAAATCGTGTTTTATTGCAGTACTTCGAGCAATATATCCTCTTTCAACATGCTATTGGAGATGGTAGTTATAGACAGACTACTGTGGAGTTTATCCACCAATTGCTGAAATCTGTCGCTGATAAGGTAATAAGTTCAGTTAAATTGATTTTCTTATTATTACTCATACTAACATAGTCTCATAGTCAGGAAATCTATTATGCTCCAGTACTTTCTGTTAAAGCGATATAACGGCCGGTTTCTGAAAATTGTACCGGAATAACTGCATTCCCAAATATTGTACGTCAATGCATGTGATTAGACTAAAAATCGTGCAGTTACTTGCATACACAATTTAGGAATATAGAGTCCGCATACTTTTTTTTAATCAACCGGCTGTTATACCGCTTTGACCTAAAGTTGGGACGGTTCCTTGAAACCTTGAGTCAAGCACTACCAGTTACCGTAGTTAGTTTCTTTCAAACTGGAGTGAGATACTGTAAGTATCATTGTAATTATCAAAATTTCAGAAGGCCGCCTCAGGTGATGGAAAGAAATTCGAGAAAGTGGAAAGTGTCCTCAATAAGTATCTCAGGAAACTGTTTTAAGAAAATGAAAACGCGAATTTTATGTTCTTATATGTTCTTATTTTTTATATCGTCTGATTGGCTCTCTTTCTTTTTTTTTTTGCGTTGTTAGTAAATACGACCTACCACCTACCATACGTAAATACGACCTAATGTAGGTACGAAGTCTAGTTTTTAGGTTCAATGTACGGTATCTGTTTAACACTACTAGTAAGGTTGAGAGCTGTGTTCTTATTCATATTTTTTTTTAGAAAATATGGACTTTTTTTTATAGTTGAGAGCTGTGTTCTTATTCATAATTTTTTTTAGAAAATATGGACTTTTTTTTATAAAGTTTTGTAGATGCAGTTAGCACTTTGGTATTTTAGGTAGTCTTTCTTGTTACGCTAGTAGTTTGAGAATATTAGGTTAGCAAAACTATGTACATTACGTGTTGTTGAATATATTGTTTGGTGTTTTTCTATAGATATATTCAATTGGTTGGTTATTTGTTAGGGCGAGTTGGTTTTGGTTATCTCCTTGTTTTTTTTTTAATACAGATTTTTTCAGTTGCGTGTTTTCATTGTATTATGTTAACGAAAATAGATCACTAAATACGGATTTTTGTTAATAATCACAGACACATTGAGTAGACAAGAATAAGTGGTTTTTACTTGATCTACACATTAAATTAAGCAAAAGCAAGCAACAATGTAAAAAGTAGCAAAACAAATTTTTTAATACAGATTTTTTTCAGTTGTGCATTTTCATTGTATTGTGTTAAAGAAAATAGATCACAGAATACGGATTTTTGTTTAGAAACACAGGCACATTGAGTGCACAAGAATAAGTGGTTTTTACTTAAATACGTGGTTTTTACTTTTTTACTTACCTATGTTAATTTTGTACGATTGCCGTGGACGATCGTACAAAATTAGCATAGGATACATATGATTTGCTTATCATATGCAAATGTTCCAAAGGGGCTAGCATTTCGCTTTAATCTACACATTAAGCAACACAGGAAAGTGAAAACCCCGATTATTTGTCGAAAAACCCCGATTTCGCTCCGATCACGGCCCGATTTTTTGAGGGACTTGATCGGGGCGAAATCGGGGGTTTTAGTTTCCCATGAAGAGCAAGCAATAATGTAAAAAGTAGCAAAACAATAATTTTCTTATGAGCGTGGCCATTTTAAAAGGCTATCCTGACTTTTCCTAAGTAAACCACCAGTTTTTTTGTTAATTCACATTGTTTATATATTCACAATAATTATGAGTAATAGTAACCCTCAAGTCTGCTATACTCATTCAATTTATTTATTACTGTGCAAAATTATTTTTTCAAAAAAGGCAATATAAAATGCAGATAGGTACCGTAGTCTTAAGCGATATTTTTTAAAATCGCGTAAACAAAGCTTTTAGCTTTGTTTACTTACAAAGCTTTTAGGGCACTACGGTATTGGAAACGCATTTTTATAATCGTAGCGATGATCTTTACTCGTTTAACCATTACTAAGAAGAGAAAGAGTGCTAATGGATGGATATAAACCGTAAAAACGTTTCTGACTACGGTACCTGGCCGAACTGTTTGCCGGGGAATAACTCCGCGAGTTATAGTTGCAAAGAAATGCGGTTTTCACAGTAATATTTCTGAAATTCCGGACATTCTGTTCAAGTAAACCAAGAAACACCTTTTTCTCGTGGGCCTCTCCCTTTAAGTAAGCAAAAATTTTTAAAATCTTGCGTAACAAAGCCGCAACAAACGCGCGGAGTTTGGCTCCACCATTTTCGTGTCAGAACCTGCCACAACATGAATCGATCGAGCCGAACGAGTGCGTTGTTGACGACGTCGTTGTCATGCTCGTAATCTTTCTCCTAGTCGTAGAATCATAGGCAGCACTGGAAACCTTTGTTTACGTGCAAGCGTGTTCGTGTTGCGATTATGACAGCTAGCGCTCTAAAAGACCGAAACGAAACAGAGGCCTCGCTCGCCGTCTTGTCTTTAGCCCCTGTTTGCACTGTTCTCTACTAACGGTGTGAGCACCAACTCCAACTGCTTTCTTGAAGGAACATTTCGTTCGATCAATTTCATGTGCCTTTGATTTTCAAGAAAGGTCGCCTTCGGATCTTGGATGCGAAGCTGAACAATGAAGCGAAGGCGCAGCTCAAGCAGGGACCGAGACAGGAAGAAGAGGTTTGTATTGATTTATGTATGTGGGTTTACTTCGGCTTGGTCTGGGAAGTTACCATACCAATATTTTTAGTGGTCTTTTAGTGGTGGGTGGTTCAGTACGCGCATCGGAACGTAAAGTTGCGCCGCGCCTCCGAATGCGTGAAACGTATCTCTGGTGCATTCATTACCTTTGGGGCTTAGGCTAAATGAACCACCAACCCTAGATTTACTCACGTCACGAGCTTTATGCTTTTGCTCGCTGTTATATTACCGACGAACTTATGTAGACGATTGGAAAGTTGAATATTGAGTTCTGATTTCCTTATCCCTACTGTGATGAATTATTTTTGATTCAATAAATACGATTATAGATCGCGTTCTCCTAGCCGTGATCGCAAGCGCAGTCTTTCAAAGGACAGAAGAACAAAGAGCCGGTCGAGGAGCCGCAAGAGGTGAGAACATACATACACATTGTGTATTATTTTATTGTCGCAGTTTTAGCTCTTAATTCATTCTCCGCTTTGTGAAATTTGAATTTGTAATCGTAAAAAAAAAGACCTTGGACCAGGTGCATCAGTAACATAATACTATCTTTTCTCCCCGGCCCCGCCTAGCTGCCAAATTCCCTTGTACTTAGGGGTGGCCGGTTGGTTCAAAAAGTTTAACTCGGCTAGTTTCCAACCTGTAGTGTTGACTATTAACGTGTTCCTAGCTTTGTGTATTCTCTATATATTTCTTTATTTCCTATAATTTATTGATTTTTTTTTCCGGTCCCGTTCCCGCTCCCGCAGTCCTGATCGTAGGAGATCGCGTTCCCCAATTCGCGACCGACGTCGCAGTCGGTCGCGCGAATGGCGCGAAAGAATCTGCACGCGATCCCGTCAGCGTGTGATTCACAGAGATAGACGGTCACCTATTAGAAGGTATGGTGAAATAAAACGTTCCCTGTCTTCATTGTATGATTATGAAGCGATATGTCTTGTAAATTTGTATATTGGGTGGAAAATTAGCTTTTTGACTCAGTTTTTAGTTAGTTTCGGTGGTTACTAATGGACATTTCAGTTTACTTCAGATGATTATAACATGATGATTTCTTTTGTAAGTTTATGTTTCGGGAGAAAAACCATCATTACATATTCACCGGATTGTTTCGGATACTATAAGCTGTATTTAATCTACACGTGGGAGCTTAGGGACAAGGAGCTATACATTTAGTAGATTTAGTTTTTTTTGCAAGCAGAAGAGCGATTTTATTTAGAATGACTTTGTCATTAGTGTTTGTTTCAGGCGTTCTATTTCCCCACCTCGTGGACTATTGCCGGGACCGGAGAGAAGGGATGTTATGCCATTCACAGCTAGAAACAGGTTAGGGAGTTACCTTATATTCCTGCCCGCATACCGTATATATATATAAAAAGGTGCGTGCGCACAAGCAAACATAATTAAAAAAAATTCAGTTAACACAGCAAAACGGTAATAAGGTTCATAACGGATGTGTAAGGTGAGCGGAAATGCTGGGGTGTCCAACAAAAGTAATTAGCCGAGCACTGTAATCCCCGTAGCTTGGACAATACACTATGGTCACTAACACACATATGCGTGCACAGACCCAGGGTTACGTCAATGGCTAAATTCATTTATCATTTTCTCAAGTACTTTCTTTTAGTGATCCTGTTGTGGCAACTGGACGAATTCTGCGTTCGCCTTCGTCAAAATTCTCCCTCAAGCTTCTGGCGGTCGAATTCCAGAATGTGGACTTCAGTGCAAATGTTATCAATTTCGTTGCTGACATTGCTCGGTCTACTGCGCGCCTGCCGTACACCCAGAAGACGCTATTTGTATCGGAGAGAGAGAAGACAGTGAAGGTTAGTTGATTATTGCTGCAATAACACCTGTTTTTTTATTGTATCACTTTGCCGCAGGAGATCATGTCCTGTGATTCACCTTCTTAGTTAACAACTTTACACGCCTATTGCTGAGCAACCGTACTGATCTCTAAGGCGTCTTTTTTATAGTTACCTGAACTGCATGGTGGTAGCTAATGTCTTCACATGAATGTTCGACCTCCGTTTTCCAGATCCTCAACCGCGGCCGATTTGGAGACGCACTTCGATTCAGAAAGTTATTGGTGAATGTTGTGGGCAGCCGACACTTCAGCCACAGCTCGAAGAAATATATAAATATAATGGTTTATTTAGAAAAAAAAAAAACGCATACAGAGATAAAATGAAATGCATAGAGCAACGTATGGGTAAACCGAATCCACTAGAGTAAAGGGTTCAAGTCCTTCACTACTTACAGGGATGAATACATATACTACAGAAAACAAAGATAAACTTGAGCAAAATGTATAATTTTCTTATTTAATTTAATTCGACTTAGGTTGTCTTAGACCAGTCTTATACAGCATATGTCTCACATTTAATTCTGCCACCGGATTGTTTTCCTTGGCCATAACTTTGGCTACCCTATCACAATGTTTTTTCTGCATGAGGGTAATCCCGTACTGCTCACATATGGACAATTCATCTGCCTCAGCTAGCTCGCGGGGAGTTTGGGGCAATTGGGGTGTGGGTGACAATTGTTCGGTTTGTGTCTCGCGGGGTTCTTCAATTGCTTGTGGGGTCGAAGGGGGCGATGACGTCATTGGTTCGTCTGTAGTTTGATCACGCTGTCGAGCTTCTTGGCGGCGAATGAAGCCTTCACGACGCTGTTTGGGCGTCTCGGCACGGCGTACATTCAGATGAGCCAGATCAGGAGTGTTCTTCAGCTTTTGAGCGAGATCCTTAAAATAGGGCAAGCGAAAACCGGCATTCATTGAACAAAGAATAGGCCGAGTGGTAGACTTTGGATTGCCAATGCGGCCGATAATATTAAACGAACCGGGTGAGTACTTTGCGAGAGACATGATTTTGGATATAATATCAAACTCAATACTCACCCGTTCGTTTTCCTCCAAGTTCAAGACGACAAATTGGTCCTTGATTTCGTATCGGTGAAAAGATTCAGAGATTTCTTCACGAATAAATGTCTTCAATTCAGTGGATAGTTCGGCGATAGTTGATTGAATGATTTGGCGAATAGAATTATCTGGTCGGGAAATAGGTGTGATAGTTGAATCGATGGTATGGGACATGTTGGTGTGAGACGCGGAGAGTGCAACCGCACGCGGCCGATACACACAGGCGAATGATACACACAGGCGAATGATACACACAGGCGAATGATACACACAGGCGAATGATACACACAGGCGAATGCTACACACAGGCGAATGAAACTCGTGCAGAGAATGTTCGACGGGAGTGGATTTACTGTGAGCTCATCTAACGCGTTTACCTACAGTCCTCCGGAGCTGTTATATATATATATATAGTTTATTGATACACACATAGAAACATATGCAATCAAAAGGATACCCTAAGACGAACGGCTTCACAACAGTTCCTACTAACAAGGGTCCAAACTAATATACATTATCATAAAATAAAGATCATACATATTACTATAAAGAATAAATTATATAAATTATCTATTATTCATTCATTTTTTCTGAAGCTTTACAACATCTTCATTTAGATTTTTTATCTAACGATTTTGTTAATGTTTGTGCAATACAAGCAATAATGTCTAACATTGGGTCAGCTGACGGCAATTGTTCGGTATCGGCAATTGCCTCATTTACGAGCACCTGAGGGGAGGATAACTGCGGTGTCACTTCGGGTGACAAATTGGGCGGGGGCAATTGCTCATTTATTTCCTGTCGAGGTTGTTCAATTGCCTGTGGTGTCATAGGCAACTCAGCTGAGGATTCTGGTTGGACTTTGACCTCTGACTGTGCTCGTGCAGCTTGACGACGAAGAAATCCTTCGTGACGTTGCTGCGGTGTTTCGGCACGACGAACCATGATGTGAGAGAGTTCTGGGATGGACTTGAGCTTCGTAGATAGTTCCTTAAAATAGGGAAGGCGGCAGCCGGGATTCATACAACAAATAATAGGGCGAATGAAATTATTGCGGAATTTGCCTATACGGCCCAGAATGTGAAACGAGCCGGGTGAGTTATTCGACAAAGACATGATCTTGGAAACAATATCAAAGTCATAACTCACCCTTTTGCTCTCCTCCACGTTGAGTACGACGAATTGATTCTTGAGTTCAGTACGGCGGAATGATTCCTTGAGTTCTTCTCGAATGAAGGCCTTCAGATCAGTGAATAATTCGGTGATTGTTTGTCGAATAGAAATATCGGGACGAGAAATAGGGGTCTGATCATTAGGACAGATCATTTTGGTGGACGCACAACCGCTCGCTGTCGAGGCAGAGGGTAGGAGTGTCAAGGCAGAGGGTAGGAGTCTGGACGGTCTTTCGGTAGGTTTCGTTATTTGAGTTCGTTTTGTAGCAAATATTAATTGAACTGCGTTATTACATGTGTTGATTATTTCTTTTAATGTCTCATTGTATCGTACATCGTATGTTATTATATTCGTATCTTGTTTATATGGTGCCAGAGGATGGTAGCCATATAGGCTTCATCGCTTCATTCATGGGAGCGGAGTGCTCTCGGGTGATGTGCAAGAGCAACTGGCTCATTCTATTTATATCGCTGTAGACCAGCGGCTGTAAACTATGGTCAACGGGGAATAAACAACGCGAGGTGATATAGGGAGACAGTATGCGGCTGTGAATTATATACATTAGAATAAGAAGGAAGATACCGCAGACTGGAAACCATAAATTACCATTTTTTAGCCGTCATCATGTGCAATCAAATGAGGACATGCGGCGTGAGCAGCAGTATGTTGCCCGTTTGTTGCTTCACTCGATGGAACTGGAAAACCAGGTATCGATTGGCGCTGCCACAGAGAGATCGAAACCAAAACCGATTCGTCTAAGACATCTCCGCATGAGAAAATTGGCACAGGACTGGCTGTTGGTTATTGTTCCGAAGAGAGTGGACTACGCCGTCGGTAAGCTCATCCCCCGTTACTGTTGACTTGTTAGAACTGCCTTGAGTTGCTGAGTAATCGATTGCACATTCTCCTAGAACTTTAGATGACTAGTCTTACAGAATAGGTGTATGAACAGTTCATAATAAAGAACACTCACCTACTAGTAGGTGTTAGGAACCATCTTTTAAGGAAAACTTACCTGATTTCTATTCAGAACTACTGCAAACCGGAGAGCGTCTCAAGGTTAGTGTGGACGTGCATAGAGGCGATCCAGTTGGTCGGCCCAACGACAACTTCGGCGGATCGGCCGTCGTTTACGGAAGTTCCTTGGAGACGGTCGATGCTCAGCTAACAGACTGCCTCCAGTTGCTTTGGAACACAAGAAGGGGTTACCAGAACTATGCGATGATCAAGGAGTACAGCATGTCGCGCGAGCCGACGAATACGAGGATGAATCTGATCATTTGCGTTGGTTTTTTACACCTTTCTTTTTTTTGTAACTTTTGTTCCCTTGGCAGACTGACTCCAGTTGCCTAGTGTAAGTAGAGATAAGTATCACGGTGCCCAAACCATGTGCGCAATAGTAACACGGATTTATCTCCAGGGATTTAGTTGAAGGGGGGAAAACTGATTATTACCACATAGTTCTCACACAGCCTTTGTTGGAAAAAGGTAACATTAATCTATGGCTACAGTGTCTTGACATTGTAGCCATAGTTTAATTTTCGCGGAGCACCGGAGCATGCTCTTGCATGATCATATCAGTGACCAACGTATTTATGTTCTAGCTCTCAGGAGGTTCCGAGGCGAGAGAAACGAGCGAGACAAAGTTCCTGCGGAAGCTCCAGACTCAGCTGCAGAATACAGAAGCACAGCAGCAAATCCCTGGGGCCGCTATGTTGAGATACGCCCCGGTTAGTGATTTTTGGCAACTTTCCTTGAAGTGCACAACTTATGTTGTAAACATGATTCTGATTTATTTTCTCCTCAAGACACGCTAGCTGTACCTTAGTGCTACGCATGATGTTTTTTTGTATAATAAGAGGTTTAGATGATCACGGAACTGGCCCCAGCTCTTTCTGGTCGGAACAGCGAAATTCCCCAAGACCTCGGCAATCTGATTGACAGAGCGCTTTGTGGAGACACGCTCGAAAGCCAGCAACGAGTTGCTGTCGCAACTGTTCTGCGCAGCGATGAGGAATGCATTGTCTGGGGACCTCCGGGTACTGGAAAGGTGATTTGTTTTCTAACAGATACCTCGGCTTCTTTACGTTCTCTATATTTATATTTTCTTTGATTATCTTTAGTTAGGTGAGCCGTTTGTAGTCTTTCTAGCGCTGGACCGATGTGTGCGAAACTTTACCGCGGAACGTCTTGCTTCCTTTTTGTAACACATTACTTTCAGACATTCACACTCGCCTTAGCGGCGGTGTGCACGGCGCAACGAATGGTGCCAGGAGAAGTTCTCTTCCTGACCGCCCAGAGCAACTTCGCAGGAGACGTCCTCTCCCAGGCGGTCTTCCAGAGGCTACGTCTGGTACACGGCGAAAGGGAACAAGAGTGGCCCGTGGTCCTACTCCGAGTGTACTCACCATTCGCCACGTTTCACGCGGGAGACGACTTTCTCAGCAGGACCTTCTTGACTGGAGGATTACCAGCGAACTTGAACCCCGACGATCTAGTCAAAACGGATTTCGCACACCGCACGAACGTGAGTATTTTACGTGTTTCTGTAATTGTCCTCCTCAAGACATGCTAGCCTTATTTTAATACTAATGAAAAAGCCTCATTTAATGCCTTTTAGGGATTGATCAAGGACACCTACACCGCCCACAAGAAGCCGATCATAGTTTCACTCACGTCAAGTCTTTGCATGGCGTTACCCGATTCCTGGGTACGGACGACGCCTGCGCGAAGTAGCTTCGCGAACCCTCCAGAGCCAACAAGAAAACCGGCATTTATTGTGAGGTAAGCTGTTCTATTATAAAAATGCAACCACCCACGACGCTTGAGAAGACGATTGCGTCTAATGGTTCTCGGTACGACACACATTTGGTGGCTGCAGGTCGGCGCGAGGTAGCGATCACCTTATGCCGAAGGCGCACTTTGCGTCCCGTCGTTTATTAGTTTCTATTCAGAGGACTCTTTCTGGACGAGAGCAGCCAAATGTCTTTCCCACTGTATCTCGCATTGGTTCACAAGTGGCGGGACGTCTGTAAGAAGGTGGTCGTGTGCGGCGATCCGCACCAACTGCCTCCTTTCCTACGGTCGACTGATTTTGATACGGTAGGTAACTTGCCTCTTTCGATAAACATCAACGACATCATCGCAAACTGCGTTTGATTTGGCTTATTTGCTTGCTCCGATTTCAATTCCTGCGGCTGGTTGCATCGCGCGGGTGGTAAAAACGGTACCAGGTGGAGAAGGTTTATGTTTTTTTGGATCAGAGCTGGCACTCATTCCGTAATCAAAGATGGTCACCTTACACTACCCCAATACCAGTCGGAAAGCCGCCTGAGGCGACTTTCCATTATCCAAATAAGACTATACATACGGAACACCTGAAGCGTAACATCCAAGGTTAAACTGATCCAATCGTTGGCCTGATTATACCAAATACTTGTAACGTAGCTTTTCGGTCGTAAGGTGCACGGCACATCCAAATAAACGAATGCTATTCTTCAGAGCGTCCTCGCCACAAGTGCCATGCGGGTGCGGATCAACCAGCAAGTAGAATGCGTTCGCTTGAACATGCAGGCACGGTGCCGAGAAAAGATCAGAGAGCTGTGGAGTACCTTCTTCTATGCAGGAAAAGTACTGGACGCTCGGCTGGCGCCGTCAACTTCCAACATGTCAACACGGGGTAGGTAGACTATTACAATTGTCGTTATTTCTTAGAGCTCCGTCTCCTTCTTAGGAGCTTAGGGAGACTTCCTCAATACGGTATGGAGCTGCCTGGGTCGTCTAGTCACTCCTCAATACTAACATACTGTATTCCCCGTGCTACCGCATCCCCGCAGAGCTCCGGGGGAGGTCATTGGCTACTTAATTGGGAAAGGTGCACGCATTCGGAAGTTCTTCAACACGTACAAGAGACACCATATTTACGTATGCTAGATGCGAACTTTTATAAACTCGTTCTTGCAGACAGTCACTTGTCGAATATGTTCGACGATTATTTTGGTGGACCTGCAGTCACCTTGTCGACAGTGTCTGGCCGTGTGAGCATGGAGGGAACAAGCAAATACAATCAGGCAGAATTGGCAAGGATCCAGACAACGCTGCGCGACCTTAACTGGTGTGCATTCCAGTATTGTATTAATCCATAACGAAGTTTCTCTAATAAGGTCATCATCAACTTTACTGATGATTCGCATGTATGTTGAGGGCGGCATCGTGGATGTTTCAATTCTTGTCGACAATCAGTATCCGCTCGTGATGAATTCTAATTTTTTTTAGCTCCAACTTCAACAAGTTTGACTTCTCGTTTGCTGTGCTTACGCCATATGCTGCACAGGTTGAGGTGGCCGTGAGGAGCGACATTGTACCTGCTTCTTGCATCCACACTGTGGACAGTGCTCAAGCCAGTTGCTGCGTATTATCTAGTGTTAGTCATGTCTTGCGATTCAGGTTGCAGGTTAGTTAGTTTCACTGTGTGCCATCACTGAGATCAGCCTTAGTTAGTGGGGAACCCGTCGGGATTTCATATCGACCTGTTTTTTGCAAAACATATTCATGATTTACTTTGCTTCAGGGCAAGCAGTTTGACCTAGTCATTCTCACCCTTGTGGGTGAACAAGACACTCCGTTTCTAAGCGCCCTACCACGTGTGAACGTTGCGCTCAGCAGAGCTCGTCTACATCTCCATATCGTTTGTCATCCGGTTGGTGATTTTATACCTACCTTACCGCATGTAAGGGTATTGCTACTATGTCTTTAGTACTTTCCTGTTGTTTATCTCTGGTTCTCATGTACCCTCCGAAGTTGTCTCAACTTTCAGTCGCTCATTGAGACTCCTACGTCGGTGGACCAAGCAGAAATTCTCATTTGGCACAGAATCGCCGCAGAAATCGCCAGAGGAATTTAAGACTAGCAATTTTCGTGGCACTCTGCGTCCTATGGCGTAACTAAGTGGAGAATTGGAAATTTTAATGTGTATTGGGCGCTATTTAAGTGGACCGGGCTCCAAGTTATTTTTTTCGACATTTCTTCGAGCCAAAATCAATCAAATGAATCGCCGAAGTTGTCTTTACTTTCGACAACAATGTTGTGTCCCACTTCGTCCCAACCATTTCAATAGCACCCAGTATTTTTACTCGTTTACTGTTTTTTTACTTACGTATGTTGCCCTGTGTATCAATGGGGTTTAGCATCCCCGTTAACTACTGAAGTGTTTCATGCGTTTTTTTCTTGTTCCCGTCGTCTTCTTCCTCTCTATTAAACGATATCAGTGTACTTGTACACACTGTTCTTCTTCCAGCATAGTCCGGTCTGCAACGGTGATGGCAAATCGTATCGTAAAATACATTGTTCAGTAAAAGCTCTATGTTATCTTAAAAGTTGTACTTCATATGTCCGTTCAATCTTGGTACGCTTCAACTGTTTGGTCTCTTTATTCTAAAAACGAAATCCTCTCGGTAGAACGAGTGCAATATCGTTTCACAAAAATTGCACCCAATAATCCAATAAAATCAATTATTGTAGTTATTTGGTATTTTAGGTACTCTTTCTTGTACGCTAGTAGTTTGAGAATATTATGTTAGCAAAAATATGTAGATTACGTGTTGTTGAATATATTGTTTGGTGTTTTTTTTCTAGCTATATTCAATTGTTTGATTATTTGATGTCGTCTCCTTGTTATGTGTCTCCTTACTTGTTTTGTTTCAATATAGATTTTTTTAAAGATACATGTCACCTAAATGCGGGATTTTTGTGTAGAATTACAGGCACGTTGAGCACACAATATTAATTTATTTAGTACACATATGCAAGCAATGTAATAAAAAAACATAGTACTCGGTTCGACGAATAATAATGCGGAAAAAATAAAAGCGACATAATAGAGCGAGAAAAAAGACAACGAACAGAAATTCATGCAGCTACAGTAGATAAATGCCAAAAAAAAGAGAAAAGAAAAATAGTAGTATAATGTGAGACTAGGTAGTGGGCTGTGCGGCTATGTGTGGTTTGCGGCCACGAAAGTGCGCCTAGCGCGCGGCCCATCCATACGAGCGCACATTCTGTGCGGCCCACAAGCAAAGTATCCACACTGCAGGAAGGGGGTGAAAGAAATAATAAAATAAGGGGTGCCCCGACATGAGATAATTGAGAGAACAGATCACACTGAAGAAAACCCACTTCTTAAAATTGATGTTTTGGTGTGTAAAATCGAGTCGAAAACTGTTAAACGGAGACCGAACGAACTGTAGTGAAGCGTAATGTTTAATGGCTTAGAACGCGTTATTCTTATTATTAACCTTAGAGCCGTTAGACCTAACGAAAACATGAAATTATAGAATCGCTAATTATGAACTATGCATTTGATTTAGGTGTATTTGACTTTATACTGTTGCTCTTCTCTGTTTCCGATTGAGTTTTCTGCTCGTTCTTGGGATTAATGAAGGATTGCGCCTTCTTGACGCTATTCTGGAAAAGGAGCCGTTAGTCGTTAATTGCGTGTGCTGGACGCGCGCCAGGGGTGCGCGAAAGGTGTTATATATTAGTTAGGGAGTCGAACCTGCGCGCGCTTCCAAAGGTGCACAACTTCTCAGCTAACCAGGGTCGCACACCTCTCGCGCTCTCATAGCACGCCTCCTCCTCCACCGGGTTCCGCCGCACCGCACTGGCATAGATTCTCATTTTCGTGTCACACCCGTGGAGTTTTATCAGATCTATTTTTATGAACTACTGTCAAGCAATAGGGATCAGGGAATAATATAATTCAATAGGGATAAGGGATGTTTTTCCTAACAATATTTGTGACTCACCTTTTGTTGGCCAATTGTGATATCGGAAAAGAATCGAATGGTCTTCCCAGCCAATGCTCGGAAATCATCTTGCACCGATCCCGATGGTGCGGTTTGTAGGAAAGCATCTCGGATTTCCTAAAAAAATGCGAGCTCAATAAGACGAAATTGAAAAAGAAAACGCGAGAGTCTTTCTTCCCCACATCGAGAACGCGCACCTTTATATACAAGGGTGGTTCAATACAGTGATCGAAGCATATGGCATGTTCTGCAGATGTGATGATAGGGTCATTTCTCTCTCTCTCTCTCTCTCGGCCTCGTCGCCCGCTTTTCTCACTCTGTATGGATGGCTTATGAAACTAAAATTAATATTGAATGTTTGGAACTCACAAAGTCTTGAACAGTTTCGCGTATTCTGTTGTAGGATGGTAGGCCTGGTTGAACACGGAGCAATTCGAAGAGACTCTAAAAAGTATTATAACTAAGTTGTTATGCATTAGGATTTGTAGTTCGTATTTTCACGTTACTACATCTGCATCGTGTTTCTCCCTCGAACCTAGATAATTAGTGTGATATTGTTTTGATCACTAATAGTGAAAATAATCAAAGATTTATATAAGAAACCAGACGGGTATCGCCGCCTGAGGTGCCGTGCAATGCTGCGTAAGACAATCAAGTGCAACTTCAAAAAAAAAAGTATGCATACTTATATGAAACGTCTGAAACGTAATGTCCGTAATTAATGTAACGAAACTTATTTCGTTTGTTTTGGTTTGCGAAATGTTTACTGCTTATACCAAATCGTTGAAACTTAGTGTGGATTTCGTTGCGGATTCGGTGACAAACATCTAAACTCTTCTCCTTTATAGAATAAGATGCTAAGGTTAACTGCCTTACTCCTTGTTTGTAAACCGTGTCGATCACCACGAAGACGAACGCGATAATGGCAATCAACACAAGTGGATTGGCCACCATGGCGAGTGACTTTTGAGATCGGAGCTGGAATATAATTGTTTACGTGTATATATGGGCGTCACCATATAGGTAGACCAAGCCGAATCCGCGCTAAAAGGCCAAGCCTCAATGGCAGTCTCAACTTGTGCCTGTCTATGAGCTAACTCTTGACAGGTTCATACCAAATGTCAAGTCAAGCAATTTTAAATATGACTTGTGAATTTCCACAAATACGCACTTCATTAACTGGTGTGACATCCTCGTTTTGCCAGTCGACCGTCAGTAGAAAGTAGCACAAGTAGTACTGAAAACATACGTTTGTATTTACGTCGCTACAAAAAAAATGATTGCGGTAAGATGGACGTGACTGGATGTGACGCATAGTTCAAATAAGAAAGCTAATGACGCGGTGTGACACTGACACGGTTCGCAGCTTCCACTATGCTTGTTTCTCCACCGCGTACTACATGTACATACGACTGTGCGTGCATTTTTCGATCTCTTATTATATAAAAGAGTAACTGTTGCGTGCGCTAGCACTCACGTTACGGAAGTATAATTAGAACGCTTCGGGTATAAAAGAGTGCCGCAGCTTAAATTAGAATATTCTCATGTAAAAGAACGATATGTCTTTACTCCAAAGACTAGTTACAGACGTTTCATGAGTATGGAACGACGCCTCAGGCGGCGTAGCCGTCTGGTGATTCCATAAAAATAGGACGATGTAAAACTTACCATGGTGATTAGCGGTGTCACGTTGAAGTACATTTTCTTGGAAAACTCGTTGACCATATGCCAGAAGCGTTCTCCGAAAGTTTTTGGTTGTCCGAGTAGAAAGAAGAGATCGAATCTCATTTGTGCGGAACCTGAGAAATAGTATGACCCTAGGGCTAAGATACAGTATGAATCTAACGTTATGACCTCAATCCTATTCTGTATACAACCTTACCCCTATTTTTGTAATTGCCTCGTTTCTCGTATAATTACCCACGCCTTACTACTAGTAGCGCTATTGCAATTCGGACTCGTGGCGCGCGGCAAGTATGCCACTTGTACGCCATTATGGCCCACAGAAGGTGCACCCCATGCGCACCCCTTGCGCGCCCTATGTAAATATGTTCCGCCCGCTAACGAAATACCGTACAAACCAAGAATTTTCCTCCACATACCGTAGCAACCCATGTAAACCAATTGCCTGAACGTGAGGCCAATCGATATAATTATTGGAGTTCTCGCTTCGCACCAAATTAGGATATACTGGTAGTTCTGAAGCGAACTTGATTAATTGTGATCATTTATTTAATTTTGATAATTACGCTCTTACCCCTCATCAGTATTATTGCTTTCAGTATTGTAGCAGTGCTGACTGCTGACTGCTAGCTACCGTAATTAAGCGTAGGGTACCGTAGGTACAACGCACAGTACTGTAGGTGACAGTGTACGGAACTGCGCGTCGTGACCTAAAAGCGAAAAAAAGGTGCGAAATTGTGACAAGAAAAACAGATACAGTAACCAAGAACTCACCTCGAATGCAAATACCGTAAGCATTATAGAATGTATGGTAAAAGCCATGAGTCGCGATTTCCACCAATTAGGTAGAAAAAATGCCTCGCGGATGAAGTAGAGCAAGTAGACGGTGAATACTGAACAAAATAATCATCGATTTTTTTTGTATTAAACAGAGGGAGACAACATAAAGAGAGAGAGAGAGAGAGAGAGAGAGAGAGAACGAGTGGCCGTAGTAGAGCGATGTGTTTGCGAGACAAGAGGGAAATGGTAGCGAAACAATAACGAGAACCATGAGAATTACCTATCAAAGCGGGCAACAACATGAAGATGATTGCGAATAGATAAACCAGAATCCAGGCCTTGCTTTCATAGTACGTGAGCACTTGCAGGACAGTGCCGAATAGGTAGTCGGATGCTGAATAAATAATAATAATAAATGTTAATAATAAAAATAAAAATAAATCTTTTACAATTCAAGAGCGTGCACCTTTATTCAAGGTGGTTCAAATTCAAAGTTTGCTTATGGCATATTCCGCAGAGGTCCTGAGTCCTGAGTATATAAATAATGTATACAATACAAAGTCGTTTACCACGTAGATTTCGATAAGGTGAGTTATATTGGGGTATTACAAAGCCCGTTTCTCAGGAAAAGTGCTTGTATACGTGTTTTTTGTGCCGCTTGTGCGTTCATAGAAGTAACGTCTGTGTGTGTTTGGATATACATTTATGTGTATGTACATCGTGTGCGTGTGTATGGGGTGTGGGTATGTGTGTTATATCCCTTTATTTGTTCACGAAGTCCTTATAATGTGGTCTACCTGTTATCCGCTATCTTACGTGTTTTAATCTATAAATCTAGCATATCTTTTTATATAAAGGAAAAGAGTTTGCTCTTTTGTTTGTGCGAGCGAAACGGAATTCTACGTTTCAGGTCACAGGTGTTTGGTATAAGTGGTCCCTTTTCGCAACTCTTCAACTTAAGCGCAATCGAATTTTATTACAACTTACGTTTCTATAGTAAGCAGTATGACCATTTTAGTATGATCGCCTGAGTCGCCTCAGGCTTAGGCGGCGCTAGCCTCCTGGCAATCAATAAACCAAGACATAGTCTAGTAAATTATAAAATAAAGCTCAAATCCCTCACATCCGCTCATCTTTGGCTTCGTCACGTTCTCGTAGCTGATCAAACCGCTAGTTGTGGCGCGTATAACATTTGAAACGCCAGCACACAGTAAGGAACCGAGCACACCGAATGATAGATCGACCACGAGCGCGCCGATAACCCACTATAAGAAAAAAGAATACAGTACAGTAGAAAATAATAATAATAAAGAGACGGGCTAGTAAGGACCATAGAAAATGGTGCCCCGTTTCGACCCCCAAGAATTTCCCATGGTGGGATTCGGTCCCCTCAGTACGGTAACCAAACTACAGTATCATAGCTGATTAATTAATCAATTGGAAAATATTGATTTTTATACTTAATTAGCTATGGTACTATAGTGTCCAAGTGGAAACTCGTTATATAACTGTTAGGCATGTAATTTAATTAATTTGTTTTACGCTTCACGAGCGTGCACCTTTATTCACTGGTGAAAATAGTTCAATTGTACAATATTATTGTGAATATGGGCAAAGAAAATGTAATAGAAAACACGGATGCGGCTAGTAGGGTTTGTACGTTTGTACGTTTGTAAGTTTGTTGTGACAATTTTTTTCTCAAAGTATATAATAAAGAGTGTCCTCCACCTTTATGTTGAGGGTAGAACGTTTGCTAAAAATTCCCTGAGTCGCTACTTTCGATTGCCCAACGCTGGCCGAAACGACACTGTGTTGCAATGCCGTTGTCCACGTCTAAATTCATAAATTAAAGCGAAATGCAGGCCGGTTTTTGAAACGCATCGTGGACAACTGAATTCTTACTTATTCATGCTAATTCACGCGATTTAGCTCGATTTTTATTCTAATTTAGGTTCATTTGCATATGCTGCATATGAATGGTGTTGTACTCGATGTGTTTCAAAAACTGGCCAGTGTTTCGCTTTAAATTAAAAAAAAATTCATGGACATACCTACGGAGTTATTCCCCATGACAAATTGCATATGCACACGAACACATGCACGAACGACACGAACGACATGCATACGATTTATGATTATAAGTATCATATCATTTAAAGTAAAAAAAAAGTTTGTTTATTTGTTTGGTTGTCGTCGCGTTACGCTAGTACTGTATAATGTGTGTGTTTCAGTCCCTCGTGGCGGAGACAAAAAAAAGAAAGGGTAACGACAAAAACAAGTACCTGTATATCCAAGAGCTTATCAAAGCGAGGGTTTAATATCTCGTGCGCACTTAAGTTCACAAAATCGATGGTTTTCCCATAATGAATATGACAGACCACCAAGAAAAACAACGTGAAGCCGACTATCAGAAGGAAGCCCTGAAGTCTGGCTGAAAAATAAAATGATACTAATCAATACTGATGACTAATTAATTAGATAACTAGAAAATAGAAAATAGAAGCCATGCAACTATATAATTAGAACGAGAACCTGCCGATCGTGAGCATACTTCTATGTTCAAGCACGGAAGCTCTTTGAACTTTTTATTCAGTTGATCAGCTCCCTATATAGAACCTCAGTTACTAATTAGTCAAATTAGTGTTATAATCACTTACCAACGAAGCAAATCGGTAGAATGGTGAGCACAGTTAGAACGAAGAGTAGAGCAACGACTACCAGCCAGCCCTGGAAATAAATTAAAAAATATATACAACTGTGACAGTGGAAGCTAGCGAGCGAAGCGAGTTATTTGTTTGATTTGTTGAACTTCATAGGAATTAGGTGAATCCATTTGGGTACGGTTCACTGGGTTTTTCGTGGGCAAGCCCATTTGACCACTTCGTGGCCAACTTGACCAAGTTTCATCGAAAACCGCCATGAGATGGTCACGAACCGGTCACCACATGGTCACGAACCGGTCACCACATGGTCACGAACCGGTCACCACACGGTTTTTTTCGGTGAAAACCATTTGGTGATGGGCCAACGACGGTTTTTCTGCGGTTTCGCCATTATTTCGTTTTCCTGTATTAGAACAAGAAATCCTCCAAATTTAGTAACGCACTCTCCAGTCAAACATTCCAATTTCTTCGAAACTTCCTGACCATGGATCGATGAGAAGTCTGGAAAACGGAGTAATTTACGGTGATGAAAATAGGAGGTAGAACGTTGCTTTGATAAAGTAATTGCGTAATTATCCTCCAGCCAAATACTGATGGCCTATTCAGACTTGTTCTGTGAGACACTCATTTGTCGGTGTAAGGTTAGCAGGTTATGAAGACCTACTATTAATCGAGTAGATGCGCCGAAAGAGGCAACCCGGCCCTGATAGTGTGTGAACCGGGTGTGTGCTAGGGTGAATCGGTTGGGTGTTTGCAAAAATTGATGCGTGTAGCCTAAGTAAGCGGACGGGCGCTTGCTAGCCATGCAAGTGACCAAAGTTCGAGTCAACGCCACTTTTCGAACACGGCACAAGGTTACCATAGTGGAGCCAGTGAAGGACTACATTAAATGCCGAAAACTTGTAATACTCACTCATTAAACTTGCGCATTGGCAAGGAATAGTTGAGTGTTTCTGTGGCAGCCATATCATGAAATAACCTTCCAGGGTAGCATCCTTTCTGAACGATAGTCTAGCAAATTTCATGTCTCTTGCCGGCCAATGCCAATTTTAAAGCGGAAATTGCAATTTTTTTTCATTTTTTTTCAATTTCTTTTTCAAAGCGAAATACCGGCCGGTTTTTGAAACGCATCGCCGACGACTGAATTCTTACGTATTTCTGCTAATTGCTCGAATTTAGCTCGATTTTTATTCTAATTTAGTTCACTTGTATACACTGCATAAGTATGCTTGTGTACTCGATGCGTTTCCAAAATCGGCCGGTATTTCGCTTTGTTGTATGCGCAATGCGCGAAGTGCATTGATAAGAACTTACTGAGCACGGACACAAATAAATGTTTACAGGCCGCGTGTCTGGTTAAAATAAAAATAAATGTTTATTGTATCAACGAGTCGTATTGACAAAGAAAACAAGTTCTTGAGGTAGTCGCTATTAGCTCGCAAACCAAAAGGCAGCCTAGTATATTTTTGTAAAGGCTTTTTACTTTCGCCTCGAATGAGGCTCGAACATGCCACCCCCGGCTTCACAGTCTAACGCTCTACCTACTGCGCTACGCTGGCGTACAGTACTTGTCAGATATGTTGTATTTAAATGGTGCTCACATGAAAGTATATCAATTTCTTCGACGACTGATAATAGAGCTCATGTGAAGTGTTCCTCCTACACCAGAGCGTGTCGATATGAGAAACACAGTCTGGAATTAGGAACAGGAGTTTAGAGAAATTTCCATTGCACGATTGCAGCTTTTGTTCCAGGAACCGTGGAGAAATTGTGCGTCGCCGAAGAGAAAATACTTGCTGCGTAATCCCTCATATGTGTGTGCCGGGACACATCGGCCAAGAGACACCACCCGGATTGGAACTACAATGAAGATCCCCGACTTCTGGAAAAAACGGGACCCTGGATTCTACATGCTTAAGTCTATGTGTGGTGATTGTATGTCTGAATAAAGTCGTATTCATAATGTGTGTGTGTGCGTGTGTGCGTGCGTGAGTGCATATGTGTGTGTGTTCTTACCAAGTGGTTGCATCGAAGTCTGGCAACTCGTAAAATCCTCAATTGAACTTTCGAACATCATCACTTTGAAGGCGAGAATAACTATTACTGTAGCGCGAAGGCTTGCCAGACCGGCCGCGAACACGTCAGTCCACGCGAATACTAAATTACAACATGTAGCCTAAATATATTTGATTATCTATTATAATTAAAAGAGCGCAACGCCGTGAGAGACGATGAAAAAGAAAAACCAAAGTAGATGACGTAGATACTTGTGTATAATTTGCACTAACGTATATAGACTGTAATTCCACAAGAGTTAAGAACTTTTACAGGAAATTGCTTTTTCTTTCTTCCAAAATGAGGTTATCTCTTGGGAATCCATATTGGACGAAAAAAAATTACGTAAGAAGGACGACGTGATCCTTTTACGGGGCCACGCAGGGCCGAGCTCAAGAAAAAATGAGAAAAACTTTCCAAGTCTCGAAATCTCGCGAGTCTAATTTGCTCCCTCACCTTTTAGTAATGGCGCTATTCGTGGAAAGCCAACAACTGGATGCACACGAGTGAATTGACCAATGAAAACCTAAAAATTATCGTAAAATAAAATCGACCACTTGCCAAAGTTTGCAAGGTCTGCGCTTTATCTGAGAGAAGGCGGAATAGCAAAACGGAGGAAAAAATGACTCGCTACTCGGAAATTAACTAATCGTTGCTCCTATTGACTGCGGTCGGACATGCGTTGTTCTGTATATTGAACCTTTAAAGCGAAATACCGGCCGGTTTTTGAAACGCATTGCGTACACCTGCTTCCTTTTGCAGCGTATGCAAATGAGCAAAAATTAGAATAAAAACTAGACCCCAATTAGACCCTACGTTGCATAAATGCATAGGAATGCGAGTACTTGAGATGCGTTTCGAAAACCGGCCGGTATTTCTCTTTAAGTGGAACTTTCCAGGCATTCTTTTCAAACCCTACATTGTACGAGTAATATTGGATAAAACTTTCAATTGATTACCTCAACGAATAGTAAATGCATGGAGTAGCACAACATACATACGGTATATGGTATTAAATAAGCCCCTGAAATGTTTATATTTTCAGCTTTAGTATCGAACGCTCGCACAGGTGTGGCCAGTCAGCTAGTAGTGGAATGTGGCGGCCTACAACCTCCACAGGTGCGTGAAATATGCGCGAACATGAAAACTTTGTACATTTTCTTTGCGCACTTATGGCAGTCCTCTGGCGCGCTTCTGGCGCAACAGCGGCATGGTACGGGTGAGCGGTTTGCGTGTGGCGACTGTCAGTGAACTCACATCCTCCATATTTGTTCATGTGATCCGCGAAGATTAGAATATTCGACAAACCGACCAACGCAGAAGAAAGCGTAAAGAGCAGCTCAATTTCCCATTGGTATGTATCTTCTGAATATTTCAGTTCACTTTTTTTTCTGACGTTGTCTTATTTTTGTAATCGTTGTCGGAGAAAAATCGACATAAATATTATGGGTAATCTGTGTGCCATACTGTGCCGGAAAGACGCATAATGACACACAATTTGCATATAATACACGGAAATGCTGTTGTCCATTATGTCACAAACCACGTGCTATACCTCTTTAAACAATTACCGTCCTCTTCCTGTTGTTCGTCCGTCGTTTCGCCCAATGTGTTTTTCATCGATCGAAGTGAACTTTCTTTGTTGGACTCATTTACTTTCATTACTAAAATTTCAAACTTATTACAACTTACATACATACATATATTCAAGAATACGGTTCGCTGATTTTTTCGTGGGCCTGCACATTTGGTGAATCAAGGTTCACCGAAATCCGTCATCAGTTGGTCACCAAGAGGTCACGAACCAGTCAACAGATGGTTTTTTCGGTAAAAAAGACCATTTGGTAAAAAAACAGATGGTTTTTTCGATAAAAACGACTTGGTGATGGGCCAACGATGGTTTTTCTGGGGTTGCCGGGTTTTGAAACAGATCGAGCACATCATCATTCTTATGAAGCCTATGCAAATGAAAATAAATAAGAATAAAAAATCGAGCTAAATTCGAGCGAATTAGCATCAATACGTAATAATTCAGTTGTCCACGATGTGTTTCAAAAACCGGCAGGTACTTCGCTTTAAAAAAATTATCCTAGGATACCTTTTCCATTCTCGGAGGGAAGATTGGGGTCCCTGAGACTTCTGTCCGTTCGATTTTGAAATATACTTTTGACTCGACTCCGCAAGGATAGTTTTTCTGTCTAAATTTAGTTTGGATTATTACCTTCTACGTCTCGAAAAAGAAGACTTTAGCATTTAAGGGGCATACGTCACTGGGTTAATGGCGGCGCGCAAAATGCACCCGGAACAGGAATCGCTTGCAATTTTGTGCGCCAATTTCACGCCACTTGCGCGCGAAAAGTTGAATGCCCGTCGCGGGTGCACGACGGGCATTCAACTTTCGTGATTAAGCTCAGCTTTTCTATATTAGATATAATTCGTACAACAATTACAGTCATGTGTTACGGCAATTATAAATCATAAATAGTAATTAACCACCTCCTGTGTTTTCTCAATAAACTCTGAAGAATTCGGTGCTTGTGCAGTTTGTGATTGAACTAGGGAAAGTGGTTCTTTGGATTCCATTTTCTGACATTCAAATGACGCTCTTGACAGGAAAAATGATAATATTTATATTTCTTTGGAGTCTGACGTAGTCTGAAAATAATTTAGGACATTATTTATCCCAGATTTGTAGATTCTTTGAGCATCGAGTGGTGAACACCGCAGACCATTTGGCGAAGGGTTAGGGTTTTAGAATATCGCATTTCGTATTTATTATTTATTGCGGCGCTAATAAGAGCGTTAAGTTTCCTTACGATAACCTATGAATGAAAAATCTATTTAAAATCGGCTAGACTTACGGCAATTAAATGTGAATTTGTGTTATTAGTGCGTTGATTATTTCCACCCAACTGATTTAAATATAATTTGCATAAATTTGAATGTCAACACTTATCTGCATACTGTCTTGGAACTTTCCCCAGTACATTTCACCGGAAAGTGGAATAAGAAGAGACTAGAAACATGATCAATCGGTGGCCGGTCACCGAATGGTTTTTACTGAAAAACCACTTGTTTAACTGGTCACTAACTATTTGTTGTCCGCTTGGTGACCACGTGGTGACCTTCCGGTTTTCGAAAAACTTGATTACCAAAAGGTCACCAAATAATTTGGCGGTTTGGCCTGTCGAAAACCCGAGAACCGGCACAAATTGGTCCCTCTAATTTAGTGTGTATGAAAACTTTTTGTCTATCGAATGTACAAAATTCTAAATTATGCTAAACAAGTTTACCTGACGTGACTACGACTACTGTAGGACCACCATATCTTGGTGCTACAGTACTCTCGTGTTTAATTTCAAATTTCGCGCGGATTTCTTCAGAGGACGTAACGCAGCCGCCACTGCGTTGCGGTCGCACTTTCGCGGATTTCGATTTTGCTTGAATCTGGCCACAGTTGGTCGGAGGGGTACGATGAAAGGGGCGGAGCAACCCAACGTGCGTTTGTCGCCAATTTGTATTTTAGTATTTTTTTTGTAGGGGTGATCATCACAATATAAATTATTTATTAGAGATAGATAGAGATATCGGTCCAGAAACCACGTAGCCCCCTAGACACATATGTTAGCAGAATTTTTGGTTTATAAACCTTATCTTGAAACTTATTGGTTTTTCTGAATTTTCGCCACCTGCGTAACACACTCAGGTGCCGTGAGATTACCATCTCTCAAAATGCCTTATATTTAAAGAATGGTTACAGGTATCTTTCCAGAAACCATGTAGCCCCCTAGACGCATATGTTAGGAGAACGTTTCGTGTATAAACCTTATGTTGAAAGTTTCTGGACAAAACATCAAATAAATATGTTAGGATCATTTTTTCGAAAATAAGAAGTGCTGTAGTAAATGATACAAATAATACGTACGCCACAAATATATTTTAGCTATGTATAGCTATGCTCCGATGCTCCTCCTCCCTTGGTGAGAGGCACGTGTGAGAATTGTTCACGTAATTGACACTGAGCTGACCGCACATATCAATGCGGAGGATGTGTAAGACCGGCAATATCGCCCGTGCTTGAAACATTGACGTCCGAAAATCTCAAGCAAAAATCTCAAGCACTTCATTGTCGATGTCAGGTGCATACTTAAAGGGTCGGGTCATTCGCGAACGTTAGTTTGTACTTATTTTTTATCAATTGTGAACCTAAAGCTCGGCGCGACTACTGCGCGGCGAGCTCTAGCGTGCTACGCTTAATTAGAGGTGTTACGCAAATGCCTTTTTCGAATATGCGCTTTACATCAACATTCAAGTTCACCTGCATCATTACTTGTGCACTACGATGAACTTTGGGTCGAACTTATTTTTGACTTCATCAATTCCGAAGCAGAAGCAGAATTGCCCTTCTAATGGTAAGCCGAATATACGTCCGACTCAGCAGGAAGTTCATATGCGTCATTACTTTGGCACTGCAGAAAATGGGCGAGATGAGGCGACCTCTTGCGAACACATATAATCGCGCCGGGGCGCCGCACCGCAATGACAACGTGAAACTAAGCGCCACCGCTGCGCACAAAAACAAGGTGCGCCACAGGGGCGAGGCGCACCCCATCTAGGGAGCGCGGCGGCGGGGCGCTAGGTCTGCGCTAACACGATATGGCGCACGTGAGCGCACCACAGGCGCGCGTGAGCGCACACAGGCGCACACACCGCGCACCCTAGTGGGGGTGTCCGGCGCACCAGCGGCGGCCCCTTATTATGTGCGCGGCGATGGAGCGGAGTTTCGCCAGTGGAAATGGGACACAACAACTCAAAGCTGAGAACCGGGGAGATGCGCGCCGCGCGGAACCATTCTGGGACCCAAAATGCGCCCCGCGACATATTGGGACACAAAATGCGCGCCTAAACGCAATGGGGTGCAAATTGCTTCCCGAAACTGCGCGGAAAACATGCGTGGTGACGTCCAGCACCATTTCCGCACCTTTTCGGCTACGTTTTTTGAAAGCGCTCACCGAATTTTTTCCAGAATAACAGACCTCACGTGTGTTGTGTAGTCTAGTCTTCTAAGGCGCTTTTTAGAGAAAGTAGCTAGTTGTAGCTAAGAGCGTATGTCGGAATTGAATAATCTGCTTTTCTTTTGCGTATTCAACACTTTTTGCGCATATTTTCGGCACCGCTTTGGAGGTGTTGTGTTTCCCGCACCAAAACGCGATACAAAGTCGCTGAAAAAAAACGTGTTCCGCGCGCATCAATTTTTTTGCGTTGCCCCCCAAAATCAAAATGTTGCTTCGCGCAACTCTTGAGTTCCGTTGAGTTCCGTTTACTCGCCAATGTCAAGCTCTCAGAGGAAGTGAAAGCGAAGGTGTGCGTTCCTGTTCTGCCTGCTATGCCATATGCTTCTGAAACCTGGATGAAGAATCCTTGCTGGTCACACAGCGTGTAATGGAACGGAAAATGGTAGGCACGCGCCTCCGTGGTCGTATGTCAAACGTCTTATTTCGGGAAACGTCCGGCGTAGATGATATAATTGATAGGATACACATCTGAAAACATCGATGGGCTGGTCATGTCATTCGTAGAAATGAAAACAGATGGACCACTCGGGTAACAGACTGTCGTCCCCGCGATTACAAGCGTCCTCAAGGACGACCGCCAACGATGGACAGACCCGATGGTTAAATCATTTGGACGTGCATGGAAGCGCATCGAGGTGCAGGTCTTCATGGCGTAGGTGCGACCTGCGCTGCTGGCGAGCCAACAGCTGATATAACGCCGCATGAGGCGACTACACAGACAGATGGACCACTCGGCTAAAGAGTGCACACCGACTATGAAAAGGGGGGAATACTTATGTGAAACGTCTGAAGCATATGTTCCAAATTTTGTTCGATAAGACACGAATGTCTTATTTTGGAGAGTTGTGAAAATTTGCTCTGCTTTTGCCAAATACCTGATTCGGAGAAAAAGAAATGGCGGAGCTCTTTGGCTTGCTTCTATATCCGAGAGCTGACTTGTTATATTCTAATTTTCGTTGCCGACATTGGATAAACAAACCTTTCTCCTTTATATAATAGTAGATATTGTTAGATGGTAAACTGAGTATCACTCAAAAATTCTCCTAACATATGTGTCTAGTGCGCTACGTGGTTTTTGGACCGATAACTATAACCAAATTTTTAAAATAAAACATTTTAGCTCTAGGTCAATCTGTGTGTGTTATGCGGGTGGCGAAAATTCAGAAAAACCAGAAACTTTCAACATAAGGTTTATTAACCAAAAATTCTCCTAACATATGTGTCTAGTGCGCTACGTGGTTTTTGGACCGATAACTATAACCAAATTTTTAAAATAAAACATTTTAGCTCTAGGTCAATCTGTGTGTGTTATGCGGGTGGCGAAAATTCAGAAAAACCAGAAACTTTCAACATAAGGTTTATTAACCAAAAATTCTCCTAACATATGTGTCTAGTGCGCTACGTGGTTTTTGGACCGATAACTATAACCAAATTTTTAAAATAAAACATTTTAGCTATAGGTCAATCTGTGTGTGTTATGCGGGTGGCGAAAATTCAGAAAAACCAGAAACTTTCAACATAAGGTTTATTAACCAAAAATTCTCCTAACATATGTGTCTAGTGCGCTACGTGGTTTTTGGACCGATAACTATAACCAAATTTTTAAAATAAAACATTTTAGCTCTAGGTCAATCTGTGTGTGTTATGCGGGTGGCGAAAATTCAGAAAAACCAGAAACTTTCAACATAAGGTTTATTAACCAAAAATTCTCCTAACATATGTGTCTAGTGCGCTACGTGGTTTTTGGACCGATAACTATAACCAAATTTTTAAAATAAAACATTTTAGCTCTAGGTCAATCTGTGTGTGTTATGCGGGTGGCGAAAATTCAGAAAAACCAGAAACTTTCAACATAAGGTTTATTAACCAAAAATTCTCCTAACATATGTGTCTAGTGCGCTACGTGGTTTTTGGACCGATAACTATAACCAAATTTTTAAAATAAAACATTTTAGCTCTAGGTCAATCTATGTGTGTTATGCGGGTGGCGAAAATTCAGAAAAACCAGAAACTTTCAACATAAGGTTTATTAACCAATAATTCTCCTAACATATGTGTCTAGTGCGCTACGTGGTTTTTGGACCGATAACTATAATCAAATTTTTAAAATAAAACATTTTAGCTCTAGGTCAATCTATGTGTGTTATGCGGGTGGCGAAAATTCAGAAAAACCAGAAACTTTCAACATAAGGTTTATTAACCAAAAATTCTCCTAACATATGTGTCTAGTGCGCTACGTGGTTTTTGGACCGATAACTGTAACCAAATTTTTAAAATAAAGCATTTTGTATGACAGAAAAATCGCAAAAAAAATTCTTGGCTCAAAACGGTCAATATTTCGTCATTTGGAAGCTCGCGGAGCCCTTGGCACCGTGCCAATTTCCTTCTTTTCACCCTCGACCAACTGTGTGGCCGAATCGAACGAGTGCGTTGTTGACGACGTCGTTGTCATGCCCGTACTCTTTTTTCTAGTCGTAGCATCTTAGAAAGTGCTGGAAACCTTTGTTTACGTAACAGACGCGTCCGGATAGCGTAATTTTGACTTCTAGCGTTCTAAAAGGCCGAAATAAAGGCCTCGCTCGCCGTTTTGTCTTTAGCCCCTGTTTGCACTGTTCCATCCTAACGGTGTAAGCACCAACTCGAACTGCTTTATTAGAAGGAACGTTTCGTTCGATCAGCTTGCATGTGCCTTTGATTTTCAAGAAAGATCGTCTTCGGATCTTGGATGCGAAGCTAAACAATGTTGTTGTATGTTGGCAAGCCGTTGCTACCTTAAGTTGCTTACTTTAGAGCTAAACTCTCAATTTTAGGGTAACATTCAACATGTCTGTGGCCGACGAAGCAATGAACGTCGATGATATGTTGGACGATGCGTTGAAGAAGGAGCAAAGCGTTGTGAGTTGTTATTGAAATGTTTGGCTGCATTTTAAGGGCGTGCATTCTTGATACAATAAGTGAACGGGCGATAATCTGGTCGCACGTTTTATCACAGCTCCACAGCCGGGACTCAAAAATAGTTGGTTTTACACTTCCAAAACTGTGACATGAAACATTCGTGATGAAGGAAATATTGACATAGGGGAACCTCACCTCTCTTTCAAAGTGGCACTTCGAATCACGGCGGAGTTTTGATAAATACCGGTAACTTATTATTATTACTTTTACTTTATTTTCAGGATGAGCCTTCTCAGCAAAACGGCGATGGCAAGGAAAACGGCGGAGCAGGTGACGCACCCTCCGAAAAGGGGGAGAAAAGCAGTAGAAAAAAGTCTCGCAGTCGGTGAGCCCCCTTTTCTTACCCTTACTACTTCCGTGAAGATTCATAATACATTTTTCAGGTTTCTTATCCTGTTCTTGCCCAAGCAGTGTCCCATGGCGCGTATGTTTGTGTTTTATTATAAGCAATGCGAAGCGGGCTTATATTCTTGTGCGTAATTTTCCCCACGTAGCACCACACCACAAAAACGTTTTTATTTTGGTATTTCTTAGGCGTAACGAACATTGTGAAAGCCCGCTGCATTAATAATTAAAGTGTTCAAATCTAAGATCATGCGTTTTCTGACTCGGACTTAGACTTTCTCGTCTTTGTAGACGATCTCTCTTTTTCCTCCTTCTACTCGATAATGGATGCCGCAGTGGCCCGTGAAACCCATGATGCGGGGAGATACATCTCGATATAAGAAGAACTCGGAAGGTACGCCCGCTGACACCTCGTTTGAGCCAATTCACGCAACCCGTTACACGCCCGTGGCCCGTGGCTTTTGCTTATTTTCCGCGGACCTGTTGCTCACCCATTCAAACTTCAAAATTGTCTGTTGCGAACAACGGCGCGGGCTTGCGGCGGGTTCGTTGTGTTACAGGCTTGACGTGTCACGATGCGGGCGATTCTTGTGCGACGATTGATGATCGATGCGGCGCTGTTCCTGCAAGCAACTCTCGTATCAACCCCTTCCCTCTCCCATACCTGCATACCACAGACCCTCCCTTCGTCCCTGTTATATGGTTATGTGAAACTATCAATCTTCTTGTGTATAGTGCTCTGTCCACAGTTATGAGCTATTGTAAAAAAGGTTAAGGTTAGAATACAGTCTTCCAAATGTTTAGTGTTGGCAGGCGCGCTCGAAATGTTTTTACTATCTCTCATTGTCCGGTTTCAGGGCTCCCAACCATTGGTCTGTTGGTGTGCAGGATAAAAATGTTCTTTTGTTGTGTTTTTTTTTGGCACAAATGTTGTTGTTCTAGTAATCGAAAGTAATAAATCTGATTTAGTTCGCGCTCTCGCGATAGAAAGGAAAAGAAGCGAAAGCGCAGCTCAAGCAGGGACCGAGACAGGAAGAAGAGGTTTGTGTTGATTTGTGCATTTGGGTTTATTTCGGCTTGATTTGGGAACTTTTCATTCATACCAATATGTTTAGTGGCATGTTAGGGGTTCTGTACGCGCATCGGAACGTAAAGTAGCGCACCGCCTCCGAATGCGTGAAACGTATCACTGAAGCGTGCATTACCGTTCGGGTGATAGGCTAAACGAACCACTTACCCGATTTGCTCACGACTCACGAAAAACAAAAACCCCAGATATGACAATTAATTAATTATATGACAGGCCGGACCGTGTATTTCAGGCACGGGACCATCGTGGAGTTCATGTTCAGACCTCTTGCGAATACGGGCCTAACCTTAACCTATTTTAGATCACGTTCTCGTAAGCGATCTCGTAGCCGTGATCGCAAGCGTAGTCGTTCAAAGGACAGAAGAAGAAAGAGCCGTTCGAGGAGCCGCAAGAGGTGAGAAGATATAACATGGTGTATTGTTTTATTATCGCAGTTTTATATCTCTTAATTTATTCTGTGAAAGTTGAATCTGTAATTGTAAAAAAAAACCTTTAAACTGGTGCGTCAGGATCATCATACTTGACTTATCTCCCCGCATAGATGACAAAATACCCTGGTACCTGGGGTTGGTTGGTTGGTTCGAAAAGAGGTACTCTACTTCTAGTCTGAGTCGGGTTTCATTTCCAACCTGTGATGTTAACCACTAACGTACTCCTAGTTTTGTGTCTTCTACTATATATTTCTTTATTTACTATAATTTATTAATTATTTTTAATTTATTCACTTATTGATTTTTCCAGGTCTCGTTCCCGTGACACTCGACGTCGTTCCCGCAGTCGTGAGCGTAGGAGATCCCGTTCCCCAATTCGCGACCGCCGTCGCAGTCGTTCGCCGCGCGAAAGAAGACGCAGTCGCTCGCGATCCCGCCCGCGTGTCATTGATCACAGAGATAGGCGCTCGCCTATTAGAAGGTATGTTGAAATAGCTGGACTGAGTTTTCCGTTTTCTTATGTATGAAGCGATGCGTCTTGTAAATTTGCGTATTGGGTGAAACGCCTTTTTGACTCGTTTGTTTGGTTAGTTTCGGTGGTTACTATAAGCTATGGACATTTCAGTTTACGTCAGTTGATTAAAAGTAATGATTTTTTGTAAATTTGCGTATTGGGTGAAAAATCATCATTACATATACACATAATTGTTTGGGATACTATAAGCTGTAGTTTAATCTACACATGGGAGCTTAGGGACAGGGAGCTAGCTATACATTTGGACATTTGGTAGATTTAGATTTTTTTTTAATTAGCAGTGGTGCGATTATATTTAGAATGACTTTGTCATTAATTCAGTTATAATTTCACAAGTCGTTTGTTTCAGACGTTCGATTTCCCCACCTCGTGGACGATTGCCGGGACCTGAGAGAAGGGATGTTATGCCATTCACAGCTAGGAACAGTCCGCCGCCCAATGCTAAGACGGACATGACTCCGGAAGAAAGGTAGGAGAGACTGTTTTATGTTATCTGGGGAGCTTGTTACCCCGATGGTTAGGGAGCCTTACCCTTACCTTGTATTTCCCTTGCGTAACAATAATACTCAGGGTATAAATTCGGTGCGTAAATGGAGGTGGTTGGAGTCGATTTCTTAATTTCTTTAGCTTAATGGTTGGCCATTTTAATAAAACGCCATGTTTCAGTCAAATATATTAATTTCGAATTGCTTTCGGAGGTAGTTCGTGCGTTCGTACCAATATGTACCCCTGCTCATACTTGATAGAGAAAAAATAAAGTCCCGTCGGTATGTTTGCATTGTTAGGACTTTACGTTAACGTCGTTCAGAGATCAGCGCACAGTGTTCATCTTGCAAATTGCGCGTCAAACACGTCCGAAGGATCTAGAGGAGTTTTTCTCGTCTGTGGGTTCTGTGCGCGATGTGAGAATCATTACTGATTCTAGAACGAGGAGGAGCAAGGTGAGTTTTTAGTTATTATTTATTATTATTATTATTATTGTTATTATTATTTGATGAATTGTTAAATTATTTGATAATCTGATCCTTGTCATAGTCAGTTGCATCGTTCTCGTTTAACTACAAATCCGAACCGAAACTCTTCACTTTTGATTGTTGATTGTTCTCGAATTAGGTTTCCACAACAGGTCTCTGGTCTCCTGGAAAGTTTGGTCTATTCGTTTGCAATTGCAGGGTATTTGTTATGTCGAATTCTGGGAAGAGGAGGCCGTGCCGTTGGCCCTTGCACTGAACGGACAAAAATTGATTGGTTAGTTGTTAGTTTAAGTTTAGAGCTTTCCATTTCCCCTTTCTTATATATAGTTGATTCATCTTTATATTTATAATTACCGTAATGTAATGGTAACGTTGAACTCGTGGTATAGGCATTGTTGTATTGGTTTTGTGCATTTTATCGTTTCAACGACTCACGTCGTGAATATTTCAAAATTTCAAATTCGAACGGTATGCTGTAGTGCGTATATGTTCAACATTAATTTTATCCACAGAATGTTAAAATGTTGATATTTCAGGTGCCCCACTCGTGATACAGCGTACTTGCGCTGAGCGTAACCGTGCTGCAAATGCAACTGTAGGCGGAACTCTTGGATTTGGGCCTTCCAATCCTAAGGTTTGTTTTTTCTTATTTCGTTTTCCTCATTGTTAGTTACTCTTTATCTTTGTTGTGTATTACAGGGCCCTGTTCGTCTCTGTGTTTCACAGCTTCATCCCCATATCAACGAAGAAATGATCAGTGGAATTTTTGATCCATTTGGAAGGATTGAAAAGCTAGAAATTAAGAGAGATGGCGCCGGAAATAGCGAGGGAATTTGCTATGTTACGGTCAGTTTGGTTTTGCAGATTTGTATGGATAAAAAGACGAAAGAGGTGGCGTGATTGCTTCTTTGTGTTAATTGTTAATGGATTATTTGATGCGAGATGTTAGTGTTTTTTTTAATGTTGAGCTAATTTTATGGTGTTGGAATATTTGATAACCAACAAATTATGCCGAAAAATGTGGTGTAAACGGACATGGGATAAGAAGGACAGTCATAATATAATATTAAGAGACTGATGAATTTGCAAGAGGAGAGGAGAGATGTGGATACATGCATATATATATATATATATATATATATATATATATATATATATATATATATATCTATATATATATATATATAGATATATATATATATATCTCTATATATACTCTCTAATTCAATTTTAATTTTTTTTTAGTCAGTAGTTTATTTAGTTCCGTCACTCTGAGGACGCCTCCAAGGCTATGGAGCAGTTGAACGGGTTCGAGGTTGCAGGAAAGGCCATGAAGGTGTGTTTGGTTTTTTTGTTGTGCAATATGTTCCCTGTTTTGCTTGTTTGTGGACTAGTGGACTTTCGCGTTTTCAGGAATATACCTTTTGAATCTGAATGTTACATGTTGTGGTTTTTACGGCCGTGTTTACTGGGGGTTTCCAAGTATGGTGAAAATGTACAGTATTTTGGAACTACACGAGTATTTTATTTTTCATATTATATATGCAAGTTTCGTGCAGAAATACGGTAGTATTGACAGAATGATACCGATTTATTGGGATACATGGAAACCCCATACTAATCCAATTGTTTTTCCACATAGGGATACTTTTTTCTACTCGGCATAGCTTCTACTTAAGTATCTAATCTTGGCTGACTTGTTTCTCTATGAGTGGATAAGTATTCAAAACGTTCTTCATTGTACTCTACTAACTTTTTATTTTAATATTATCGTTCCAGGTTATCACTTGTGATGAGCCAGATGAGGGCCCATCAAAAATGGACAAAGTGTCTGATGATGCCTCCGGTGGTGTGCATATGGGACAGAGTGGGCGATTGCAATTAATGGCCAATTTGGCCAAAGGTGGGTGCTAATTGCCTGAATTGCCTCCTTTGGAAGAAACATGTTTGGTGAAAACCAACCATAAACTGTGTTTGCATCCTTATTTTTTTTTGCTGTGAGAATGAGTTTAGGATCGTGTTTTAATATTTATATTACAAAAATCGAACTGGGTTTTAATAGTTTATATTCATTTCGCTTCTTGCGAGGGCATTCGATATACTTTATTATGATTTATTTATTTCTTACTATTTTTTTAGATAAGGGCATGGAATTGCCTGTGCAGGCGCAAGAGGCGCTGAAGCAGGCAGCCTCCGACATACCCGCCATTGCGACACAATGCTTCATGTTGAGCAACATGTTCAATCCATTAAATGTATGTTTGTGGTATTTTGCAGAAATTGAGGGATACTTCTTTCTTTTGGTTAAATGTGTAGTATTTTTATCTGTAATTGTAAGTGTTTCGTGTGTGTCATATAGCGCAAGGGTGTGTTGCTCTACTTGGTGATCAGGCGATCAGGACTTTGCTATGGAGATAGTTTCATAATTATGTATAATTAGCCAAGATAATTAGCCCTGGAACTTGTAATATATGTGATAATGGCAATTTATTAAACCGAGCAGATTAGCATATAAACGAAGATGATTATGATTAATAAAACACGATTGGGAATTTGGAACTAAAGGGAACTATGGTTTGATCATAATAGCGTATTGTGCAGGAAAATGAATTATTTGTAGGAAACGGAACCCGGATGGGATCGTGACGTACGCGAAGACGTGATTGAGGAATGCTCACGACAAGGAGGTTGGTACTTGTATCACTAGTTTATTCACACATACAATCAATCAGAGGCCATATTCACCTCTCAATACCCCATGGGGAATTGTCCGTCTTTTTCTCGGCGTGTCTCACATTAGAATGCTATTTTCTGTCCCCCCCCCCCAGGGAACATTTCCCCAAGGGAATCGGAGTGGTGAATATGGCCTCTGATACAACATTAATCAAGTACAAGTACATGGAACAAGCGCGGAAGGTTGTATAGCGTCGTGCTTCTTAAATGGGCGGGGGAATGCACATGGAGGGGGATTTTCTTCAGCTACTTCGGCTACTTGTATTTGGTGTTGCTGAATTGCTGCATTCGTTTTTCAGTTCCTTTGGTTTTTTCTAGCTCGGCTTTTTTTACAATTTTGGGTTCTGTAGAAGTTCTAGGGTGTACTAGTGGTAGGTACATTTGTTCTCTGAATTTTGCCTCTTTTGCTTAATTAATTAGCCTTATTTAGCAGCAGAGACTGTAAATATGAAGGTCGGTATTTATCAAATCATTCCAGGCGCTGTCCACGTGTTTGTCGACGTTAGCTCGAAGGACGGCAACGTGTATGTGAAATGCCCGTCGGTGGCTATTGCCCATAAGTGTGTGCAGGCTCTTCATGGGCGATTTTTCAGTGGAAAGGTGGGATTTTTTTTGTGTCTTGTAAAAGGATATGCGGTTGATACCTTCTTTGTGGAAATAAAACAGCGAAGTGAGCGAAGCCGCTTTGCAAGAGTAAAAAAATTGTTGAAACACAAGCGATAGAAGTTGTAAATTTATTTGAACGGTGAAGGGTGAAGGTGAAATCAAACCAAACGCCCGCCACATTGAAATCATTCTGTTTCGACTTTTGACTCTTGCGCTAATAAGCTATTTTGTTGGTTCGCGTAGTTTTATGGTTTCGGTACATACAAGGATGTTCACCTTGTACGTATACTCCGGGACGTATATTTTTAAGATTTTATATTATATAATTAAGATTCCTTCGCCAGCAATTAATCTGAAATGATACTTATGTATCATTGTTTGCAGGTGATCACGGCCAACTACGTCCCAGTGCAGTCTTACCACGATCTGTTCCCTGATAGTATGAGACCAGCATCGATTTTGGTATCATCGCGATAGAGCTACAGTATCCTCCGGTTAATTCTACATTCTAATTTTATTTGTTGTTTATATGGAATCTGATATTTGTGTTTTATTTCTCTTCCCTCTCAAACAATGTGAAGTTTTTCCTTTGGTGCAAATAGTTTATATCTCTTTCTCTGTTCTCATATATATTTTCAGTGGAGTTTTACCTAAAGGTTTTGCTTTAGAAAGATTGGATTGGTGTCCTATTTTCTTTATTTTTGTAGCGCGATATAAAGGTTGTTAATATTAAGTGTATTTCCATTATTCGGTTAAGTAAGTATCTCTGACTCGGAGTAGAGCGCGTGTTTGATCTGTGTGTTTCGTACTATTATGTAACTTTATGTTTGATCGTATTATGAAGTTTAAAGCGGTACTGTACGTGGATTTAAACACTTCAACCGTATGCTAATTTATGTGATGTCTAGTATGAATTTCAAAGTACATGCGATGCCGCTTTAAACACAGCTAAAACATTGTTTAGTAGGTGATAAGTATTTTTCGACTCTCTGTTCTATTGTACTAGATTGACTAATGATCTTTATTGGTAAATAAATTAGTGATGTGCAAATTGTTGTGAAGTTTGTTTGTATTCTTAAAACTTAAAACCATGAATGCCAAGTTAATAAGTCGCGAAGTCAATGGGTCTTGTTAATTTCCGGTCGCAGAATGCAAAAGATCTAATATCCTATGAAAACGATCTAATATCCTTTATATCCGATTTCATTAGTGAAACAGTTGATTTTGGGTTTTGGTCGTATACATTGATATATATTGAAATCCTAATTTCCCCACACCGGAAATTATCCAGGCGTAATTGCCTGTTATTCAAAAGCTATTTTGGTTTCTGATGTGTTTTAAACACATTGGCTGGAGGTGCGCTGAAGTTCAGCCCTATATAATTACGCGGCGATAGAATGATCATTTTGGCGGTGGTTTGGGTAAAGTATGCCTAGCCCTTTGGTGGTATATTAATTTACAATTGTTAATTTGAAATAACTATGATGAATGTTCACTTTTGAAAGCGATATAACAGCCTCTTTTTGAAATGTGTGTCGGATAACTGTATACACGGGAATACGGCGTCTAGCATTGGTTTCAAAAACCGAGTGTTAAACAGCTTTAAAACATGATCACGCTGTTTGTATACTGTTATGTGCAAATTGTTTTTAAAGCGGTATGGCACGTGTTTTGAAACGTGCGTTGTATTATATGCAAATTGGTTAATTGGTTCCATTCAGCGTGGGAAATGTTCAAAAGGGCACAACAATTTGCATATAATACATGGTAATACAGTTGTGCATGTTTTCAATCGAGAGTTGTATGTTTTTTTATGTTGTGTCTCGTTTTGTTGTCATCTTGAGTTAGTTTGTCATGTAGGTTATATGTTTATGTTCTTATGTTTTCGCGCCTTAGTTTTATCATGTTTGTAGTTTGTCTTTATGTGTTTTGTCTTATGTCTTAAGTTTATGTTTTTCCTTGTGTAATTTGTTTGTAAATTAATATGCATGTTTGTTTGTTTGTAAATTAATATGCCAGTTCAGAACACACAGCTATATATTTGGTCCGTCCCTAGTAAGTACTTTCGCGTTGTGAAGCGCGGGGTCTTAGGGTTCCCTTTGGTTGACGTTCTTTTTTTGTATTGATTGTTAACCAATAAACCGTTATTATGAAGATACATTTCACAAGCCACGTGTCTTAACGCTTTAATTTTCAGCTAAATCTAAATGATCAGCATGATAATTTTTTCAGCATGCGTTTCTGAAGTTTCCTTCCCTCTGGTCATATGAAAGCTGGCTGCTGTGAGGTCCATCTGTGATATTAATCTTTTTCTTGTCCATAAAGCCAACCGGATCATCGAAACACATAAAAATAGGCGAAATGGGCACTTGGTTTTATTCTTCTTGATGAAAGAAGTAATCCGAAAGCTCAAATGAATCTAAACTCCACCCAAATAATTTTATGAAATGCATGCCATTCGACCCATATGCCACTGGGCGTCTAAGCACACACAGGACAACGGTTGGTTTCGTTTTCACAAAAAAAAAGCATTTGGTGCCTGGTCACTGACCATTTGATGACCATGTGGTGTCCAGTTGACGA
Organism: Pelodera strongyloides; assembly: GCA_036852015.1. NCBI lineage: Eukaryota > Metazoa > Nematoda > Chromadorea > Rhabditida > Rhabditidae > Pelodera > Pelodera strongyloides. Next base: position 85,236 of record JAANDG010000217.1, read on the forward strand.
CGTTTTCTAGCCTACTTGTCATCAAGCGGGCACCAAATGGTTTGCCAGACGAAAAAACCAGGGAACCGTCGCCAAACGGGTTTCTTACCTATATGCTAAGCATACACACGACAAGCACTGTTTAAACTCCGCGCCATCGCCGCGCACCCTAGAGGTGGTGCGCCGCGCCTCTCTGGCGTACCGTGTTTTTGTGCGCGGCGATGGCGCGGAGTTTCACATTGAGGGCAGGTGGAAGAGCTATTTGGAGACCGCTCATCGACCATTTAATGACCACTTAGTGACCAGTTGGTGCCCATTTGCGGACGGACTTTTCTCCTTTGTATTTGAATTTTGCAGACATTCTTCAAGGAGAGGTTTTAGTGATAATCCTGTCTCTTTGTAATTATTTTACTTGTCGTGAACTAATTCCACAATTGTAATAACCTATTTTATACAAAGGGTCTGCACGTATTACTGTACAAAATAGAAAATGCAATTATGAAATCACTGAAGCTGATACCCAAATATAATAAGCGATGATATCATCCGTGTGCTCAAAAAACACAAAAACGGCTCTTTGTTTAGTGTTAATCAGTAATCTTCATATAATAGGAAATGGGATTAAAAATAAAGTGTTGGCGTTAATTTCTATTCAGTTGTCTTACATAATTTGATAATTTTCTATTACTTCATTGTTTGTTTGATACGATGAAAGGGTGGACCCACTAATACCGGGAAAAACTTGTGAGTTTTCATATGCAAAAACCCAGCCTCGTATATCGGTATATGATACCACCAAAAACTTGCTTCGTTCACGTAGAGTATACAAATTAGCTAGTTGGCTGCGTGATTTGGTGTCCATTGTATGTCCACACAAAAGCTTCATACAAATGGAATACTGTAAATTTATCCTCTCGTTCCATTTTATATATAACTATTTTGTATTTCCTCTTGTATTGGTTGTCAACTTTTTAAATTTAGAAAGTGAAACAATAAACCGCTATGTGAACTTGTAAACTCTAAAAAAAGTGTAATAAATTAAATTTTAGTAACTCAGCATGGGAACTCGATGCTTGTTGTTCTATCTATTTCTGGTGTCGTATTCGTACGCAGCCTTTCGCCCTCACTATTATAGTGGGCTGATTAACTCGCTACAATGCAGAATTTGCCTTGGAATCACTAGGAATGTGGAGGTTTACGCTCAGGTAAATATACACCTTACCTTGAATACCTTGGAGGTTTATGCTCAGGTAAATATACACCTTACCTTGAATACCTTGAATACCTTGGAGGTTTATGCTCAGGTAAATATACACCTTACCTTGAATACCTTGAATACCTTGGAGGTTTATGCTCAGGTAAATATACACCTTACCTTGAATACCTTGAATACCTTGGAGGTTTATGCTCAGGTAAATATACACCTTACCTTGAATACCTTGAATACCTTGGAGGTTTATGCTCAGGTAAATATACACCTTACCTTGAATACCTTGGAGGTTTATGCTCAGGTAAATATACACCTTACCTTGAATACCTTGAATACCTTGGAGGTTTATGCTCAGGTAAATATACACCTTACCTTGAATACCTTGAATACCTTGGAGGTTTATGCTCAGGTAAATATACACCTTACCTTGAATACCTTGAATACCTTGGAGGTTTATGCTCAGGTAAATATACACCTTACCTTGAATACCTTGACCTTACCTTGAATACCTTGAATACCTTGAGGTTTATGCTCAGGTAAATATACACCTTACCTTGAATACCTTGGAGGTTTATGCTCAGGTAAATATACACCTTACCTTGAATACCTTGAATACCTTGGAGGTTTATGCTCAGGTAAATATACACTTGAATACCTTGAATACCTTGGAGGTTTATGCTCAGGTAAATATACACCTTACCTTGAATACCTTGAATACCTTGGAGGTTTATGCTCAGGTAAATATACACCTTACCTTGAATACCTTGAATACCTTGAAGACCGTTATATCAGCTGTTGGCTCGCCAACTGTTGGCTCGGTATATATATACACTTATTGTTAACTGTACAACTTTAGTGTTGCACCATTACGAGTTAGCGTTACATCATTTAGCGTTATACATCTAAGGGTGTCTACACTTAGCTAGGAAGCCAAGTGCCAACTGCGTCTGTCCTTTAGACCCATAAACACAACGCGTTGTAGAAATTTTATGTTGAACAACTTTGCCACAGAAAACTTTCACTAACCTCTTCTCTAAAAGTTATAAGTCTTCGAAATTTATTATGGAATATTTGCATGATTACCCTCTCTTTTATATGATGTGTTCGTTAGCTCATTGTCAGCAGGAGAGCGTTGGCCTCGCCAGTGGGTCTTGCATACTCGAGACAGCCGCACTCATCTGAAAAAAGCTCTATCATACAAATATTCCATATAGACATAGATATAAACTTTAAAAGTCTTATAACTGATTTTGAGAGGAAATTATTGAAATTGTATATTATATTTTTGCCTGGAATATAATATATTTTCTCCCGTATTTTAGGCGAGCAACACCGGCGAAATGGTGAAACACTGCACGGACGGAATGAGCGGTATTGGAGGAAAAGGATTCATAGGTGAGACTTTTATTTTATTTTAATAGTCATTATCGATTGATCGCTTCCGCGCGCCTCGAGTTAGCCACATGCACGCCAGGAATGAGCGAGCGCATGGCGCCCAACTGGCGAGCGAGCCGAGCTAGCGAGAGCTTGGCGCCCAACTGACGAGCAAGTCGCGTGCAAACGTCGTACAAAGTGCGGTAGGCAACTTGGGGTAATGCAATTCGCTCGCCGATCTCACGCTGCTGTCCCGTCATTTGTGAATTCTGGATTCTGGCGAACAAGCAGCACACGACAGAGTTTCGCAAATGCGGTGACGACGATGCGCTTTTTACAATAATTTAAAATGTGAAAAAACAAATATTATATGCGTACGCGTAAAGAAAATTAATGATCAAATTAAATTAGATCATTATGTTATGCTGATAATTATTACTCATTCTTTCCTATCATTTCAGAAGATCTGTGCCAGAATTTCATGGAGAATGAGCTTACCAATGTGCTCAACTCAGTTGCAAACGCTAGGAAAAACGGCAATTTTCCTATTCAAATTTGCAAGACGAGCGGTTTCTGTGTGGAAAATTATGCAAGATTTTAGAGTTTCATTTCATTTTATTTTGAATAAACAGATGTTGATACTGGCTGATTTGAAAAAAAATGTGTAACACAACTATGGTATTGCATTTGAAGATATTTCACCTTTATAATATCAGGAATCAGGACCGTTGCGGAAGATGGCATACGCAAACTTTTAGCTTTGTATTGTGTAACAATCCATTATTTATTTAAATAATTTAAATGCGCTTATCGTATTTTTTTCCGAACTCTATGCGTATGTATGACGAGTTGAGTTCACTGCATTCAAGCAACAATTTCACAATGAACTCACGTTATTTTTTGTGAAGCGAAGTGCAACTCTCTTCTCTTATCTTTGACAAAGTAGGTGAAACAATTATAAAAAGGTTTATTTACATAAAAACACATGGTGAGCAAGTCATGCGCTAAAACAACAACTTCTTTCTGTGTTATTATATTTACATCGAACTTTTTATTTATATGAAACAGAGTAGAAAAGCAAATTAAATGGACATAATGAGATGGATATAATGGAATAAGACATAATGGTTAAATCATTTGGACGTGCATGGAATCGCATCGCAAGATGCAGGTCTTCATGGCGTAGTTGCGACCTGCGCTGTTGGCGAGCCAACAGCTGATATAACGGTCTTCAAGGTATTCAAGGTAAGGTATATAAAAAGGAGAGAGATACGCATAATCTGAGCACATTCAAGAGGCTCAGATTGTCACGGGGTGTATAATTTACTGGAATGATGTGAAACAAGATGTTGTGTCCATGCGTAGTTAAATGTTTATTTCGTGTGAAAATTGATGATGTGCTTTCTGATGAATTTCCTGCTTCTTCGGGTGTCCCTCAAGGGGGAGTCATTAGTCCGACTTTATTTATTTTGTATCTTTCTGATCTGCCCAAATATTTAGCCGGTTGTCCTAATGTCAAAATATCCATATTTGCTGATGATGTCAAGTTATTACTTCAATATTCCACTTCTTCTCAGAATTTGGTAGATGAACTAGATATGTGTTTACGTAAACTAGAAGATTATTGTAATGAATGGCAACTAAAAATTGCTCCTCTCAAATGCGCCGCTTTACACATTGGCAGGAATAATCAACGCAATTTTTACTCTATCCAAGGTCAACTAGTCCAATCAAAAAATACTGCGCGCGATTTGGGTGTTATTTTTGATGAATCTTTGTCCTTCTCTGATCACATTTCCACTATTACCACAAAGCTCTCCGTTGTTTCTATGGTATAAATAGACTCTTCAACTCAGAGATCCTCGCCTTCTCATAAAAGCCTATAAAGTTTGGGTTCTTCCTATACTTGAATTTGCCTCATGCGTTTGGAATCCTTATTTATCGACTCACATAAAAGAACTGGAGGATGTGCAAGCACAATCACGTGGATAATATTCAAAAAATGTGCGAGACCAGGTATTCTTATTCCCAGATACGCTGAGCGTCTTAAAATATTGGGCCTAATAAGCCTACAAGAACGTCGTATTCAAAAAGATCTTGTTACTTCCTTTAAAATCTTAAAGCGAGAGGTGAATATAGACAGTGGTAAATACTATATTTGGAGACCAATGAGTAGATCAAGTTATTTCAATCTCAACGTAGAATTCAGTCGCAAAAACGTCAAATTTCACTCTTTCTTTATCAGAACGGCTAGGTGGCTTTCGAGTGTACATTTTCCACAAGAAGCATTAATATCAGAAAATTCTCAAGTTTTTAAAAACAAGCTAAAAGCAATTGACATCCTCGAGATTCTCAGGCTGGAAAAAATGGAAAATATTATATCAGTTAATCGTTGATTACTTTAGAATACGCTCAACACCAAAGTAGTGGAAGTTACAGATGAAGACGACACGACGGCGATAAGGATAAATATAAGCATATTTTCTTTCTTCTTTCTGTCATTTCTTTTGATTTTTGTCTACTCTTGAATATGCGATGCGGGTACGGTACAACAACAACGAATGCTCATTGATTCTGAATATTAATAAGAAAATGGTTCACACAAGCAATTAACCTTACTCTAAATACTCAAACTAGTTTAGCTATGTAGCGCATGCAGACTCCTGCGGGCGGAGGGCGGTTCTGATGCTAGGTCCCTACTTTCTTGTTATGGCCCTGAGCTATTTTGACATTGTTCAGATATAGTATACTGTTGTATTTTGGAGTGTGGCACGTTTAGGATTGCTGATGTCGTGTGCACGTAGTTTTGTGTTGAGGTAACGTGGCTAAACTAGTCTAAAACTACAAAATTGTTAGCTGCTTGTGTGAATACAGTTTCTTTGATGATATGTCAGTTACAACTATTCTCTGTGGAATTTCTTTTATCTTTGGTGGATATATACATATATGCTATGCTTTTTTTCGTATTTTATCTTTGATTTACTACTTTGAATTTTAAAACTATTGAATTCTTTCATCGTCTCTTATGGCGTTGCGCTCTTTCTAAGAGTCTAATAAACATTTCTAACAAACATTTCCGATTCTCGGGACAATGGGGGTTCCATAGGTAATACGTATATAGTAATATTAAACATTTAAAGCGAAATAACGGCCGATTTTTGAAACACATCTCAAGTAACTGCATTCTTATATGCTATGCGCACAATACTAGGGGAGTCGAAATAGGGTCGATTATTCTAATAATGCTCATTTGCCTACAATGCATGGGAATTCAGTTGCTTGGCATACGTTTCAAAAACCGACCGTTATTTCGCTTCAAACGCTTTATGAAGGGTTGGTCGTTTGGCTAACAAGCGGAAATCCGCATCCGAATATTGTCTTGAAAACCTGTTTTTGCATATCGTTCGCGCATGTTTTGTCGGGAAACGTGCAAAGAACATTTGTGTTGCAACGCACGAGAATTTCTTCTTGCGGAGATCTGAAATTACAATACTTTATACAATTCGAAACTGCGCTGTAACCGCGTGAGAACGAGATCCGCCAGTGCGTGGCAGCGAACACACCCGCGCCAGAGGCAGCGATGCTTGAAAGTGCACAATTCCAGCTGGCGTACGGCGTACTTGTCGCACCCTCCTCTATATGGTGCATTCACAGGTGCGCTATGATTTCGCTACGCACCTCTTCCCATTGTGTAATCTTTGTTCAAACTGGGGACGAAAAGTGATGTCAATGAAACAATCAAACAAAAATCGGTAAAATTTCTACATCTACATATCATCTCGCTCTCCGCTGTGTATATCTGTATATTTCTTTCTCCGTGTGCATCTCTACTCTCTACGCGCGCGCGCGCTTTCTCTCTCTCTCTCTCTCTCTCTCTGTCTTTCTCTCTCTCCCCAACAGTATGCATTTGTTAGTTCGAGCCGTCCATTTATTTTTTTAGGTAACTGCAATATAATAGCCAATACCACAACATTGAAAAAAATCAATAAATGAAATTTGCATACGAGCATGCGCATCCAGCCAGGCATCTTCTTACTCCCGGTTGGGTTCCTTTTCCTCCACAAGGAGCACTACAGCTATCACGTAGAGCCCAAGGTCCATAACCACCCTGCGCACATTGAGACGAGCAGAGTGCTGAAGAAATGAATTTAAAGCGGTATGACACGTGTCTTGTGAACGTATAGTAGATTGCATTATATGCAAAAGTAGCACAGAAGGGACGTGCACAGAAGTGTGGGACACAGTTTGCATATAATACTGGGAACGCGTTTGTTCCTTTACACGCCTCACAAACCACGTACAATAACCGGAAAAGTAATAATAGTTCTCTCATTAGCTTTAATCTAATAATTCTTTATTGTGGTAACCGGTAAAGTATTCCACTGTAAAAACAACTCACCGATAATGGAGCACACAAATAGCACAGCCAGGTGACTCATTTTTTTATAGATCGTCGTGCTGAAACTGAAACTGAATCTGAAAGTGAACTGAAACAGAATTAGAAAGAGAAAAAAACGAGAATTAGAGCCATTTTGAAGCGGCACAAAAGAGTACATTATCCAGCATACCAGCGCATAAAAAACCACGAGCCATACTGCTTTGATAATATGTAATCAATTTAACACGGAATAGCGAATAAATATGAATTGCTCCATACAATGACCGTCATTCAGGCATAGTAAATAAATACTGTGTTTGTTTTTTGTTTTCTTTTGTTTTGTATTGTGTACATTATGAATTTACAGCAGATTTGAATTTTGGGCAAACAGGGAGAGAATTATATGCGATTTGAAAAAATACACAAAAACAAAAATATTACTCTGCTAATGTGCAGAATGGAATTTTGCACTTCAATGTTTTTTATTAGAGTATTTGGTTTAAAGGGTCAGGCCCATTTCAAATGACCCCTATTGTTGATGATTCCATCTGATTCTCCATATCAAATATAGTAGGGTACGATATTTTCCTAATTTTCAAGCACAAAAATCACGCAGTATTCATCAATTTACTATTGCCAGTGATACCCAACTTTCTATCGCAGTTGTCACGCCCCTTCGCGCTAATTGGGCAATATGCTCTATAGGGAGCGGCAATTGCGATTTTGGCCAATCAGCGCGAATGGGCGTGCCAACTGCGATATATAGTTGGGTATGACTGCCCACGGTAAATTGCTGAATAGTGTGTGAATTTTGCGCTTGAAAATTAGAAAAATATTGCATCCTACTATATTTGACATGGAGAATCAGATGGAATCATCAGAAATAGGGGTCAGTTGAAATGGGCCTGACCCTTTAAAGGGGCATGACAGGTGGTTTGTGAAAAGCTGAGCAAGGGCACTTCATACATTTCCAGATTTCCAGCACAGAATAGAACTCAATTTGCATAGTGTCAATCATACATCATACTTTTCACAAAACACGTGTCATATCGTTTTAAATTTAAATCGCGTGGTTTGCAGCACGCGAGGCTAACAATGAGATAAGAATGAGCAATAAGCAATTTCTGATTTACGTCTAGTTTACGACTTGTGCTTTAACGTTTGCTTAGATTAGTCATCGCAACGACATCAAAGGATTTTTTTAGAATAACTCATACCATGTTGAAATTGCGAAAGAAAAGAAATAGAGGAGGAATGGTGAGCCACTGGTGCGCCAAGTGTGTGCCACGGGTGCGGCATTTTTGCTCCGCCCACCCACGGCGTGCCTGCACCCACCAACTATCGTGTCGTGTACCATAACTATACGAGTGGCCACCCCCTTTTATCTTTCTATACCTGAACCCGAGTGTTTCTAGAACTAGTTTAAACTACGCCCCTATTTTTGATCGCTATCACAAGCGTAATTATGAGTTTAACAAACGCATAATGTGGGATTATATCAGCGCACACATTTTGGTTTTGTACACATTTTGGTGTTGGAACTTGAAAGAGGAAGTTTAGCTCGATTATGCGACCAAAGTTTTGCAAGCTAAAGCTAGATGTTTGATCTTGAACTACGGAACAAATCGGTAACTCATCAGGCCAAAGTATATAACATTTCGGTTTTTATGACTGTGAATTTAAAAACACAAAATAAACCACTCTTCCGCTCATATCTTTCATTATTAGGTAGTATTTAACAAAGAGATATAACAGCAGGATTTTGAATGATTTGGACCAGAGTGGCGGCGGGTGAACCTCCAATACTGAGAGGACAAAGTTCGACTGGGGGCAAGGTCAGACATTGGAATCAAAAGTTGATCACTCGGAATATCCAAGTTGATGATGAGCACGGCGATCTGTCGATAGTGTGCATTTGGTCCAGAAATCGACTTTTCGGCCATGCCAATTAAGTTTGGCCTTAACGGCAGGTCCAAATTAAAGTATAAAGCGCCAATGGAAAAGACATCTAACACACATTGCAAATAAATCAAAAACAAACTTTATTTCATTTATTAACGTAATTATTCCAATTATCCAAACATTTTTACTTTTTCTTATCATTTCCGAAGCAATCTCCGCCAAGACCGGCCAGTGTCTGATAGTTTGGATCGTGGGTAGCTGGAAAAGAGATATTATGTGTGTGTGTGTGTGTGTGTGTATGTGTATGTGTGTGTGTGTGAGTGTGTATGTGTTTGTATGTGTGTGTATGTGTTTTTGTGTGTATGTGTGTGTAATTGTATATATGTGTGAGTGTGTACACACTGTACACTGTCTTGTCTGGTGTGTTCTACTCGGTTCTACAAAGTATTTCGTGAATAAACGGACGTTCCTCTCAGGGCATCCTTTTGAGTGCATGTTTCGATGTATGTATCAATAAACAAACTATTCACTATTCACTAACTCCATATGAAAAGAGAAAAATACTTTTTCCCTCGTAAAGAGCATATAATATGTGAGAACGTTTAAAAGTGCTAACTTACCAGCAACCTTGGCCTTATCGGCAGGAATGGCAGGCTTGCCGCCTCCGCCTCCGCCTCCCCCGCCACCTCCACCCTTCTTGTCAGCTCCGAAACAGTCACCACCGACTCCGGCAAGGGTCTGATAGTTGGGATCGTGAGTTCCTTAAACTTTATTTTTATTATATTTTTATTATTTTGCCATTTATTATTCTTAAAGACCCTCAACTAAAACTTGGCAGTGGGTTGCCTAACCGCGGCGGTAAACCTCTTTGAAACAAATCTCATTCCACACTGGGGCCATAATAAATATCCGAAAGGTCTGCTTTTCCTGTGGCAGCCGTGAATGTATTTCAGAGGCCGCTTTCAGCAACACGCAGGGAGCCCTCCCTGGCCTCCCCAGGGAGCTAAAGAGTGCGTAGAGAGTTTGAGAGCAGAAGAGATTTAGAGCGCTCGTGAGCCTAGGGAAGCCTCCCTGTCTGTTGGTGAATACGGCGTCAGACTTCTCCATTTCCTCTACCGTACGGGTTCTTAAAATAATAAAGGGATTCTTAAATAATAAAGGGAAAATGTGGAACAAGCTGGTTTACGTATTGGAATTGCCCAAACGGCACATACATTCGATTTGGGTGCCGGTATGTGCCACAGCTTCCATACACACTGGTGTAACATGGGGCTTCATCGAGAAAACGAGGCCAAAGCTGAGTGTAGCTCACGAAAACGTCAAACGAGGAGTGGTTGGAATTACGCTCCAGCAGCAGAGAGATGAGAATCCCACATGTCGCAAATGTGCAGACAATTTTATGATCTGCACTGACGAGAGGAATGGTTGGGAGGATTAGCCTAAGCCTAAGCTTAAGCCAAGGCTGAACTCTCGCGCAATTGGCTGGTTCAATTAATTCCGTTGTGGTCCACGATTCAACATTTTATGGGCAAGAGTGCATTATCCGCAATCACACGCAAGTCGACCTCGACGCTGAAGACCCATTTATCAAGATAATCATGTTAATGTACCGGCAACTTTGGCCTTGTCGGCAGGAACGGCAGGCTTTCCACCCCCGCCTCCGCCTCCCCCGCCTCCGCCACCCTTCTTGTCAGCTCCGAAACAGTCACCGCCAACGCCAGCCAGGGTTTGATAGTTGGGATCGTGCGTACCTAAAGGTATGGATTGAGGGCAAAGTTACCGCCGCGGTAGGCTAGCTGGGCTATTTTTTATGGAGCTGGCGCGCGCACGCACTGTAGCCGGTCCGTGAAAGGACGCTATCGACCGTTGGACTATTCTTCCCAAATTGTCAGCATGGAATCAACTTGGTAAAACTCATAAATAAAAGTGAAAGAATAATATACCGGCAACTTTGGCCTTATCTGCAGGAACGGCAGGTCCACCACCCCCACCACCTCCACCGCCGCCTCCTCCGCCTCCGCCACCCTTCTTATCGGCACCAAAACAGTCGCCACCGACACCGGCCAGGGTTTGATAGTTGGGATCGTGAGTAGCTGAAAGAATATAGAATTCGTTGGGAAACTTGGATAAACCGGAAACGGAGATAATACTGAGCAGTAAACCAGTGTTGAGAGGAAGATTTAACGCAAAGTCAAGGCATACGCATATAAACCGACCGGCGATTCCACCAGCTGCGGGTGCCTTAGGGCCAGCACCACCACCTCCACCACCTCCGCCGCCTCCGCCACCTGCCTTCTTATCTGCTCCAAAGCAGTCTCCGCCGACACCGGCAAGGGTTTGATAGTTGGGATCATGAGTAGCTATAATATAAAAGAACTGAACAAAATATGATTAGGCGGCTGTATAAAAACCTTATTACATGAATAAAAAGGCCAGCAGTCCCTCCCGCCTCCCCGGCTGGGAGAATTTGATACTGCGTGTCTCCGATTGGTGTGATCCCTCTTTTTCTCTCACCTCCCACGGAGAGCTGGGACTGCTGGGAACATATTCCCGTGTTCGTGCATGCCGCCACACTGGGACTAGAAGGGACACCGTGGGCCGGGCCAGGCCCGAATAAGATCATTTATTAATTATGTATACAATAATTCGAAAACCGACCGGCAATTCCTCCTGCTGCGGGTGCCTTGGGTCCAGCTCCACCTCCACCACCTCCGCCGCCTCCGCCTCCCGCCTTCTTGTCACCACCAAAGCAGTCTCCTCCAATACCGGCCAGTGTTTGGTAATTCGGATCGTGGGTTCCTAAACATTGTTTTGGACTATTGAGCTGGATCCTGGGTTAAAGTGAAATGCAAGCCGGTTTTTGAAACTCATCGTGTACAACTGAATTCTTACGCATTTATGCTAATTTGTTCGAATTTAGCTCGATTTTTTATTATAATTCATGCTCATTTGCATTGGCCGACCGGTATTTCGCTTTAAGATACTTTTTTATCACACGTGAATGTGGCTTGCGCTCAAAAGTGCGCGCCAGTTTCCAGTGATGACAAAATAACTGAGAAAAAAAGAAACCGCCACTAGTCTTCTACAAACCCAAAGTGTACAATACAGCGCCTGACAGTAGTATGGAATACAATACATTATGCAATGCAATACAATAAATAGATTATGAACATGGTAAACGGGCAACTAACCGGCCATGCCTCCTGCTTGTGGGGCCTTAGGCCCCCCGGCGGCGGGAGCCGCGCCCCCTGCAGGAGCCTTTCCGCCAGCCTTATCTGCGCCGAAGCAATCACCACCCACTCCAGCAAGCGTTTGATAGTTGGGATCGTGAGTGCCTACAAGTAGATACATCAATTGATCAAGGTAAGGGATATAGGCGCGTTCAAGTTGGGAAGAATTCCGAAAAAGTTCGGTTCAAGATGGAACATTTGCCTAATGCTGAAAAGCAGGATGTTCAGCTATTTGGTCCCTCATTTCGGCACTATCTCCTAACTTTTCTTGCATTTCCAACTTTTTCGAGTTGCTGTCCAGTTCGACAACTACAACGCATCGAAAGTGTGCTTATCTAAGTCCGTATGAAAGTCCGTCCATACCACAACAATAATTAAACTGATGACCGACACTTAGGTTTATTCTTTGCTGAAACTTTTGGGTAGGGTTTGCGTCCTGAGCAAAAACTACCCCGGGTTCTTAATAAAAAAACTAAAGGGTTGCATAAACACCCCGTGCTCGATAGTATGTTCATTTTAGGTGGTAGACAGAGGAGAGATGGTAACTCTTTATATATACGTCAGGAAATGGTTTCGACGTTACAAACTCAATCATTTTTTAAACATCGAGTCACTAGAATTTGGAATCTCCTTGACGAAGTGACTGTCCGCAGCTCAACGATAGAATCATTCAAGTCGAAAATTGACGCGCTAGATCTCGTTGAGTTGAGTGACCAGGCAGATTTTCACATTGGTGCTTGATCTCATAATATTATCTCACATTCTCTCATTGTTCGTGTTTTGTTTCTTACTGTTTGTCTTCGGGTATAAAACCCTACATTTTCGTCTTCCTGCTCTTCCGAGCACTTTATTTTGCATGTTTTTTTTATGTGTGAATAAAGTATTTATATATAAAGTGTTTTTATCTCCTATTTGCATTTTATAGTATGCACAATTTTTCTGGAATAAAGAGTTAATAATAAAAACAAACCGGCAATCGCTCCCTTCTCATTGGGTGCTTTTGGAAGATCTCCCTTGGGTTTAGCATCCTTTTTGTCCTTTTTATCAGCGGGTGAATTGGAGCCGTCACTTGGCTCCTCTTCCTGCAAATAAGGCAGGCAATTAGATGTTTATGGAAAGGGGGTCCAACAAGGTTAATTGCACACACACGCACGCGCGCACACACACGCACACGCACACGCACACGCACACGCACATGCACACGCACCTACGTTCGTCACCGCGCCGGGTACCGCGAGCCACGCCCCTTACCGCGTCGTTACCCGCGCGTCACGCCCATTTACGCGCCTCCACCCGCGAGGACCACGCCCACAAGCTTCGCAACCGCTCCCGCAAGAGAAAAGATGTATACTAGATCATTGCTCATATAATACTAGTAAATCCTTATTTGTATACTAAAAAAACTTGGAAAATTTTTTTTTTTTTTTTTTTTTTTTTTTTTTTTTTTTTTTTTTTTTTTTTTTTTTTTTTTTTTTTTTTTTTTTGTTTTTGTTTATTTTCTGGTTATCCCTTTATTGAATTCCTTCCAGTATTGACGACTTCTTGACTCGACAAGCGGGAAAGATGTGTGTAAACCAGTTTGCTCGACCGATGGGAGAAGATTCCGCTTCCGAATGATAACTATACAAGGTAGATTATTTTGCGTGTTATTTGTCAATCCAATGCGTTTTGTTTTTGGGAGTTGAAAGTAGTTTTTGATGTAGCGAGAGGTATTCACGACGTCGGGGTGTTTCTTTGTTGAGTGTTGCTTTTTTATACATAACTGTTCTGTATATCGCCTACATTTCAGATGACTTCCCTGGCACGGCGGTGATCCTCTGACGGATAAAGGAGCGGAGCAAGAAGAGATCTAACTGTTCTGTGATTACAGTTCCTACCGGATAATTCTACAATGTTGTTGTACTGTACTGTTTTATTTTTTTATTGTTTTGTTTGATGTTGTTTTTACTATTGAATAAACTTTTTTTGCTACTTTCTCGTTTATTGTGGTTTATTTTACTAATTGGTTACTGTAATTGTGAAGGTACTGTATTTATAGCGCTGTTTCCGGTATCAAACTGTATTCTATATTTTGGATGACTACCGTAGTTGCTACACTATGTGGCGTATGGCCCCTCGCAACGCGTCCGCTGTCGCAGCTAACCGCGTCGGGTACCGCGTGGCTACCCGCGACGGGGGTCTCCGCGAAGCCGCGCAGGGCGGGTAGCCACGCGGTACCCGGCGCGGTGAGGGTTCAGAGACACACACACGCACACGCACACGCACACGCACACACACACGCACACGCACACGCACACACACATACTTTTTTTTAGTTCACCAAGTATAAACCTACATCCTTCTTCTTTCCCTTCTTGCCCTTCTTTTTTCCTTTCTTTTTCTTCTTTTTCTCTGAATTTGTGTTCGTCTGACTTCCTTTCTTCAGATCATCCAAATCGTCATCTTCTGACTGAAATTCCCAAATTTTTTGGGAAATTATTACGGATACAGTACTTATCGACTAGGATACAGTACTTTTCGACCAGGATACTGTAATTTTCGCCTAATTTACAGTACTACTTTGCTTTACTTTAGTGGCTTCTCTATCATGCAGTCATGCTACTCTGTAAGCCTACTACAGCATAGAAAGCTTTCTCGCCCACATCATGCTGGCACCTTTCAAAATATCATGTTAGTTCTTGTCCCAGAATTTAAACTAGGGTTGCTTCTTAGAAGAAAGCCAGCGTGCAATACGCGTGAAAATATTTGGCTGCATGACGTACACAAAGTTGCAACAAATACTGTACCAACCTTTCCTCCGCCCCCTCCACCTCCACAAAGCGTAATCCAAACGAGGGGCACGACGACAACATTGAATATCAGATAGAGAACATCGACCAAAGAGAGCGCAGACAGAGCCATCAACGCTCACAGAATATTCCGCACTTCTTGAAGAAAGCAGACGGTACCGATCGTGTCAAAAGTGTTTTCAGATTGTTTGAAGGTCGGCCAGGAGTCTCTTACCCAATCTCCGTAGCGCCGCTATCCTGCTATACAAATAAAGCCCCTAAAGGCCAGAAAACCCTTTTATCACATTTACAAGGGAGGGAATTTATGCAAAAATTGACTGTTGTGTTTTTTATTTCTAGACAAACGGTAGACATTTTTGTTCTATGTAAAATACGTTGTAACTATATCATAATATGGCTGTACATTGAGCGGAGAGCACTAATCAAATCTTTCATATGTGTCATTTTCTGTGCTGAAAACAAAATTTCTAGTTCTGAGCCTGACTAGGAAAACAACAGAACAAAATGCTTAACTCGTTATAATTAATGCGCCAAACAATGCAAATATAGTACCGTAATCTGAAACCAGTAAAGCTCTAATGCATAAGTTCTGTAAGGTTGAAACAAAATAGGGAAGTCACACTTCATAGGAACTGGGTGAACCCATTTGATGACGGTTTACTGCTTTTTCGTGGGCCTGCCCATTTGGTGATCAACTCTCGATGACGAAGTGTCATCAGATGGTCACCAAATGGTCAATAAACAGTCACGAACCAGTCACCAGATGGTTTTACGGTAGAAACCATTTGGTGACGGGCCAACGACGGTTTTGCTGTGGTTTCGGCAATTATTTCGTTTTCATGTGTTGTCAATTATTGTGTTTTATAGTCGGAAATGCGTTGTCGGGACTCGAGACCATCAAACGATCAAACCTATTACAGCTCTGAATCTATAACTTATTCAAGCTCTGTACAACTTTCAACTCTATATTAAATAGCCCAAATGTGAGAATGTTAGATTTTAGCAAATCGCTAATCGAAACCCGAATCCACATAGTTTGTATTGTGCACGTTTTCGTATTTACTTCCTATGCTAAGTAGTGCCCGAATGTCATTTTTTCTTATTCTGTTTTGAAGCGTGTGCACATCTTTCAAACTGTTTCAGTACGACCCGATTGTGAGAAAATAATTTTATTGAAAGCTTGAGATTGATTGAGTATCCTATGGCAGTGGATGGGCTTAATATCCGGGAGCGGTTCTGGGAGGAGGGCAGTGGTCGCAACCTCCTGAGGGTCCAGCATCTCCGTCGGGTCCCTTGTCTCCGTTGCCTCCGGGTTGTCCGGGAGCTCCGTTGGATCCAGCGTCTCCAAGAGGTCCGGGCTGTCCGTCCTGTCCAGCGTTTCCAGGGGCTCCGGGCTGTCCATCGGGTCCAGGGGGTCCCTGAGGTCCGGCAGGTCCAGGGGGTCCATCGGGGCCGGGGATCTCGTTGAGCTGTCCAGGCTGTCCGGGGGTTCCAGCGTTTCCGGGCTGTCCGTCGCTTCCAGGGGGTCCGGGAGGTCCAGCAGGTCCAGCTCCTCCACCGTTTCCAGGGGCTCCAGGCTGTCCATCGGATCCAGGGTTTCCGTTGGGTCCCTTGGGTCCAGGGTTTCCAGCTGGTCCAGCACCTCCAGGTGGGCAGTCGAAGCAGAAGTCGTGCTGGGGAGCGGGGGTGGCCGAAGGTCCGTCAGGTCCATCGTTTCCGGGTGCTCCTGGTTCTCCGTCAGATCCATCTTCTCCATCGGGTCCGGGAGGTCCCTGAGGTCCGGGAGGTGAGACTCCGCATCCGCAGCAGCCTCCAGCGGGAGCTTGACGAGCGAAACGGTCTCCCTCAATTCCGAAAGATGAGTCTCCAGCGGATCTGCGGTCGCGCACCTCTCCTCCGCTGACCTTGGCAAGAACCTGTGTCCTGGTCACCTCCTTCCAGATGTTGGCGGAGCGCTGACGGCAGAAGTCAACCTGGAAATTGGAGGATGTAAGTAAGCGATAATCTTTTTCCTAGATTTTTTGATTACTGGGTGATTTAGCTTCAGTATAGTACATGCTAACTAGAGCTGTTTGAAGATATAACATTATGGACTATGGACCAATGGATAAAGATGTGCTGCGCAAGTAGCTAGAACCTAGAACTATCTAACTGTAGCGTAACTATATGGAATTATGTTTCGAGTAAGACTTTCTATGCAGCGTAACTACAACGTAAGTAACTTGTACTCATCTAGAGCTCGTCACTGTAGTAAGACTTTTTATGTGCAGCGTAACTACGGCGTAAGTAACTTGTGCTTATCTAGAGCTCGCTATTTACATTCCAGGATTATCTAGCGCTGGTATCCTTACTCACCTCGGTCTGCATTCTGGACTGAGTGTGCTGCAAGTAGTTGTAGAGAAGGGGCACCGACAGCACGCAGATTAGGGTGGCGGTGGTCGAGAGAGCGACACCAAAAAAGGCGACGCGACGGAGCGAAGCCGCCTCACGCTCGAGTTCCTTCTCCGAAGACATCTGAAAGATAATTAGGTCACTAAGGATAATTAAACCAATTAGACTGGACAATTGCTCAAGCTAAAGTATATAAAGTAAGTGCGGGGTATACATTGTATGTGCTAATTACTACCGGATTAACTTTGCTACTTGTTTTTTTTCAGATCATAGAGCATGTGTATCATTTACTGTTGTTAGTCTTTTTCTGGTTCGGCTGCACTTAGGTGTTGACTATGCCACTTATTGGCTGTATAAAGGGAACAACTGCTTGCACAGTAAGAAACAATATTATTCAATTAAAAGTTAGAAAAGAAGAAGAAGCTATCCCCCAGCTAGATCTCAATCAAAAAAAATCATTAAGAGTTTTAGACTCAAAATCTAGGGTTCCAGCTCCCTTTTGCCTAAAGACAGACAAGGCCGAACTGCCTAATTAGTCATCAATATTGTCTAGTTTTCCACAAGGGCAGACAGTGATCAAAAAACATTTGCGGGTGATTTGGCTGCTATATAGAACGCACTCAAATAATTGCAGGTTCAAAATTAATACTGTTAAAGATCTGTTCAATGCGTCCTATTACAGTACTACTTCAAATATGCAAAAAGTGCGCTAATATTGACTACAGTAACACATCTTCGAGGTAATTGAGTAAAACGCAATTTAATGACTTGCTAGGTATACTGTAATGAATACAATGGGTAAAAGGTAAGCCAACTAAAGCCTACAGTAATGAATAAAGGGGCAAATATTAAGTAATACTGTAATACCAGGAAGCCTAGCTGTAAGGGCAGACCCATGGTAAGTTAAAGTGGGTAACGCCGGTAAGGGTGTAAAGCCTAAGTGAAGATAAAAGAACACACCTTTTGTCGACTGCGACACAAAATGTGCATGTTTCTACCTGCCACCCACCCACTTATATACCTTGCCTTGGTAACAAGCCTACGCTAGCCTTCGCTGGCAGAGAACGGACCGCCCCCGTGGTATGGATCGAGAGACACCATAGAGTTAGACAATTTACCCTAGCGATGGATCGAGAGATACCAGAGACTACCAGTGCTAAGGATCGAGAGATACCAGACAATTAGACAATTTCCCCAGCAATTGCACAGATTATTGTTGTTCCCCAAAAGAGAAAGAAAAAAAAAACGAAAAGAAGGACTAGGAGGGATGACATACCCGATGTCAGTATCAAGACTGATTGCCAAGGTTCTGTCTAAAAATGAACAACTTTGAGACTGAGAACCTAGGAATATATACGAGTGATGTATTCCGAGACATGTTATTTACATGTTTACTAATTACGGTATGCTTAGATTAAGATTGATTAAGGTAATAATATTAGACAGATCAATTACCTACAGTTTAGTAACTGAAAAGATTTGCTAGAGGTAACAAGAAGCGGGATACGAACCCGCGTCTTGTGATTGCCGATCCACTGGGCTAACCACTAGGCTACCATCAACCACCGGCAATTCGATAGTTGCGTTACTATGGACGACTTATACGTTTCATCATTACTGTATAGCCTCACTTTCCGGGACACTTTACTGGGTTTATGCCGAACGACTGTATGGTAACACACATTCCGGTTTTGAAATTGAACCTACACCAAGGTAGTTCACTTTTGTCAATATATGTTTAATACCTCTGAGTTCTTCACTTTTGTCAACTAATAAGCTTAATACTTAAGCTTAGGCCTAGGCTTAGGCTTAGGTATTCGATTAGCTTGTTAGGATCTAGCATGCTAAGCACGTTCTCTTTATTATTTTGTTGATATTTACTTGTTCAAATAAATTTCTATGCAATGCCCATGTTCACTAAACATATCTTGTTTATTTCAAGCTACAATGCAACACTCCAGAAAATTCCTTTGCGTAGCCATCATCGATCTACCGTAGTTTAGCTTTCGATCCGACAAAGCGGTGATTGCTACGTTATTCGTAGTGCCGCATTTGTAGGATTCATTCGACTATAAACAGTCTGAGTTCTGCACCCCAACAACAAGTTTCGGATGTTATCTATCCCAAGGTTATTCTTTATTTATCAGGATAAGAGAGGAGGCTCATCGCGTTAAAGCGAAATGCTAGCCTCTTTGGAAAATTTGTATATGTTAAGCAAATCCTATGTATCCTATGCTAATTTTGTACGATCGTCCACGGTAATCGTACAAAATTAGCATAGGATACAGAGGATTTGCTTATCATATGCAAATTTTCCAAAGAGGCTAGCATTTCGCTTTAATTATAGATGCTTATTGTGTGTACATTTTACCGTTATACAGTATCATCACGTTGGTTACACCAATTTATACCGTAGTACATCATGGTGTCACGTGTCACGTGTCACCAGAGAAGTACAACAAGTGAATTCCTACTGAAGTTTCACTTTCAACAAGGAGCTATGTACCGTATAGCACTGGAAAGCTCGTCGACGAGAGAGAGAGAGAGAGAAAGACAGAGAGAGAGAGAGAGAGAGTAGGAGAAAGAGAGAGATAGAGTAGGAGAGAGAGAGGGTAGTCAAATAAGGGATGAGTAGCCAACTAAGGTGAGGTCAAGCACTATACAATGCAAAGTCAATTGTTGTTTTGAAGAGCTAGTTCTAGTAAGGATTTTGTTAGCGAAGTTATTCGTTGCGCAGTTCCTACATGATTGCGTTTACATAGTGGAGGGTTAGTACAACAGTTTCACATTTTTTTCATTAAAGCGGTACAACAGACGGTTTTTGAAACGGGTTTGAATCACTGCATTCCCATGCATCAAATACAAATGAGTATGATTAGAACTTATCATAGATACATGAAAAGGCCGTTGTCGATCATACGTTTCAAATCAAAAAACGGCCGTCTTACTGCTTTAATGTATTCTTACATATTCTTATGACTCTCTATAAACTTCCAATTAACATTTATCCTCAACTATAAGCGGCTTCCGCATGTAGGCGACTCAATTTGCCAGGAAGTCCAAAGGCCGTATTCACTGCTCGATTCCCCAAGGAAACTTCCCTGCCCCGACTCCCACGTTCGAATGCCATTTTCTGTCCCCGGGGCCCAGTGGAATAGTACCCTTTGGGAACCATGTGGTGAACATATCTTCTGAATTCCCAACGCACTACTTAGAATTTCTAAAATATTGGTCCCAGTCATAATCAGTCTGCGTTCAACTTCTCTATGGTAAACCTGATTATTGTATTAATTTCGTAATGTCATATATACATGTCAATATATCTAATATTTTTTGCCTTTAGCCATTATTGTTCTTTTCTGTTTTCAACCCGTTGCCCGCCCAGAAACCTGTTCTTGGCTATTTTTGGGATGCTGACTACGGTAACTAGTTGTGCATCTTATTTTGCTAAGAAATCACCCGATTTTGCATATTATGCAAAACGGGTTTCTCAGCCACGTTTTAGTATCCGGGAGCTTTATCACAGAATAATTGGGAAATTTTTATATATGTGGGCCTGAGCCTTTATTATGCACACTTCCTGGTTTGACTCTTTGCAGTACAAAAATTCATTGACGTCCGCGTAGCGTAATGCGTCAATCGATGATTCTTGATCTACAAAAATGACGCTGGAGCTGAACCCACCTTCTCTTTCTTCTATTCAAAAACCACAATGCCATCTGTCAATCTAGAGTTCATTTACCTCTCTCTCTCTCTCTCTCTCTCTCTCTCTCTCTCTCTCTCTCTCTCTCTCTCTCTCTGTGTTTCTAGCTTTTACCCTTCCTAGCTCTCTATCTTTTTTTTCTCTCTCTCTCTCTCTCTCTCTCTCTCTCTCTCTCTCTCTCTCTCTCTCTCTCTCGCTCTCCTTGTGGGCAGATGCCGTTCAAGGCTGGTTCCTTCTCTTTCTAGTTCCTTTTTTCCATCCGCACCTTCTTATTTAATTGTCGTAGATCGACAGTGATAAGTACAATTATCCCAATTTGGGTTGAATCAAGTTCCTACCAATAGTGTACCTGAACGAACCCGACGCTATTATGAACCCCTCCATTTTATAAGGCCTCTAGACTCTAGGTTACTGTACTGGGGTAGAATCAACCATTACTGTAAGCATTACTGGCCGAATTAACCATTTCTGTAAACATTACCGGTGGAATTAACCAATGATGACGTGGCGAGAACTGGTGCGCGATTTTGTGATCTAATGAAAATTTAGCCGCTTTCTGCAAATTTTTTTCGGAAAGATTGTGTAGATATTCGAGCTTTGACGACTAAAACGGACGAAAAGTTTTTTTTACTCGACCGGTTTTTATATAATTCAGAGTGTTGTGGCGAGCTTACGTATTCCAACCAAGAAGAAAACAAATTGTGTTTAGCACATTTATTTCCGATGTTTCGGCTTTATGCCATGTTCGGGGAAAAATTACCTATATAAGCACAATACAATACACAAATATACGTAAAACGAGTACACACGTTTTTATATATAAGTGTTTGAGTTCAACTTATGTTCGAAGGATGACTAGTAACTTAGGAATGTGTTCAGCTATTCCTCCTTTATTAGCTGTTAGCAATGCGTGTACAACATTGAAGGAATTCTCAGGCGAGCACTCAGAACCCAAAATAGCTAATATGAGCGTCTCAGGTACCAGCATGGTACTCGCTCATATACTCGTACTTCACCGAACTTGTATCTTTTGTTAGCGGTGATTACCCACCGGTAACGGCGGTAGCTAGGCGTAACTAGCCTTTAGGTGTATTTCTATGACGTCACCAAATATAAAAAGTTTCTTTTGGTTTTTCCTGCATTGCTTGACCGCTAACCCTGGGCGGCAAAGAAAAAAAAAACTTTTTGCAAGAAACCGCACTAGCCTATGAGCTGAAAAAGCGATGTGAACAATAAAAAAGCTGCAGGACTTACAATATAGTAATCAAAAATCTATGCGATGCTGCTGAGGGAGCTGACGCCTGAGTAATATGCCAATGGGTTCAAAAAGGTTAGTTTTATTATCAGGGCGCATGACACCTGCCTAAATGAAGGCTACTTGAGTTTTGACATCGAGCACAAGCATTTTTAACTGCGCTAACAATAAGTTCTCAATTAGTGCAGCACTTGTTCGAACACTACGCTGCTCTAAAGGAAGTGTTGTGCGGAAGCAGGGGAGCACCTCGAATGGGGCTCGCGCATTTGCCAGACTGGAGCGAAACTGTGGCCGCTCTTTTTTTGTGCCTGACAGGTGCGACGCCAGAGCCGTATTTTCGAAGTGTAAGATGGTGCCTTAAAACCTCATTGCGGCGTAATAAGGAGAAAACTTAAAAAAATCGTAAACCATTGTTAGGTTCCTTTTGTCAAAAGTCATTGTCTTTTGTCACTGATTGTGTTTGTGGCAATAACTGTTTGTTAGGACTGTAATTGCCAATTGCCCTAAACAACACCACTTACGGTTGAAGGTTGGAGGAAATTAATAAGACAAGAACTATGATGAATGCAATGCTCTTTGAAAATTTATGCACAAACTATTGCGTCAACATACGGGGTCGTTACTGAAGTCACAATTTTAAAGCGAAATGCCGGCCGGCTTTAGAAACACATCAGTACACCAACATTCTTATACAGATTGCGCAAATGAACATAAATTAGAATAAAAATCGAGCAAAACTCGAGCAAATTAGCAGAAATATAAGAATTCAATTGTAGGATACGTTTCAAAAACTGGCCAGTATTTCGCTTTAAAGGGTCAGGCCCATTTCAAATGACCCCTATTTTTGATGATTCCATCTGACTCTTTATGTCATATATAGTAGGATACGATATTTTTCTAATTTTCAAGCACAAAATTCACGCAGTATTCAGCAATTTACCATCGCCAGTCATACCCAACTATTTATCGCAGTTGTCACGCCCTTTCGCTCTCATTGGGCAATGTGTTATATTGGGCGTGGCAATTGCGATGTTGGCTAATCAGCGCGAATGGGCGTGCCAACTGCGATAAATAGTTGGGTATGAGTGCCCACGGTAAATTGATGAATAGCGTGTGAATTTTGCGCTTGAAAATTAGACAAATATTGCATCCTACTATATTTGACATGGAGAATCAGATGGAATCATCAAAAATAGGGGTCATTTGAAATGGGCCTGACCCTTTAATACGCCACTTCCTCGTTGTCCACCTTCGCCTTCTTTTCGCTAATTTTTGTTAGTTTCTCAATAGATCAAGATTGGATACTTTTGTAGAAAGAAAAGATATGATCATCCTCAGTGTGTTTCCACACAAATGGCTTCAGTTTTAGTCAAGAAAGGAAGGAAATTGAAACCAAGGTCAGCAGTCCTCATAAGGCGCTTTCGTTTCTAATTTCAGTTTCCAGTTTCCAGTTTCTTAATTTCCTTCAGTTTCGATTTTGATGTTGTCGTCTTTATCATTATCGTCTTGTGGAGTTTGACATCATCATTTTCATCTTGACAGAGGACGATTTTGGAGTGATTATAAATCTTTAGTTTTTTTATATAACCAAAACAAACAAATAAGAACTAATGAATACAGCACAAAGTAAATGGATCAAGTTCATTACTAATTGTAAGGAGAGCGCGAATAAATATGCGCTCCCGTAAGCCTAAGCCTAAGCCTAAGCCTAAGCCTAAGCCTAAGCCTAAGCCTAAGCCTAAGCCTAAGCCTAAGCCTAAGCCTAAGCCTAAGCCTAAGCCTAAGCCTAAGCCTAAGCCTAAGCCTAAGCCTAAGCCTAAGCCTAAGCCTAAGCCTAAGCCTAAGCCTAAGCCTAAGCCTAAGCCTAAGCCTAAGCCTAAGCCTAAGCCCTAAGCCTAAGCCTAAGCCTAAGCCTAAGCCTAAGCCTAAGCCTAAGCCTAAGCCTAAGCCTAAGCCTAAGCCTAAGCCTAAGCCTAAGCCTAAGCCTAAGCCTAAGCCTAAGCGTGCAGAAGGAAACTATTTTCGGGTGCCCACGTCCCTTGATTGCCTTTTCGGGTTAATCTTATTCATTTGTGTATATCTGATTCAGGCATTGGGTTCAACATGTGCCGTCATGTCACTTCAGCCAACCAGGAAATTGTTTTGCCTAAACTTGCGCTGCTCTGTCTTCTTCACAATGATTTATCATCGTTTCAACTACAATGCCATTGACCGGGTTTTTCCTCCCAAATGCACTGGCACTGCCACCCACAGCGCCGTTTTTTCTCCCACCCCAAGCTTCTTTCGAACGGCACAAATATCTCGTACCCAATGAAAAAACAGCGCAATATAGCTCTCTCTCCGCTCTCTCTTTCCGCAAAGCGCGCGCGAGAGAGCGCTTTCGCTGGTTCGTTCGCGCGCTCCTTTCGCTAATTGGGTGCTCGATCGGCCCAATTTCCACCGATGCCATCCACTCATGATGCCATGAACGACGTATTTATTTGTTTTGCAAAACAAAGAATTAGGACACGGAGTGGACATCTTGAAAGCTTTAAGTGGCATCTAATTTAGAAAGTGGGAGGATTCTGAGGTGACTGGGAGAAAGTTGGGTAAAAGTGGGCTTCCGGGATGGGTTCGGGTGTAATATGGGACTTCGAGTGGAACATCGGGTGCTGGGGACATGGTTCCTGTGGCCGTATTCACTAACAAACAGGGAGCCCTTCGTGACCTCACCAAAGAGCTAAAGAGTGCGAGAGCAGACGAGATTCAGAGCGTTCGTGAGCCAAGGGAGGGCTCCCTGTGTGTTGGTGAATACGGCCTCTGGTTTGGGTTCTGGGTTCGTTTGTGATGCCTGTGAGTAGACACATCGGAAATGTGCCAGGGTACACCCAGCCAAAATATTGGACAGTTCAAACACATACTGCTCACTTTCTAGAGCGGTGCGGCACGCGCGCCATAAGTGTGCCACATTACGCCACTGGTTTCGTTGCTCCCAAAAAATATGTCCAGGAAGATGTAGGAAGCCTTTGCCCACAATGGCATGCCATGCGCTTCGCGCTCAAGTACCAATTAACCCCTCACCCTGAAAACACACGGCACTCATAACAAAAGCGTGTGCCCTAATTGGGGTTTCTTCTCGGAAAAGTTGTTCGGCAAAAAGAAACAAGCCGAGGAAAAAGTATGAGTCAGTGTGTGACTTTCGCCCGCCTGGAATGCCAATGACAAGGCCTAATTTGGGAATGTTTTTGGGAGCGCTTGGGAGAGCGGGTGAGGTAGCGGCGGGAGCGGGGGAGGTAGAGCGTAAAGCTAACGAGGGGAAAACGGCTTGAAACCTACATGCAAACGAGACTGCGAGGAGGGCTTTTTGAGGCGGAAAGCTGGAACAGAAAGTGAGAGCACGCTAATTAGGTGTTTGAGTTCAAAACACAAGTTCTTGATGGTAAGTTGAAGCTTTGGAGGCTAGGTTCCCCGTTGTATTAAGGCGTTCAATGTTTAAGTCTAAGGTTAGGATAAATCCTTATGCTTGGAGAATTGGGTGAATAAGGGCATATCATAGATGTATCGTAACAGTTGCTAGGATGTACACCACTCAACCATATGCAATATATGAACTAAAGAAAATGCTTTATGTAACGTATTAGAGGAAAAGACCCTAAATCAACTATATGTAGAATCCAATTTCAGCACCGGTAGCAGCACAGGCAGTTCACCCAATCCGTTTATACTACGGTATTGAAACGTATTTCTTTTCGTAAATTCATTCTCATCTACTATACTATATGTGTAGGAGTCGAAGCGGCACAATTTTCATACAATACTTGTACGTTTCGCCAATCTCGTACAGTACTGTTTTGAATTTTAAAGCAGTATGACAGTCTGTTTCGAACGAGATTTTGAATACCTGCATTCTCACGCATCATAGGCAAATGAGTCTGATTGAAGTACGTGCCCAACTCGGGCTCAATTAAAGGAGGAGGCGCACGAGATTTAAGTGTACGATTCCTTTCCTTTTTTCGAAAATACATGGTAAATAATCATCAATAACATGCACAACCAAGCACGGGAACACACTTTAAAGAAATTATTTAAATGAAAGAAAATAATTTAATTAGAAAAAAAGACCGTATTTTTTTAAAACACCAGTAAATAACATAGATGCACGCAGTGTGCATAACAGTAAAACAGCCGGGCCTTTCTTTTGCACTACAAACTACACAGGCGGTCTACGCGCACTATTTTCAGCAACATATTAGCAGGGTCACCCAGACTTAGCCCGGCCATCTGCAAGGGGGCTGGTTTTGGATGTCCCTGAAAAACAACTAGAATCTACGGTACTACATTTAGATTACTTTTTTAGATAAAATTTAATATTTTCTTTAAAGTGTATTTCCTCGCTTCGTTCTGCCGTTTATAGGTGATTATTTACCATGTTCTTTCGATAAAATGAAAGAAATCGCACACTTAGATCTCGTGCGCCTCCTCCTTTAACAGGAATACAGTGGTTCATCATAAGTTTCAAAGACCGGCCGCTGTTTTGCTTTAAAGTGTCAATCTTTGCCTTTTGAATGATGTCGTCTTGTCAGTGTTCCTCATTAATATTATCAATTTGCAAAAAAAAGACGATAATTGCAAAGACCTTGGCGTGTATAGATTGCAATCAACTGTGCCTTTTGACTGCAATTGTAGAAGGTCATATCTATCCACTTATTGAAACCTCGAACATCAAGTTCAACTAATTGCAATCAAAAGTTGTGGACCTCCCAAAAATTATGAACATAATTTTCGGCACAATCTGCCGCTTAGGCCTGTGGCCGTATTCACCAACACACGGGAGCCCTCCCTAGGCTGGCGAGCGCTCTGAATCTCTTCTGCTCACGCACTATGTACGTACCCTTTAGCTCCCTGGGGAGGCGAGGGACCTGCGTGTTGGTGAATATGGCCTCTGGTGTGGTGATATGGTACCGTGATACCGAGGTAATGAACACTAGCTAGCTCTTTTGAACTAACTTAAAGGGATGGGCTCACTACAAAATCACCTTGTTTTTATGCTTTAGTTTGATTGTACAAAGGTAAAATTAAACAAAGAGCATAAAAAAAGTTTCTTGAATTACTCCCTAGGGAAGATATTAGGTAAAAAGGGTGAGTATTGATCTTTTTTCCGATAACGTGAGTAAACAAGATAAACTAGGGAAGCTAAGAGATATGGCTGAAACACAGTGTTTTTCATTGTTTTAAGTAAAATAAACGATGAAAACTACAGTTATTTTGCTCAAAACAGTGTGTTTCAGCCATATCTCTTAGCTTCCCTAGTTTATCTTGTTTACTCACGTTATCGGAAAAAAGATCAATACTCACCCTTTTTACCTAATATCTTCCCTAGGGAGTAATTCAAGAAACTTTTTTTATGCTCTTTGTTTAATTTTACCTTTGTACAATCAAACTAAAGCATAAAAACAAGGTGATTTTGTAGTGAGCCCATCCCTTTAATTGAGAATTGTGGACTTACATTTCAGTGCAATGGGCTTATGAAAACAAATAGAACTACAGTTAATTTCTAAATTCCATGTTAGACTTGTACTATGATAAGAATTAGAAAAGCAAACCACCATCTTCCCGTGATGGTCTTTTTTTTGCGGAAGTTGGATGCGATATAATTACCCGTTGTGTAATCGTTGACGTAATTTATTGTAATAACAGAAAAGGAAAAGTGCATACCTAGGTAAAAAGGACCATGTATTTCCCCTTTCTCTATAATAACACCCTTGAATAAGCAACGATAAAAAGAGGTACGGAAATCATTGTGTAATCCTTTACCGTTGCACTACCGAAGAACGGTAACTCGTTTTGCTTGCGTTACGCCAGTGGCAAAGAATGCCCGGATTGTACTAATGAATATGTACATGGCAGAATGGGTTTAAGAAGAGAAATACCGGCCGTTCTTGAAACGCATAATGGACAATTGAATTCGTATGTATTTATGCTAATTTGATCGAATTTAGCTCGATGTTTTGCTCGAAAGTGTGTATCACTTTCTATCGTTTATCATTAAGTTTCAGATCACACAGCAAGTAGTGGAGCGTTTTTGCGACGTTTTTATGCGCCCTTCAGTTTTTCTTGAAAAATTACACCCGACGTTAATTGGCACTTTTCAATCTGAGTTTCATCCGTTCAAAGAATGTGAAAAAGTGTTTTTCTTATATGCAACAGATGAAAAACTGAATTACTTTTTCATTTTTTTTGCTCAGTTTTATTTTCTCTTACTGCTTCACAGAGTGAACGAGGGACGAGGTATATGTTTTCTCTACAAGTTCAAAATATGCGACGAAGCTCAATTTATATGTGTAAAGTCATATATTGCGACGAAAATGATGTGAGAAAATGATATTGTTAGGTATTTTCTCCAGAGCTCTTCAGCAGAATAGACGTTGCAGGCATTGAAGATAGTCCGTGCAGTCGCGGCGCCGTCGCTGCGCGATGGCGGAGGAGTGGGTGATGCGCGATTCAAAAGGCGCGCAGGAGTGGGTGATGCGCCCAAAGGAGCACAGGACATTGGACTCCTCTAGGGCACCCGTTGCGCAGGAATTTCGGCAAAAGATACCAATTCCAGTCGGCCAAGGGCGCGCGAAAGTTGGTTTGTGCGCGGCTGCCACATATATCAGAAATGGGAAGCCGGTGCGCTATCTAAAAATTTACGCATTTGAATATGCGAACTTTCGCATTGAAAATTGTTCAGTTCAGAGTATAGATGTGTCTTCACTGACGAAACTCGGTTGGTGCGCGGCGAAAAAAATGCGGTTCGCCCAGGTTTTGTCGCGCACTTCACCCAGTCCTTGCCGTACTCTCGCCAGGTCCGGGCCAGTGCACAGACTACTCTTTTGCGAAAACCGGGCGAAGATTGGCATTTTTATGTGCCCTTTTTCTGGGCATACCAGGTGAGAGTCTGGCGAAGACTGAGCGAAATGCGCCGCGAAACCTGGGCGAACCCCCCTTTTTTTCGCCGCGCACTTGCCGGGTTTCGCGCTGTAAGGATATATATTTGATTGCTACTGATTCAATATATGTGATCAATAAACTCTACTAACTGCAACTGATTTAGCAAGTTGCAACATATCTCGATAAATGGGGCCACGGCGCCGTTTCCGACAAATTCCATGGCTCGTAATATATGGGTGTGGGCTTTTTTTCCTTTTATGTTGTTGATATTTGGGTATTTTCTCCCACCGTTTTCCAGTCACGTCTAGCGGGAGATAGGTTTGGTAGAGGTCAACTGAATTAGCGTGAACTATGCGGAGGTTCCTTGGGTATGAGAGAAAAATAAATGGCATTCCGCTAGCGATTTTTTGAAGCAAACAAGAGAGAGAGAGAGAGAGAGAGAGAGAGAGAGAGAGAGAAAGAGATATTGCCAGGGCGAGCTTATCGCGAGAGACGATCCCCAGATTCCTATTAACGAAGGACACGAAAAGGGCATATCATTCATCAAATCAGTTAGAAGTACGCGAAGATACTACTTGCGTTTGGCCTTGAATAACGGGGAAACGGTTCTGCACTCTGCACCTCAGTAGATAAAATGAGAGAAGTTTGAAATCGCAACCGAGAAGTAAACGATAGGAACTATCTAGCAAACAAATAAGACAGCAAAAAACGGAAAACGCCTTTTTTATTTGCGAGCGAGGGGTTGGGAACATACTTGTTTTTATTGCTGTGAATAGTTTTTTTTGTGAAGTGATATGTCACATGGTACTTCGTTTGCTGGATAGCAGAATTATTATATGCAAATTTAGCCACATCCCTTTAAGTTTGTTTTGTATAATTGTTTGTTGATTTGCCTTACGCTCAAATCAAGTCAAAAGCAGCCTCTCTTATAGTGAAAGAGGATTGCAACAAGGAAAAAAACACGAACCTTTTATCGTGCAGCCACAATGATGACAAAACATAAACTTTTTTTTCTGGCAATACGGGGTTTTGAACGCGAAAACAGACGAACTTACACGGCGATTAATTTCCATTGGACAGCTATGAACGTAAAAAAAGACTCGAAGCAATGTTTTGGAGTACAAAAAGGGTTTCACTAAACATTTTAGGAAACATATGCCGTGAAACTTAGCGATGCAGATAGAAGGCGAATCTTCACTACTGTGGTCCTCAGGCGCGCAGCGAGCAAATGCGTAGCCACATCCGCGGGAAAGATGCAAATTTGCATTGAAAATCGAGACACCGAGAAACCAAACAGCCATCTCTTTTTTATTCTAATTTGCATAAACTGCATAAAAATGCTGGTGTACCCGGTGCGTTTCAAAAACCGGCCAGTAATTCGATTTAGTGTAGTATTGTACCTACTGTGAAAATTGCATATAATGCGCATTTTCTATGTATCATATACAAATTTTTGGTGCCCGTCCCAAGCTTCCGGTACCAAATTTACATAAGACACATTTCATATGTGTGTCATATGCAAATTTCCCAAAGTAGTTACAATACTGCTTTAAAAGAAGTGGTGGTCAATCAAATAAAGTAAAAACAGACAACCTCAATTATTTGTGAGCCAGTAAAGGTCCTACGGGGCTGGCCACCCTCCTCGACGTGAACTAGGCCTACAACCTTCAAAACACCCTGAATGAGGAATGTTGTCGTATATGCCGCGTTCCAATTTTACCTGCGCGGATTGCGCGCCGTAGCTGTGCCGCGTTGACGGAAACTTCCGCGTTGTTTGGTAGTTGTAAAATCATAGAGTACGTGGCTGTGTGCCGTAGCTGTGCCGCGTTGACGCCAATTGCGCGCCGTAGCTGAGCCGCCTTGCCGGAAACTTCCGCGTTATATAATAATGGACAAAATGCCAATTTTCCATGTTTGGTTGTTGCAAAATCATAGTGTACTCAGTTGTTCCGGGGTATTATTAACTGAAAGTACAAGGATTTGATTTATGTTGGAAATGTATTTTTTCTGTTTTCGTAAACAAACATTTCTTGAAAAGAGCCAAAAGGCTCATTAGCCGCACTATGTAAGTGTCTGCATGATTTTGTGAAAAACATTCCTGATGTTTACATCCTACTATCTTTTTTTAAGCTTATGTTCGATTTAAAGCGACACACTCGCCGGTTTTAGAAACACATCGCGGACACTTGCAATTTCATGTTTCAAGCATCATATGCAAATGAACATAATTTAGAATAAGAAACCGACCCCAAACCGACCCTTATCATTAGCATAAATAACATAAGAATGCAGTTGTCCGCGATGCGTTTCAAAAACCGGCCGATGTTTCGCTTTAATATAAACTGTAATCTGCAACAGTTGGACCCTTGTCAGTTTTTTTAGGTAGCTATTGGTCGACCTTGTTTGTTGTTGTTCTATGATTAATTGTCCACTGTCTTCCAATAAACCACATTATTTATATTTTATAGTCTTACAATTAGTCTATGCAAAATGCACGTGCAAATTGGTTTGGCAAACTTAGGTAAAATAATAGCATTAATAAATAACTTTCTCACGCACCAGTAATCTTTGCCTTACTCAACTATGAAACTATAATAGTTTTATTTCTGAGAAAGTGAGTTTCATAGGTAATGTTAAATGTAAGTTAAGCGTTAAACATCATTTTCCTACTAATTGGTTGATTTCGCAAGTTTCAACAATAACTCGTAATAATCTTCCATAGAAATATTGAGTGGATGTTACGACACTTTAAAGGAACGGGACCTTATTTATCATTATCAGCCCTAAAAAGTTCAACGTAGAATTTGATCCTAATATCAGAACACAAGCAAGCTCAAGTAATCTTTTAGATATGAAATGTTTATTGAATCCAACGGGCGTGGGGTCAAAGAAGAAAAGTACTTGGAGTAGTTGCTATAAACTCGCAAACCAAAAGCTACCCTAGATAGGAAGTGTGTACCAATAAGAATACCAACAAGACCAGAAGATGCAATACCAACGAGACAAACCTACTAACAAGGAACTAATGTATAATTGATGTGTCGACAGCCAACATTTAGTTAATTTGTTTTATGCGATTCCCGGAAATATTATCCTTTTCCGCGGATGATTGGACCCCGAGAGATTGCGTTAATTAAGAAGAAAAAAGAGTTGTTAATGTCTGTCTTTCTGGTCTGAACCGAGATCAGCCTTAGCGGCTCTGTCAGAACGTGGGCAAGTTTAAAACGAATTCTGGCCGGTTTTTGAAATGCATCGTGAACAAATTAGTTCTTACGTATTTATGTTAACTTACTCGAATTTAGCTCAATTTTTTATTATATTTTATGTTAATTTGCATAAGCTGCATGAGGATGCTGGTGTACTTGATGTGTTTCTTTCAAAAACCGGCCGGTATTTCGTTTTAAGGAAACCCTTGCTCGGTAACCACCCAGTGGTGGTTATTGCCAGAGCTTAGCCCGAAGGCCTCGCCACAAGTCGTACCCATTTACTCTCGTTTAAAGCGAAATACCTGCCGATATTTGAAACGCATCGCGTACCACTGCTTCCTTATGCATCATATGCAAATGAGCATAAATTAGAATAAAAAACACTCCCCAATTCGACCCCTCTTAGCATAACTGCATAAGAATGCAGATATTTGAGATACGTTTTTGAAAAACCAGCTGGTGTTTCGCTTTAAGACACCGGTGTTTATGCATAAGTATAATAAAGTCGTTACGTCCTGTTATTGCGTAAACAGCGTCATTATTAGGTACTATTGGTACTAATAATAAACGATGTTTCAGAAGACGTTTCTTTGATTGTTCTCTATATTTCTTTAGTTCTATATTTCCTACAAAATACATATTTGCAACACCAACGTGTAGCAACGTTGTAAACTACTACAGGAAACATACTGAACCATATGCGTCATAAATTAGATAATTACTAGAAACATCCCTTGAAGTTTTGTAAGTAAATCCCTATTACGCGGATGAGCGGGTCCTACACAGAGGATTACTGTAACTACGTATGCGTCAAAATATTTTTTCGATGTATTTTTTCAAAAAGGCCTACGGTTTGTCATCTGGTCTGGTGATTTGCCCAGGAGTTGTGGTGTTTGCTGTTGGTTTGTACCATTCTGGTCTGTTGATTTGCTTTTGTCTTTTATAATTCCTTTCCTCGCTCTGTTTTTCTATATCAATGTTTATCACCTTTTTTAATTCAACATTTACTTGTCGTTTTTTATCTTTGTTTTATTTTTTATCTTAGTTCTTAATTATGCCCGATAATGGGATCTATCCTGCCTCAAGCGCGCAGCGCGACCGCGGGAAAAGATTACAAATTTGCATTGAAAAATTCGAGACAGAGAAACCTGTTGAATGCTAGTATTTTCTAGGACATAACGAAAAAAAAGAATTGAAAAGAGCTATTTTAACGCTAATGCAAAAACTATCGGTCTTGTTAGCTTTAGGCTTTAGCTTTGCTGGATATCGATGAACATTATGGACCAGTGGGTCCGAATCGGAAGGGTGTCATTTGTGGCAGCAGCGGGTCACTTTGGGGTCAGTTGGGTCAGCACGGTGTCATTCTTTATTGGTTGGGGGAAACCCTAGTGTCAGAGATCTAAACGCTGTCGGTACTAGAATTTTTAGCCGTAGTGAGTGTCGGCAAAGGCATTTGTCGGGCAAGCAGCGTGTAGGTGATTAGCAGAGTGTTTAGGGCGTCCAGAAACAGCCAAATACATTAAGCAATATCAAAAAATATCCTTGGACCTCCATTAACTGCTCACAATTTTCAATTGTTTTCTATTGTTTTATGTGTGGTGAACCACGATTGATACGTACCGTATATCTTCTTATATGAAATTAGGAGCTTTATTTTGTTTGTTTGATTATATGAAGTTAGGAGCTTTATTTTGTTTGTTTGATGGATTGTTTGATTGGTCGTATGTTTGGATGATGTGCGTTACGCGCAGGAAGGAAGATCGGTTAAGTATTTTTGCGCATTCAACCGATAACTATTTTCTGAATATTATACCTTACCAGGAACTCATGCTCTTTCCGCATCTTTTCTAAGAACTTTAGATACAGTACATTTTGTTTAAAGGTAGTTCTAAAAACTTTAGATACAGTACATTTTGTTCAAAAGTAGTCGGAGCTCACTCATAAAATCACTCGGGCATAAACTTCTCAAAAATACAAAAAAAAACTCAGTAAAATATGCAACAGATCTATTAGTTACAATTCAGTCTGAGCTTACTCATACAATCACTCAAGCGTAAACTATATGTGAATTCATCTAAAAAATGTGTATCCTTCAACATTCCAATAAATATATAACTGTACCTTTTACTTTACATGTGATTGTCTACCTTTTATATAAAGCCACATCTTTCTGAATTTCACAAGTTTTAGAACTAACGTACAGTTTTCAAACATTGCTTTATTCCTGTACGTGTGCTCCATTTGGGAGAAGATAATATCATAGAATAGGATTTGGTTTAGATCTCTCCAATCCACCATCTTTTTTCGGGAGTCGTAGTCGTACTAAGCTCGAAGATCTACCTATTTTATTATTCCTGTAAATTTCCTGCTGCATTCCTTCCAGCGAAATCCTGCTGTATTCCTGTAAAGTTGTTGAAATAATAATGCCATTTAACCTAGTTATAATGTTCTCTTTCGTCTGTTTTATCTGTATTATTATTTCTTTATTCTTTGATAAGGGCCATATTAACAAAACTTGCGCGATACATTTGTTATCGTAATAAATGTTATTTTATTTTTACACTAAATATTCGGCCATTTTGTAATCTGAAGCAATAAGCAGGTTATGGCCCGTCTATCCATTAACGACATCATCGATATTACACTCACTGTCCTGGTCGTTATCTTTTTGATTTATTGTTTATACAATTTAAATGCGGCATTATATTCACCCTTCTTTTCCGATATCGAGACGCTCATTGTTTTCGACATGATCAATCTTATATGTTTGACTATACATGATAATATATGCAAAGTTAACGAAAAGGAAGTTTTTGGTAGGTTACATATCTGAATTGTTAATATGCGCATTACGCGGTGGTAAGTCCTAGAATCGCTTTGGACGGAAGTTAAACAGTGAACTTGCTGCCATAGTGATGTGAAGTCATGATCATGATCATAATCATACTGTGAATCATAGTGAAGTCATACTCATGAGCATGCGTATAGTCGTACGCATAGTCATACGCATACACATTGTCATACTCTAATCATTGAAATTTGACGCCATAGTGATGTGAAGTCATACTCATGATCATACTCATACTGTGAATCATAGTGAAGTCATACTCATAGTCATACTCTCCCATACATTCTTGGTTGCAGATGTGTGGGTGATATCGGTGATCAAAGCTATTGGCTGTATGCGTTGGTTTGGAAACCTTTTCTTAATCCCACTACTCGCCGTGCTACATTTCTTGTCCCTAGCCAGTCCACTCCGTTTCCGGAAAATAACAAAATTGCAAATGTATCAGATGATTGCCGGATGCATGCTGCCGCCAGTTGGTAAGAATATGTCTTTGTAAAAACACTGAGAAAATTCGAGTGATACGAGAACCTTACACTCGATGAAAACCTGGTGGAATCAGACGCAATCATGGTGAACGCCAAAGCTTGCGCGGCGAGAAGTAGACAAAACAGGGAGAATTTTCGTCCAGTCAGTGCGCCGCTATTTTTCTGGACATACTAAGCGAAGGTCTGGCGAAGGCTGGGCGAAGTGAGCGGCGAAAACTGGGCAAACCTTTTTTTCTCAGCACACTCGCCGAGTTTCGGGTTGAAACAGAATTGGGGCTTCAACGCAACGTACTAACGAGTAGCAAATGTTCTCTCGTGTTCCAGCCCTCACAGTGCCATTATTTACGGATTGTTGCGGATATCGATTTTTCATTCCTGGTTATTACTGGAACTTTGATTCGACCAAACCATGGCATAGTTTTTATGACTACTCCGATTATGTGTTACAGGTAGAGTTTTACTTATAATAAAAGTTGTAAGCCTGTACTTGTACGGCACATTCGGGGGTTGCAGATCTAGCGGCGCACCCCGACTTTTTTGGTGCGCACCCAAAACTGGTGCAGCCCT
This sequence comes from Pelodera strongyloides, assembly GCA_036852015.1. NCBI lineage: Eukaryota > Metazoa > Nematoda > Chromadorea > Rhabditida > Rhabditidae > Pelodera > Pelodera strongyloides. Next base: position 121,465 of record JAANDG010000217.1, read on the forward strand.
AGAGCGAGTTTCGCGTTGAATGTGCTCCAGCTATATAAAATATGCACCATCGTTTGTTACGGAATGGGTGGCCAACAATGTTCCCTCAATTTTTTTATCTAGTACCGTTTTGATCACGCGCTCGCTGCAAACAGTTGCGCGTGGGAACTGAACACGCAACGTTCACGGCGAGCAGCACAGCTAACCACTACACCACAGAAGTATATTCCCTAAAAACTAACCAATCCATTTGAACATTTGAATACGCTTGATGAGAAAGCGTTTAATTGTGAAAACAGTGAAGGGTTCGCGATAAATCACTGTGAAAGCTCTACAGAACACTAGTCTCGTTGTCAGTAACTATATTCAATGCGGTCTACCTATTTTCAGTCAATAGCATTGTCCGCAATCTTCTTCTCCAATACCTACCTTGTTTATAACGTGAATAAAATTACGCGAAAGAAGAAAACGCGTATATTTTTCACACGTACCACCGTTGTCGACTCTCAAGCTCGAACTGTGTCTGATGTTACCAATAGCCCCCTCAACAGTGTGCAACCGCAACCGCGACGCAGAGTGAGTTAGCCTTTTTGTTTTTAGATAATACTATATCATTTTACCAATAATAAGTAAGTAAAAGATGGTAGCTGGGTAAAACTGGCGGAGATAAATCGGCTTCCCGAGAAAATTGGCCTCCGGGAAGTTTAAAAGCGAGTATGTCCGGCTTCAGAAATGAACCGGATCCCGGTGCACCGTTTTTGTGGATTCGATATCGGTTGATATAACACGGTAATCTTCATCTTTATTTTTAAGAACACTTTTTAGAGGGATTGTTCTCCTGAAGTTCGGCTAGCGTTGGCCTTCATGTACTTCAGCGTGTGGTTTATAATCGCAACAATTTCTTTTAAATTTCTTGTTAAGTAAGTTTGGTACCACTAAAGCGGAATGCCGGACGGGCTTTGAAACGCATCGCGGCAACTGAATTTTTACGTATTCATACTAATTTGCTCGAATTTGGCTCGATTTTTTATTCTAATTTATGTTCATTTTCATATGCTGCATAAAAATGCCGGTGTACTCGAAGTGTTTCAAAAACCGGCCGGTATTTCGCTTTTAATTTTTCTGAACTTTCTTATGTGATTCTCTTGTTATGCCCCTGTCCGCAACATCCTCGAAAAAAATCACACATGATAATGATACATGGGAACGCAGTCATTCAGTTTACTGTTCAATTACGCACCACGATGTTTAATAAAACTTACAGTATTGCGCTAAGCTACGCTACGTTACGTTACGTATTTCGTTTAATATAACGTTTAATATAACTTGCAGCGTAACGGCTGGTTTTTGAACCATATCATGAGGCAACCGCATTCATATATGTTGTATGCAAATGACGATGAGTCTAACCTTACATGTTACCTTTAATTGCAGCTTCTCCGGTACATTTATTACAATAATTCGACAGTGGACGCGGATTATGAGCTTCACGAAGGTCGGCGCCTATGCAATGATTGTCCGTCATAAGAAATGAGCTAATAACTTTGTAAAGTTAATAAATTCTTAGTTTGATTGGCAGCTAAAATCTTTGACCTGGCTCATATGAGTCTAGAGGCACCATGAAGAGACTGGATACTTTCTTTGCACTCTTTGTTAGGGAAAACGAAGAATATATTGGTATGTATATGTGGTCTCGTATGTAAACCGCACTCGTGGAAAAAAAATATTTTAGTACGTTTCTTTAATGAAATACAGGCTAGTCCGTTTTGTCTTCGCAATACATAAACATAAACATAAACATTTATTGCAAAAATGCACACACCACAGAGGGTGGAAAATACAATTGAACGAACAACATAAGTTTAAGAAACAGCCAAACGAAAATAATTCACAGGGAACATAATACACACTACAACACCACACGGGGGAACAAGAACAAGAACACGTTTTCAATATCACCAAGATAATCACATATCAAATACTTCGAGTAAAGAGTGGAAAATTGCCAAGTGAAGCCTGCCCACGCCTAACTTGGGGGGATAATAATAAATAATGAATATTCCAAAGGTATGTATACTGCTGTGAGACCTCCCCAAGCCTTACAGAATTAATGTAAAACATTCAAATTTGGAGAAAAGACAAAAAATGGAAAAGAACGGGTAGTTTTTATAGAAATTCCAGGCTTTTTGGCCGGTATTTTGACACCGGAACGGAAGTTTGCCGTTGTTAGCAAATGTTTGCCACAAAGCTTTGTGACTACAAGATGTATATATGGTACAAAATGCGCAGTGGGACCAGGATGCGAATACATAATGTCTCTAAGAGACACATGATGATATCTGAAGCAAACCTACCAAATTCAGTCTTTCAAGTGCCACCTGAAATTGATTAGAAGTACGTAACTTCAGTATATCAGCAGGGAGTTGCATAAGCCAATTGGCCGAGCGAATAAAGAAACTATTTTTGAAAGCGTTGTTCCGTATGAACGGAAGACGGAAATTATACAGTTTTGTTCGCCCATTAGTGGGCTTAGGCCGGAAGTATTTACTCCGGCTTAACCGGACTTCGCCGGAAAGAATCTTAAACGCAAGGACCAAATCCTTGCGAATTCTCCTCTCCTGAAGCGAAACAAGACCTAAACGACATAAACGCTCACTGTAACTTGGAAGTTCAGAGTACGAATGCACACCAAAACATTTAAAATAAACAATGCGAGTAAAACTTGATTGCACACGTTCGATTTTACGAATATCCTTTAATTTAAAAGGGCTCCAAACTGAACTAGAGAATTCCAGTTTAGGAAGCACCCACGTCTTAAAACAATGAACTAACACAGTAGGATCACGAATGCGAACAATACGTAGAAGAATATGCATTTTCCAAACTGAAGAATTATATACCAAATTTAAATGCTCATTGAATTGAAGATTATTCTGTATTTTTACTCCTAGATCCCGAACTGAATTAACTTCCCGTAGAGGAGTATTTGCGATTTAGTAAACACATTTATCATTCCCAGTACCTATGTACAAAGAGTGACATTTGTGGTAGGCTATTTCCAATTGCCAAGAATTACACCACTGCAACAAAGAGTCAATAGAGTTTTGCATACAAATATGAGCACGGTTTTGTTCTTCACGATTGTATACCACATATACCTTAATGTCATCAGCAAAACACCTAACTTTTACTTGGAACCTTTCAAGAGTTTGTGGGAGATCAGATACATAAAATAGGAAAAGTAGCGGTCCGAGAACACTGCCCTGAGGGACTCCGCTGGTAACTTGATAACGAGAGGAATATACATCATTTATTTTAACAGTAAATGTTCGAGCAACGAGGAAAGATTCAATCCATTTCAGCAAATTAAGAGGTACACCAGATGATCGTAGTTTGTGCAGTAATTTAGGATGAGACACCTTATCAAAGGCCTTGGCGAAATCATAGTAAACGACATCAGTACATTTTCCCTGATCGTTTGCTTGTAACCACTCATATTGTACATCAAGCAGTTGTGATTCAACAGAACGGCCGCGAACAAACCCGTGTTGTTGTTCCGGAATAAAACCATTAAGTGTGAAATGATCATAGAGCCAACGACATAATAATTTCTCCATTACTTTACAAGGTGTGGATGTAAGCGAAATTGGACGAAAATCAGATGCCAGAGCCGGATTCGTCTTTTTTGCAAGTGGGATAATTATTGATTCTTTCCATGGCGACGGAACGGCTCCCACTTCCAGAGATAGATTGAATATAAAGGATAAAGGAAGGGCAAGAGAGGCATGACATTTTCTAAACACTATTTGCGGTATTTTACGATGTACCGTTGTTTGCTATTATATACCAGAAGGCTCACGCCGCCTGAGGCGACTTACATGGAAATATGAGTGGTTTAGCATAGGCATACTTATATACAAAGTTTCAAACGTATCATAAGAAATTCACATAATAGGAAACAATTGCATATGCATACTTCGATATTGAGCTGCGACACTCTTTTTATACCAACACGCGGAGCAATTGTCGAAATTTTGAGTTTACGTAACGCACATCGGTATTCAGATTACGTTACAGTTACTCTTTTATATAATAAGAAGATTGCTGGTCGGATGTAATAATGAGGACACGTGCTCGACCACTTCACTACCGTTAGAAAACTATCTCGGTAGCGTACCATAAGTAAACTTTCTTATATGCTACTCATCATAAGTTTCAATACCTTCATCTGCATGTCATAGACCATACCATACATATTCACTATTCAATTCCCTCTGGAAAATATTCCCTGGGCACATAAAATACCATTCTAAAGTGAGAGTCCCAGGGAGAAAGGCGAAAGTTACCCCTCGGGGAATTGAGTGATGTAGATGACCTAACTGCTGCGCTAATTTTCGTGCAAATTGCCCAAGCCAATGTTACATAATACAATAATAAATCGTTTACGCTTCAAGAGAGTGCACTTTTTTTCAAGGGTGAAAATACAGTTTCAAGGTTTTTTTTCAGGGTCCCTAGCAGTAGGCGACGATTTCCAGATGACAAATTGCTCGACGTCTTCGAGCTAGGGCCAAATGCAAATAGAGAAACTTTACCCGTTCCAAGAATAATACTGTGGAAACATAATCTTCCCACACACTAGTGTGTTTTGACGCACTATTAAACTACAATAGTTTGTTCCTGAGAAAGTGAAAAGTTTTATAGTTTATGTGAAATTCAAGTTAACTGCTTTTTTGCTACTAATTGAAGGCTAGGTTTCGCAGATTTTGTTTCAACATAAGATCAGAATTTTATATTTTATCATCCATGACACAAACGTTTGGTCTGTAGGCGCAAAAGTTCATTTATTGTTTTAATTTCTCTTTCTTGACCTTACCTTCCTGCACTGAAAGCCTAGACATTGAGTCTCAGGAACCACACAAGAAAACGAAATAATTGACGCTTTTGGTGACTGGTTTGTGACCATTTGGCGACTAATTGATAACGGTTTTCGGGTGAAACTTGGTCACCAGATGGCCACGAATTGGGCAGCAAATTTGCTGTTCCACGAAAAGAACCAGTGGACCGTCACCGAATGGGTTCAACTATTTAATATGTTGACGCTATACACTTGAGCCGTACTTATCAAAGTACCGAATAAGTACTTGTACCTTGTACCCAATAATTCACATTTTTTTGACATTTGAATAAACTAAAAAGCTTGCCTTTCATAGGGTACAGACTGGGGAAAAACTCTTTTGTGAAGGTGAAGTCATCTGAAAAGTTGGCCCTAACAAATTTACCCTAAAATACACCCATTCTTCTTCCTTGTCTTGTATTTTAAAAGTAATTTTTAAAGGGTTTCTTGTTTTCGAAGAATTTCTTGGCATAGATACAAGTTCAAGTCCCGTAGCAAGCAAACCAAGCTTAAAGGGACAGGCCCATCAAAGTAAACATATATTTACAATACGTTCATAATGATTATAAAGCAATTTTATTACAATATATTATACAAACTAAATTTCACCTTCATTTACCCTGGGAAACTTTTTTCCCATGCGCTCAACGCATATGTATACCGTAAAACGGAAATTTCCAAGCTGCCTATGCAAATTTATCGTAAAATTAGACTGCGATCAAAATTTGCGTATACGGCTTTGAAATCTGCAGCTTTGCGGTATACATAGTTGAGCGCATCGGAAAAAAGTGTCCCAGGGTGAATGAAGGTGAAATTTGGTTTGTATATATTGTAATAAAAATGCTTGTAAACAGTATGAACATCTCGTCAACATAGGTTTAATTTGATGGGCCTGTCCCTTTAATAGTATTAGATAAGATGTGAAACCATCCAAACAAAGTTCAGCACAATAAATAAAGAGAGCACGCAATCAAGTACTTTTTCAATAAAGTGTGTATTTTTCCGGGTGACCAAAGGCCAGAAAACTATATCTTTTATAGGCATGTATGTAGTTATATAATCTTCTGCACGTATGTATGCCGTTTATTGTACGTGTTTGTGAAACGCATACTGTCAAATCAGTCCCAAGTATTTTTTCAAATTTCTGCTCCACGCTTCAGGGAAGAGTCAAGCAAAACGTAGTAATGCTTTATGATTTTTATCCGCTCTAATAGCTCTGATTGTTTTTAGTGTAGTTGTAGTCTTTACTGTTAGTCTAGTAGCATGAGCCGGATATAAGAATTCAGTTTTCCACGCTGCGTTGGTAAAACCGGCCGGTAGTTCGCTTTAAGTTCATACTCGTTCTCATGCCATGCTCATTCATATTTATACACATTCAAGGAGGTGGAATATTGAAATATTTTGTTGTTTTGGACAGGTATTTTTATGGCGCGGCTATCCATAAACGACATAATCGACATTATACTAAGCGTTATCATCGTTATTTTCCTCATGTATTGCTTATACAATTTAAATACGGCAAAATTCTATTCACCATTCTTTTCTGTTATCGAGCTGCTCATTATTTTCGATATAGCTGATCTAATAGTTTTGGCAATTCATGATAATGTGTGCAAAGTTAATGAAAAGGAAGTTTTCGGTAGGTTATGTATTCCAGTATTTATTTTAAACATTTTTTTAAAGATTATTAAGCGCAGCGCAAACCTAAGCTCAAAACGAACGAGTTAACAGACTCCGATTTCTATCATAACAGTATTACCAAGCGAACAACAGATTTAGTGATTTTTAAAGGGATCGGGATGGAATCGAACATGCGTACTTTGCGGTGCAGCTACTATATCATGCGTTTCTGCGCACATTCTGTATTCTGTACCGTATTCTCTACAACTTGTCAGGGGGCCAGATCCGTACTCGGGTTGCGTTAGCTAGAGGCTAAGGCGCTAGCCATTTGGCCATCCATCCTCCTACCACAATGTTCTTTGTTGCAGATGTATGGGCGATATGCGTGATCGTATCAGTTGGATGTATTCGTTGGTTTGGAAACCTTTTGCTTATTCCACTACTCGCGGTGTTACATTTTTGGTCTCTGGCGTATCCTCTTGGTTTTCGAAGACTAAGCAAACTACAAGTATATCAGATCATGGCGGCATGCATGCTTCCGTCAATTGGTAGGGCACCAATTTTACCAACACAGAAAGAATTGTGCGCGGCGACGCGAAGGTGTGCTGCAGCGACGAAACGCAACGTGGCGAAACCTGCGTTTTCTGCGCCCCGCTCTGTAAAAGCTTTGTGATGTAATTGCTGACCTCACCTGCTAGTTGCTCTAGATACGGAGTAGTTTAGCCAGATTTCTTTCCTAAGGTGTAAAATGTTCCCCTGTTTTATTTATCCTTATGGCCTGTCCATGTATGCGATTCGCACTTGCGAAAATGACAACTGCATGTCCATGTTCGAGTCAATGTAAATGACATGGTGCCGCAGCGATTTTGAATCTAGTACGGATCTATTCCAAAATAGTACGGATCTATTTCAAATAGTACGGATCTGATACACTTTCGCTGCAGGACCATGTCAAATGCGTTATTCACATGGGTTACTGTAGGCATGTAAAATGGCCTGAACATGGACAGGCATTTGTCATTTTGGCAAGTACGAATCGCAAACATGGACAGGCCGTTAGTAAACACGTCCTCAGGCTGTTGGGTCATTGGCTTATGGATCAGCTAGATAGTGAATGTTCATTCCTATATGGAAACTTTTAATAATAATACAATAATTTATTTATTACGTACAAAAAAATGTAAGCGCACAGTTTGTCGAACGCATCACAGACACATACAGTGTTATGTAAATTGACTGCTAAAAAAGGTCTGGCGAATGAAAACACCTTTACATTCCAGCACTAACAGTACCACTATTCACTGATTGCTGTGGGTTCATCTTTTACATTCCTGGATACTACTGGAATTTCGATTGGTCAAAACCCTCCTATGACTTCTATGCATACACGAATTATGCGTTACAGGTAGGGTTTTACTTATAATAAAAGTTGTAAGCCTGTACTTGTACGGCACTATTCGGGGATTGCAGATCTAGCGGCGCACCCCGTCTTTTTTGGTGCGCACCCAAAACTGGTGCGGCCCTAGAGCGAGTTTAGGGTTTTCTTTATATGTAGTGTTTTTTTAGATTTTTGTAAATCTTAGCAAACTACGCAACCCGTGTGATTGTCTATTTTGCACGTAAAACTAAGTTTTCTCTAGAACAAGATGTGGATGCGTTCTTAAAGCGAAATAACGACCAGTTTTTGAAACACATCGTGGACACCTGAATTTTATGCATCATATGCAAATGAGCATAATTTAGAATAAAAAATCGACCCCACTTAGCGTAACTGCGTAAGAATGCAGCTGTCCACGATGCGTTTCAAAAACCGGCCGGTATTTCGCTTTACTCCAGCTGTAACGCAGCACAATGTGACCGCACAGTTAGCTCACTGTTGGAAATTAAACATGTGATGGTAATGCGGAAAGAGAGAAACACACATACGCTGAGCGCATTCAGGAGGGTCTCCTTATCTTGCAGTGCATAATAATCAGCAGGTAATTACAATTACAGGCAATTGCTTTGTGCGCAATACTCTCCTCGGATGTCTACCTCGTTTATAACGTAAATAAAATTACGCGAAAGAAGAAGAACCTCATTCTATTTATCACCAATCAGAATACCATAGTCGATTCCAATGTTCGTACAGTATCCGATGTAACGAATAGCCGCAATAGTAACACTGTAAATACGATGCCATCTAGAACACGTCAAAGAGTAAGGCTGACCTGCTTATTTTTATTTTTATGATGACTGAATTTTAAAGGAATAACTGTTTTTTTTTCTTCAGAACAATTCTTTATCACCGGAAATTCGACTATCATTGGCATTTATGTACTTCAGCGTTAGCTTTGTTGTCGCCACTGTTTCGTTCAATGTTCTTATACAGTGAGATTATTTCATAATATATTTTTTTCTCTATTTTTTTTCGCGAATGCGCCAGTAATAATTCGTCACACTTTCGCCAGCGGGTTCGTCAGTAAAAATATTTTCGCTTAGCGATCCATCAAACATGAACATAGTAGGGGAACAGATAGACAGTCCTTGTTTCACCAAAAAAATAATGCCTTTTCAGCTACTCCGGCATGATAATTACAATTGTCCAACAGTCAACGTGGATAATGAATTACACAAAAGTGGGCGCCTACGCAATGATCGTTAGGAATAAGAAATAAAGTCCTTTGTGTAAAATTGTGTAATAAATTGTTTTGCAAAGTTTTTAAAGATCTATAAAAACAATTGGATGTACTTGTGGGTGTTCAGGTCAAACTAGTGAGACCTGACGACCGTACAGGTGCTTTTCGTTGTGAATATCGGATTTTTGCGAATTTCTTTGTGGATGCGGATCCTGAAGGACAAGAAAAAACACATCTTGAACACTAGCGAAATCAACTTCTGACCTCTTGTATGAAAGACAGTCTATAATAACCAAAATGTAATCAGGCTTTATTTGATGATGAATATGCTTGGGTTCCTGATTATTACATATCTACTTCGCTTCTAGCGAGGTTAGTTTGGAAGAAGACTTTAGAGTCCAATGTCTAATGACTAGCCCTTTCGTCTCTAACGCACTCGACGCGGGTTCGAGTCTGACCGTGACAACTTTGAAACCGCGACCCGGCGAAGGAATCATGCGCGATCCCTCATGTCCCTAGCCCGAAGACGTCGTGCAATTTGTCATCTGGAACTTGTCTCCTGCGGCTAGGACCTCTGCGGAACAAGCTCACTGTGAAACTCTGCTATACACCCTTGAATAAAGGTGCACGCTCTTGAAGCGTAAAGGAGTTATTTATAGAGAACACGATTTGTTGTTTGTTTCTTTTGTTGTTGTGCTGCTGCTGTTTTGTCAACAAATAGCTTCCTTTATGAACATTTGCCAACCCATATAATAATTTATGGAATTAGACAATTAACTAAAAAATAAGATATTATGCAAGTTTTCCAAGAAGTCAACTGATTCAACTGATATTCCCACGAGAGTAATTCAAACACATTCACAAGCTTACAATTATACATTGAATTGCAAGAAAATCGATCTTTTCAACTGTGTATTATGATTTATGATTAATTCGATGAAAGTACAACGAAGAAAAAAAATATGTTCTCGTGCAAACTTCTCCTTATACATGTATTCACTGAAGAGTTTGGTGTTGAGGGAATAGTTCCACAAAAGGCAGAGGCACACGAAAAAGAGAGCAGCACAAGCGCCGTAAGTGCGCCACAAGTGCGCCAACTAGAATTGGAGTGCACCCCGCGTGGGTATATGCGCCGAGCATTGCCTGACCCCTTCGCCGCGTGTTTTCTCATGGATGAAAACGGTGACAAAAAATCAGTTTAGCTTTTCTTTGTAACTATGGTGTATTTGTGTACCAGTATTAATATTCGTTTGTTTCTTTATGATTGTTAGTTTGTTAGTATGTAAATTAACTTAGTTGTTCCCGTTATTGTAACCCTTTACTATGTGGGACCTGGTTATTGTATTTATTTTTGCTTTTGCTTAATATTTATTGTGTGCTTGGTTCAATAAAACCTTATATAATTTAATAATGCGCAATCGTAGTGCGTCAGCTACAATAGAGCTTTTGCATTCAACTCATACCACAGAACAGCAAATCCCATTGCTGTTATAAAAAAAAAAAAAAAAATCCCATTGCGATTATTGTTTGAAAATGCTTTCGTCATCAAAGCACTAAAAACTAACTGAAAAAGTTCAGTTACTTTTTACGCGGTTATTTACCCCTTTGCTTGCCCACTCACAAATACTTCCCATGTATTGGCTTCCTTATTCTTGCGGGCGTAAGTTTTTTGCTGCGTATTCCCTGAGCGTAAGCGTAAGTTTTTCACACCTATGTGAGAATTTACTATAGAATATTTCATAAAATATACGCTTATAAAATACTTCCCTAGTATTGGCTTCCTTATTCTTGCGGGCGTAAAGTGTGTGAGTTTTTTCAATGTTTTGTTGCGTATTCAGCGTATTCCTTGAACGTAAGGGTCGGTTTTTCACACCAATGTGAAAATGTACTATTGAATATATAATATAAAAATTGACAATTGACGTGTTATGTGTGAGTTGACTTAGCATTTTCTGAAAAACAATAACGAGCACAGACTCTAAATTATTTCCTAAAAATTAGACTAGAAATGAGTGCACCTTTATTATTAGTCATTTTCACAAAAATCAGTACACCATTATTATTTTTTTTTGAAAATTTGATTATGTTTTAGCACAGATATATTTGCTGCTGAATCTGCCACCTTTACTTTGTGTTTGCATATTGCTGAGTACGCTGATATTACGCCGGTGGTGCGCGGTGCAAAATTTGTGCGAAAATCTTGCGAACGCCGGGCGAAGGGTGGGCGAAAATGTAACAAGAGCGCCAGGCTCTCACAAAACTTTCCTATGGAAAATACGCGATAGTCAATAGCCGATTGAACGCGCAGAACTGTTTCGAAGGCTGAACGATGTGCGCAGTTTTATGGCGGCGCACCATCAAAGTTTCACATTGAGCTCGCAAGAAGTACAATAAAAATAAACTGATCTATGCTAAATTTCAGGATGGCTTACTTGGCGGTAAAAGAAATAGTCGATATTGGGCTATCTTTTATGATTGTCATTTTCCTACTGTATTGCCTTTATCACTTGAATTCGTCGAAGTACTATTCGCCATTTTTTTCGATAATTGCAAATTTGATCTTCCTGGATATTGCCGATTTGGTGCTTCTCACGGTTCATGATAATTTGTGCAGAGTGAATGAGAGGGAAGTATTTGGTGAGTTTTAGATGATTTGTTTTGCTGTCTGTAACGCCAGTAGTTGTCTAATTATTTCACCTCGCACGCTTGAGCTCGGAAATCCACGCTGCGACAAGCGCCGCACTCTAGCATGCGCACTAGCGTCGCAGCGCTGCACTCTAGCAGGCGGATCAGCGTTCGCAGTTCATTCGCCAAAAGTGAGCGAAACGTAGGACTTGTTTCTGGGCACAATGTCGATGCTGAACTCCGAAAAGTTTCCAAGATTCGAGCTCGGGGCGCGCGCGTTATGGGCGAACTTGCTAGTCATTGGAACACCGGAAACATTTGATGTTTTCAGACACCTGGGTGGTAGTTATCATCGTAGCGATTGGCGGTGTGCATTGGTTCGGTACCATGTTCCTCATACCACTGCTCGCACTAGTTCATTTCTGGTCTTTCGCGTCTCCGATGAGTTTTCGAGGATTAACGAAGAAGAATGTTACCTTGATTATTGTCATTGTTATGGTACCACCAATTGGTACGTATCCATATTCTTCCTTTTCCACCTTTCCTTTGAGTATTTTTATTTTTTTAAAGCGAAATACCGGCCGGTTTTTTTAAACGCATCGTGGACAACTGCATCCTTACGTTTTATGCTAATTTGCTCGAATTCTAATTTATGTTCATTTGCATAAGCTGCATAAGAATGATGGTCTAGTCGGTGTTTCTAAGACCAAAAACGAGTAATTTCTCTGACTGTAGTTTAGGATTTCAATGTACTTCCCTGAAATAAGACGTGGGTACAAAATCAGGAAAAACTTAAAGCGAAATACCAGCCGGTTTTTGAAACGCATCTCAAATGTCAGCATTCTTATGCAGTTATGCTAAAAGGGGTCTATTGGGGTCTATTTTTTATTCAAATTAATGCTCATTTGTATATGAAGCATAGGAAAGCAGGGAGAACTCGATGCGTTTCAAAAACCGGCCGGTATTTCGCTCTAAGAGAAAAAAGGAAATCACTCATTCTTCACTAGAGAAATTTACAGTTAAAAACAAAGATTTGGTGTGGGAAAAAGTTATTTAGGACCTTTTATAGTCCGAAGCAGAAGTTTCTTATTTAGGTTAGTTCAACGGGGTCAGAAAGTGTAGTGTAAAATGTTCAATTAGAAATTAAAAAAATTGTTATTATACATGTAAAAAAAGTGAACAAATACTATAAGCTGAAAATGTTAATAAAGAAGACTTTCATAAATTTAAAAAACAAATTAGTGTTATTTTTAGTACAACCCAGGTTTTACCGCCTCGGAAAAAATGAATTCTCATACTTCATATTTACTGCAATAAAGTTAGTCGTGATAAAAACAATAAAGATGTGCTATGATAAAAAAAATGTTTTTCAGCCCTAACTGCACCATTATTTACTGATTGTTGCGGGTTCATCTTTTACATTCCTGGATACTACTGGAATTTCGACTACTTGAAACCTTCTTTCAATTTTTATTATTACACGAATTGGGCGCTACAGGTACGGAATTCATGTAGCACTTTTAGCTTTTTTTCGATTTCTGAATTGTTTAAAGGCACACGCCCATGAAAGTAAACCTATATTTATGATATGTTCATAATGAGTATAAAGTATTTTATTGCAATCTGTTACGCTTCAAGCGCGTGCATATTTATTCAAGGCTACGGTTTCAAAGTGAGCTTATGACTTGTTCTGCAGAGGTCCTGAGAATTAGCCGACGAGTTCCAGATGACAAATTGCTCGAAAATGATCGATATTTAAAGCAAAAAAAAAGTTGGATGAAAGTTTAGTTGGATGAAAGAAAAAGATAAAAAATAGTCGCATTTTTTATGTTTTTGACCAGAAGCGCACTACTTTGATATAGAACTGTACAAGTGGGCAGAATTTCCTTATTGGACCTGACATTTTGTTGACATCTATAATTGTTTACTGAAACGTATGCAAATATCAAAATCTCATAGACTCAGGAAGTCAAGTCCTTTGCGACATTTGCGTAAGTATACTAGTATACAGCTTATACAGATGCGCAGCGAAAATATAGCGCAACTGTGGCACACCAAGTGCGCTATAAGCTACGGGTACAAGTGTGTAATCTAATCAATCGCGACACAGGTTCCTCGCACGGAATTTTACACCATTCGCGCACCCATGGCGCCCCCACCGCACACATTCTTTTCTCAGTGGAGGAGCGAAAAAATGCCTTTTCTGTAAATTGGCACAAACATAGAGTGAAATTCTTTTATTCTGAAGTAGGATACATAATGCTCTGTATTTCTGTGACTCAAGGACTCTTGTGCGCTAAGCTACCGTAATTGGGAGTGACTTTCAATTTGGCGCCTCTCTCGTTTAACCACGATGAGTAAGCTCGTTATGTGCGGGATCAGACTAACTAAATTAAAACAAACGTGGTGTGGTGTACCAAAAGACATTTCAGGCGTTCGCTTTGGTCGCCATAATATGTTCTGATGTTTTTCTGGTGTATAACATCAGACGTATAAGTAGAAAGAGACATCCTGTACCCATTGCGTCATCGACAATGGCGAGTAACGCAGGCTTGACACAGAATAACAAGACTCGCGAAATGGTGAGATAACTAGAAAACCCTTTAAAGCGAAATACCGTCCGGTTTTTGAGTCGTATCGGCATCCTGGACAGCTGAATTCTTACGTATTTAGCTCGAATTTAGCTCTATTTTTTATTCTAATTTATATTGTTTTGCGTAAGCTTCATAAGAATGGTACTCGATGTGTTTCAAAACCCGGCCGGTATTTCGCTTTAAAGGGTCAGACCCATTTCAAATGACCCCTATTTTTGGTGATTCCATCTGATTCTCCATGTCAAATGTAGTAGGATAGGATATTTTTCTAATTTTCAAGCGCAAAATTCACGCAGTATTCAGCAATTTACCATTTCCAGCCATACCCAACTATATATCGCAGTTGTCACGCCCCTCCGCGATAATTGGGCAATATGCTCTATTGGGCGTGGCAATTGCGATATTGGCCAATCAGCGCGAATGGGCGTGACATCTGCGATTGATTGTTGTGTATGACTGGACATGGTAAATTGCTGAAAACTGCGTGAATATTGTGAATGAAAATTGGAAAAAAATTCAGCCTACTATATTTGAAACGGAGAATCCGATGGAGTCATCAAAAATAGGGGTAATTTGAAATGGGCTTGACCCTTTAAAGTTTTCTATTTACAGTCAATTTATCTGTCCCCGGAAGTCAGGTTATCCCTGGCATTTATATACTTCAGCGTTGGGTTTACTGTTGCCACAATATCGTTCAACCTTCTTATTTAGTAAGTTTATCTATGTTTATTATTTCGTAGAATACAGTACATATTAACATTAAATTTAAATTTAAAGATGTATGAAAGTATGTAAAGTAGCATGGACAACTGCACTCAACGTTTTATATGCAAGTTGTATTGAGTTCCACCCTGTGCAGGCTGCCGAGCAAATGCTATGAGCATAACATTTAAAACATATGCCATATCGCTTTAACTACAAAACAGAATATTTATTTATTGTTTCTATTTTAGTTACTCCGGCACATTCATCACTATACTCCAACTGTCGAGCAAAGTAATGGGTTATACAAAAGTTGGAGCATATGCAATCATTGTTAGAAATCGATAATTTTTTTCTAAACAAGTAAATAAATTGTTTGTGCTAAAAGTACGTGCTCCTTTGTGCGGTTTCAATGTGTGGCAAAAGCCGTGCGTTTTGCATGCAAGTATCTAACAGACATCTGAAGAACAGTTAGGACTGATCTTCAGGGCCCCGAAGGGGTCCTTGCAGTCCGCTCTGCTCTGGTCTACCGCAGTAGGGGGTGGCCAGAATGGGTGGCCATCCCTGATCCAAAGAACGTTCCCATGTTTTCACCTGGTACCGTTTTTACCACCCAACCAGCTGCGGGAATTGAACTCCGGTCGTGTGTTTGTTGAGTAGCAGCGCTAGCCACTACATCACCGGCATAGTTAATTAATTCCATTTAGGAATGCGTTTCTCCTATAAATACTCTTACTTCTAGTTGTAAAGTAGAGTTGCAACAGGATGATTAAAATCAGATGTTAGTGCGAGCCTCAAAACCAAAATTCGCACAATTTTCTTTTCTTTGAGTTTTACGTAGAAAATGTGACAGACACACAAATGACAGAAAACTTCATGAAGGAAATCCCACGTTAATTTAAGTGCTGTTGTGAACAAGTACGGGGATTCTGTTCTCGACCTTGAAAGCAATTAAAGCTGTAGGACATCCGGTTTTTGAATCTTGTGGTGCACGCTGTAATCCCTATAAAATAATTGCGCGGTACTGTTCGATTTTTTTAGTCTTTATGTTCATTTGCGTACAACATGTACCATATGCGTCAATGCCAACCTATCCTATTCTTAAAAAAGCGGATGTTATGCCCCTTTAACGCAGCAAAACACACGTTAATTTTCTGGACCTTTAGAACCCTTAGTCTATATTTTACTATGAAATCTTCATTCTTTTTTAACTGTAACTCATTATCAATTAATTTTTATCAAGGTTTTGCTAGCCATTATCGCTGCATCACTAGGCCTTTTGAAAATTACAAAAGTTTCTTTTTCCTTACAAACTTGGCCTCGACGTATATTACTTTGTGGCCGTGGGAACGTGGAATCACACGTCAATTAGAATGCGCTTTTGATAGAAATATGTTTTACACACGGTGCAGATACATAGCTTCTCTAGCAAATTATTAAAGGTCAAGATATTTCTACCTCTAAATTTTCTGCCTAAGTTTGCCTTTTACATATATCGAATATGGTATTAAAGCGAAATACTGGCCGGTTTTTGAAACCCATCGGGTACACCAGTATCCTTATGCAGCTCTTGCAAATGAGCATAAATTAGAGTAAATTAGCATAAATAGAATTCAACTGTCCACGATGCGTTTCAAAAACCGGTCGGGATTTCGCTTTAAATAATGTTTTACGTTACTAGAGCGTGCTTCTTTATTCAAATAGTTCTGTGTAAGCTTTCAAAGCTTATGACTTGTTCCCCAGAGGTCCTGAACATTAGGCGACAAGATCCAGATGACAAATTGCTCGACATAATCATCTTGGTGTTTGGTTGCAATCTCTTTGCAGTATTGCTTCGCTCATTTAGCTGGCATACTTCTGGCGCAGCTGCGGCATTCCCTCCAAAATGTGAGCCATTGGTGCGCCAACACCACTTTATCCTTGTTATAATTAAAATGTTTTTCAGGATTATGACACTGTCCACTAATGATATTATCGAACTATGCATATGCTGTGTCACGTTTTCATTTTACCTGTACTGGCTGTACTGTTTGACCAAGAGTAAAAAGTTTTCCCCGGTATTTTCTGTTATTCAAATGATGATTTTACTGGACGCGGCGAGTGTTTTGGTAAAAACGATCCACGATTATCCATGCAAATACTATGATGAGGAAGTGTTTCGTAGGTTTTGAGCGTT
The DNA here is from genome assembly GCA_036852015.1 of Pelodera strongyloides. NCBI lineage: Eukaryota > Metazoa > Nematoda > Chromadorea > Rhabditida > Rhabditidae > Pelodera > Pelodera strongyloides. The sequence goes on from JAANDG010000217.1 coordinate 138,673, forward strand.
TTCGACGAGTGTGTGTGCGTGTGTGCGTGCGTGTGTACGGGCGTGTTTGCGTGCCTGATTGCGTGTGTGTTTGTGTGTTTGTGTGTATGAGTGTGCGTGTGAGTGTGCGTGCGTGCGTGTGCGTGTGTGTGTGCGTGTCTGCGTGTATGTGTCGAACCTATGTTCCATTCCCCTTTCTTTTAGATCCCATACTGGTTGAGGTATGCATGTTCGTGCAGTGCATCCGTTGGTACGGCCAATTATTCCTAATACCAATATTAGCGTTATTTCATTTTTGGACGCTTTATTCGCCACTGTCATTTAGAAATGTTACCAGAAAGTTTGTCTATGAACTAATCGGTGGAGCCATGTTTATTTCTTTAGGTAACTATTTTTTAATTGTTTAATTCAACGTCAGCTTTGAATCAGCAGTTCTAGAAAAGCACCACCCGAGGGTATAACGTGGTCACGAGAGTAGCGACGTGCATATTACCATAACGTGACATCATAAAAAGCGTGAGAATTTCGGGAGAAGTTGCAAAAATTGTGATTGTGAAAAAGCTTGCATATGGTAATGAACAAAAAATAACACACATTTTTATCAAACTTTTTTCAGACCCTTTTAGACCAGTATTTTATAAATAAAATGTGTATTTAATAATAAATAAAATAAATAAGTAAAAATACGAAAATGTTTAATTCAGCGTTCACCGTACCTCTGCTCACAGAATGTTGTGGGTTTATTTTCTACATACAGGGTTACTATTGGAATTACGATGTTAGCAAAGGCTCATACACATTCTATACCTATTCTAATTGGGCATTCCAGGTATTCTTACTTAAAAAACCTTTCTAGCTCTATTATGTGTCTCACTCACCTCTCTCTCTCTCACTCTATCTCTCTCCCTCTCTCTCTGTTTCAGTTCCTGCTCTCTGTCTCGCTTCCCCGCGCTCTCCCTCTCACTCTGTTCTCTCTCTCTCTCTCTTCTCCATCTCTCTATTTCTTCTCTCTCTCTCTCTCTCTCTCTCTCTCTCTCTCTCTCTCTCTCTCTCTGTTTCGTCTTCCCTCTCTCTCTCCCTCTGTCTCTGAGAGCTGAACCTCATCTTTTCTTTCAAACACTCTTTAAATCAATCTTCACTTATTTATAGATTCTGGCAATGGGTTCAATTATATTATCCGATGTGTATCTAATAAGTCGGCTGAGGAGTTTTGCATCCAAAAGGCAACATAGGATTATCAGCGTGTCACAGTCTGTGCTGAGCAATGGTAGGTTGTACAAGGTTTGAAGCGGTATAACATCCGGTTTTGAATCATATGCTGGACAGCATTCCCATATATGTTGTATGCAAATGAAAACAAGCGGGATTAAAAAAAATCGAGCATTATAGCGCAGTATGTATCACAGTAGTAGTCTAACACCCTTTTATTGAGCTTTGAATGTGTCGGGAAACAATACGAAACTCATGTTCTCAACGGAAAACTCTGATAGTGATCGGAACAAAACCCGGTGTGCCTACATCTCTCTCTCAAATCCTGGCGAACATAGGGGGAAGCCGGCGCGCACCGTTTTATCTGGTTCTGCGCTATTTACTGCTGCGCTACAATGCGCTATAATACTCTTTGCACCTCACGTGGACTTGAAATAATTGAAATAATTATATCTAACGTTGCACTTTTTAGCTGGAACCATTTCAGCTCATGTTGCAGATAGCACTAAGGAAGTCGGCAAAGCCAAAGCCAGAAAGGTAGGAGTGGCCTTGACTGCAAAAAAATTGGTTTTAGATGGATACCAGAAGGAAATGAATTTGGTAAAGTGCCATAGTCTAGAAACATCGATTGAATTTAGTGTTTTAACTAATATACTGTGCAATTTCTGGAAATCGTTGTTCATCTAAAACTTTTTTCGAGTTACTTTTCGGAAACTGCCCATCTCAAACGCGCCATTATTGTGTGAAAGATCAGCTACTTCAACCATGTTCTACTTATATGAATAATGATATGGCCTTGCGAAAATCGTTGCATAATTTTTTCAAAGCGAAATACCGGCCGGTTTTTGAAACGCATCGTGGACGACTGAATTCTTACATATTTGTGCTAATTTGCAGTATTTTTTTATTCTAATTTATGTTCATTTGCATAGGCTGCATAAGAATGCGAATGCTGGTGTGCCCGATGCGTTACAAAAACCGGCCATGAAAACTAAACGAGATATAAGTTACCAATTTCAGACTCCTTGGCTAACTTCAGAACTGCGAATATCGATTGCTTTTATGTATTTCAGCATTGCTTTCACGTGGGGAACGTTGCATTTTAATTGGTTGTCCAAGTAAGCCTTGTCCTGTCCAACTATTGCTTTTTGGTTTGGAATTTTGCAATTAATTTGCAGAAAAATTTGAGTAAAAATAAAAACTCTAAATAATTTTTTCGTTCGTTTTGAATTCGTTCGCAGTTTCTAATTTGGGAAATTTGCATATGATACGCATATCATGTGTATCCTCCGTAAATTTGGTGCCGGAAGCCGGAAGCTTCGGACGGGCACCAAATGTGCATAGGATACATAGCATATGCGTATAACATGCAAATTTCCCAAGCTATGTGCATTACTGCTTTAAAGGGACGCGGTCACCGTTTTGACCCTTATGTATACTTTGTGTTTTTATTAACTGCACAATATGAAAAATGTAATGTTGGAAAAAAATCCGACGAAAAACGCTGTTTTCAGAGAGAAATTCATTGATTAAAAAAGTTGCGTCCGATCCAAGGTCCACAGTTAGCCATAGAAAACCAGATGTTATAATGCCGGCGAGGTATTCGACCGATTAATTAGTGGAATAACGTTCGTCGAGTCATTATCAGCACGGCCATATGCTGGACAATTACTAGGGTTACGGTTCGAGGACAAAATTTTTCGTCATCATTTTACTCGCTGTTGCCGCATTTCTTGCAAAAAGTTTTCCCAACACTATGCGTTATAAATTATGAAGATAGTAAAAACACAAAGTATACATAAGGGCCAAAACGGTGACCGCGTCCCTTTAAAGGTGTTTTCTCTAATAAATATAAGGTTAAAAACTCAATTTTCAGTTTCAAAGGGCCGGTGTGGTCAATTCTCAATTATGTGCGAAAGTTTCTCGACTACACAAAGCTCGGAAATTATGTGATAATGTCGAACATTAGAAAATAATTCCATTTACTGGAAGTACTGTAAATGTTTTATCTTTACCTATAAGTTTATCTTGATCCTTATATATATATATATTATATATATATATATATATATATATATATATATATATATATATATATATATATATATATATATATATATTATATATTATTTATACAACGAATGTTTGTCAACGTATCCTTTGTTAGCGCTGCAGCGCTAACATACATGGGAAACTAAAAACCCCGATTTCGCCCCGATCAAGTCCCTCAAAAAATCGGGCCGTGATCGGGGCGAAATCGGGGTTTTTCGACAAATGATCGGGGCGAATATCGGGGTTTTGGGAAATGATCGGGGCGAAATCGGGGTTTTTCGACAAATGATCGGGGCGAAATCGGGGTTTTTTGAAAGAATCGGGGCGTAATCCGGCCTTGTTCCCAATTATGCCCCGATTATTTGTGATCGGGGCGAAATCTGGACGTGATCGGGCTTTTTGTGGGGTTTTTTGAAAGGATCGGGGCGAAATCGGGGTTTTTTGACAAATGATCGGGGCGAAATCGGGGTTTTCACTTTCCTGTGTAGTTTGGGACGTTTGGGTTACATCAGAGACTCAGGCAGGGAGCAGTTTTTTCCAGTTACCACCCTGAATTTGTTCCTAGGCCAAGAAACTGGAACTCTTTCGATCTACTTATTTTTATGAGCATATTTTTATATTTATTTTATTTATTTTATTGTAGATATTTATTTAAGAGCATATTTTGTATTTAATAATAAAGGTGTTACAAATCGTCACTCAAATCAAAGTGTAAAAAGCCAAAAAAAAGTTTAATTGCTTTCCAGCTTCGAGTAATGTTGTATTTCAATCGTCCAGAGGCCGTATTCACCACTCCGTTTACCCCTGGAGCAAACTGTATCTCGGAGAAAATTTACCTAGAAACGAGATTATGTCACAAAATTTACATACATCACTCACTCTCCTTCCTGAAAAATGCGTTCCAAAAGTTTTGTCTCTAGAGAAATGTTTACCCTTGAGTGGTGAATACGGCCTCAGGTAATTTACATAATAAATTATATTCGCAAATAAATTATCATTATTTGTTTGTTTTCGAGCAGTTTTCCAGGCAAAAACCTCGCAGTGCACGTTTTATGGGTACAGTTATGCAGGCGCGGTAGGATATAGATATTAATATATTTATTGGAAAATTGGAAAAAGTTTCGCGAAAAGTAGGAGGTTCGATTATTAGAAGGCTGTTTCCTTGTGCTCAATCAGCTTGAGTATGAAATTTCTTAATATAACAAAACACCTGGCGACTCGATTTTCGGAGCAGGTTATAAACGAGGCAGTTTTACGTGAGCACCATCTAGTCATAAAGCGGTATGGTAGGCGGTTTTGCTGACACTGCACCCCCAAGCATTGGATCACAGTTATACATAAAGCGGTATGGCAAGCGGTTTTGCTGTCACTGCACTCCCATGCTTTTTGTCACAGTCATAAAGCGGTATGGCAAGTGGTTTTGCTGGCAGTGCACTCCCATGCATTGGAGCGCATTAGTAAAGTGGTATGACAGACGGTTTTCCTGACACTGCACTCCCATGCGTTATATGCAAATCAATCGGTCTTCTCTCTCTTTTCAGCATACAGTGGAAAACTGCAGATAAGATGAAATGCAGGTGTCCAGCAAACGTTTCACAAATCACGTGCTATACCGCTCGCCTGAGTTACTTTTCAGGAGGTATTTTTCAACCCTTTTTTGTATTTCCGACGTATTTGTATTTCCGACCCTCGCTTTGCGCCATCTCCGAGTAAAATTGTCTTTATCTGTGCTTCTTTAACTTATTATTATAATTTTTGTGTAATAATTGTGACGTAGTGGCTTACTAGATTTTTTTTAGCTAACCTGCAGGAAATCTGACTTGTTTGTTTACTAAGGTTTGCGCAGTCTCCGCAACTAAATCGCTGTGATTTCATAGAACACCGTATACCAGCTGGTTTTTAAAACGCATGGTGGAAAACTGAATTATTATGTACACATGCTAAGTGGGGCCCAATTGGGGTCGAATTTCTATTCTAAATTATGCTCATTTGCATATGATGCATAAAAATGCAGGTATTCACGATGCGTTTCAAAAACTGGCCGGTATTTCGTTTTAATTGACAGGAAAGTCAGCAAAATCTCCTGTGTGTTTATATGCTAATTTTCTTTATGAAGTACCGTATTTTCCGACGATACTGCACCTAATTTAACAAAAATTTCAGCGAGATTTCCATTGTTTTATATGCTGGAAACGCACGAGTCACAAGCATTCTTCCACTCTCTCAGCGCCGTTTCAGCCGTAGTATCAGCCTTTTGGATATACATGATCCTAACGAAATCGCCTAAGGAAATGAAGCAGTTTAAGTGGCCTTTGTTCAAATTAGCGGTAAGTTTTATACCATAAGAGGAGTGTTTTCTAGCGCTGGTTATTTGTTTTTTTTATTAAATCAAGCTTTCATTAAAGCTAAATACCGGCCGGTTTTCGAAACGCAACGTCGACAACGTATTTCTGACGTAGTTATGCAAAGTGGGTTCTAATTGGGGACTCGATTTTATTCAAGTTTATGTTCTTTTGCATAGACTGCATAAAAATGCTGGTGCACTCGATATGTTTCAAAAACCAGCCGGTATTTCGCTTCAAACTGTTTATAGCTCAAGAGCTAGGAGTACGGCCAAAACGGATTTTTCCGCATCTTTTTGGCAATACATAGTCCCTTATCGGTAAAATTATATATAGTTTCAACTTGTTTGTAGGTGAATGGTCAACATACTTGTAGCGTACTTGTAATCACTAATTATGAGCAGACCGCATTAAACGCAGAGCAGGTGCATGATGAACTTTGATAAACTGAAAATGGCGGAACCTACGTGATTGCGAATAAGTGGTTTATCTGAACTCGTGGAAAATTTCAGCATGATTAACTGGGAATATAGTCCATAAATAATTAAGAAGCTGATAAACGATCAGATAAAAATTGCACATTGAAGCGGAGCTGACGCACACATGGCAAAAGGCAGGACAACTGCGGCGAAACTGTGGCGCACCCTAGGCGAGAAGCTGGCTCCACCTTTACGCGCTAATCATCAGCGGCGAATGCGCGAAGCTTAGCTTTGTAATAAAAATCACACAATTTCTTTCAGTTATTCGATGAACTATTCGCAATTTCAATGGGTTTGGTAATGTTTCCGTCGTTTTTATTCCCTTTAGACGGCGCGGCAATTCTCGGCGTCGCGAGCTATTTTGGACAAACTGGAGGCCTAGTATCGGTGAGTTATTTCCAAAAATTGAACGGAGTGCCGCGGCGAAAACTTGGCGCAACTCTGGCGCACGATTGGAGGAGCGCGGCAGGTGTGCCACAAGTGCGCCATATGTTCGCAAACTGGAACCCACTTTATTTGCTCAACATCGCGTATTACAAACTAAAACTCAGGCACTTCGCGAAAAGAAAAGAAAAGAAAAGAGCTGAAAAGGGCAATTTTCTAAAGAGCGCGGCGTAAATACCAATAACCTAGCTCAGCCATTTTCGACACCTAAATGCGTTGGAACAAAAGGTATCACAAAGCTTGCAACTTGAACTACTAATTTCAGTTCGGTTTGGTCCTATTCTGCGGCCTCAATATATTCACATCGGTCAATGATTGTGTGTACGTGAGAAGTATGTTTATCAACGGAAATGATAGAATGCTCGAGTTCTTCTTTACTTGGTATAAGGTTAGGAATTGAACGAAACCAAAGTTTGCAAAATTGCAAAACACCCACGTTTATTGATAGTAATTAATAATAAATGTTTATTGGATCAACGAGTCGTAGGGACAAAACAAAGAAGACAAGTTCTTTAGGTGGTGGCTATTAGTTCGCAAACCAAAAGGTACCTTAAGCTAAGGTGTTGGCGATAAGGACACCATCATACTAACAAGCAAGGGACCGTATTAGGCTCGCTAATCGCCAGTGTTTGTTTTGTACTCAGAATATGAGATCACTTGCATTTTATTTTAGCCTAAAATTATCGTACTTCTTACTTCTTACCTATACTATTTTTTTTGCCAAGCACACTGCGGACACATCAAAACATCGCTGATTGCTCCGCTGAAGGGCAGCATTAAAGGGTCAGGCCCATTTCAAATGACCCCTATTTTTGATGATTCCATCTGATTCTCTATGTCAAATATAGTAGGATGAATTTTTTTCCAATTTTCACTCTCAATATTCACGCAGTTTGCAGCAATTTACCATGGCCGGTCATACACAACAATCAATCGCAGTTGTCACGCCCCTTCGCGCTGATTGGCCGATATCGCAATTGCCACGCCCAATAGAGCATATTGCCCAATTAGCGCGGAGGGGCGTGACAAATGCGATATATAGTTGGGTATGACTGGCCATGATAAATTGCTGAATACTGCGTGAATTTTGAGCTTGAAAATTAGAAAAATATCGTATCCTACTATATTTGATATGGAGAATCAGATGGAATTATCAAAAATAGGGGTTATTTGAAATGGGCCTGACCCTTTAATTGTGAAATATATAAGAAATATTTTTACTTTTAGGGAATTCCAGTCGTTATTGCAATAAATCTTGCATTTGCTGCACCAATGTGGATTACTATGTGGTATGGGGCTGAAGACAACGAGGTATGTTTATTATCACTGCTCTTTGTGATCGCTATGGGTCAATGGCTCATGAATCGCACACAGTTATGTGCGCAACGGAGCCGCGACTCTCGTTGCGTGTACAACTCGTTACTCGAAAACTGAAGCGTGATAAATGAGTTGCCGTTAGCGTTAGTCTTTGGTTTCACACTTTACCTTACTTTATTAAGTTAGTTTCTTTAGGTTTAGGTCTATTATCTCAAGTTCGGGACACAGGATGATAACTTTTTTAGCTGAGAAGCTGAGAAGAAGGATACTGTAATTCGCATTTTTTCTTAACTCTAAGTTTATACTCCAGAGTTTTCTTGGACGTCACGTAAATTCTACATATTTTGCGAATCTCAAATATTTTGTTGATCGTGGTTATCCAACTTTGAGCTACAATTCCAGGGACTTGCAACATTCTTTACCTTTCGGTGTAGTAAGTATTGCATTATTTTTTTAAATAATGTTTGCTGTTGCGCATAGGATTTCCTGAAAAAATCTACGAAAGCTAACATTCTCGACTTCAATGTGCTGGCAAAATCATCTGCGCTACAGGGAATCGAACCTTGGCCACATTACCCAGCATCTTTTCACCGACGCTATCCCCTACACTACACCGTGCATATTATGTAGCGTATGATAATTATTTTCAGATCCTAGTATTAGGCACCGGCAGTATGTACATAGGAAATTTTATCTCAGCGGCCGGAGTTTGGCATAAACTGCATTCATTACGCGGTTCAATGTCAGAAAAGTCATTCAAATCGCATAAGTTAATGATTATCATGCTCATCGCTCAGGTAGGATTTAGCGTTGAAGAGAGAGAGAGAGAGAGAGGGAGCGTGAAAGAAGAGAGAAATGGAGAGTGTGTGCGTGTGTGCGTGCGTGTGTGCGTGTGTGTGTGCGTGTGTATTAGCGTATAATCATAATGTAACTTTTTATTTTTCACTTCCCCTTCCACTTTTAATTTTTAGAATGCTTATCCGGTAATCTCAATCACGGGTCCAGTTTTAATTTTCGTCTTTGCTTTCGGCCTCTATAGAGAAGATATTGTAGGATCGGATGTTTACAAATATACTTCACTCACGGTTTTAATGATATATCCGGTGGGTTTACATATTTTTCCCTAAACGTCTGGCAAGTCATTAGAATACAGTGGCCGTATTCACCAACACACGGTTAGCACTCCCCAGGCTGGCCAGCGTTCTGAATCTCTTCCGCTCTCGCACTCTCTACGCACTCTTTAGCTCCCTGGGGAGCCCAGGGAGTGCTCCCTGAGTGTTGGTGAATATGGCCTCAGGATTCATTGCAGCCGCGGTATGGTAAGTTTGATTTTGGTGGAAAATGTTCTATGATACTGAGCTCTCATCTCTGATCATTAATCATTGATCTCTGATCTCTGATCTGTGACCAGTGACCTTTTCTGAATTTATGACTAACCTAAACTTGTATTTCTTGTACTTTAGCTCATCAGCTTCTCTTGTTGCATAGCGTTTGTGAAACCCTACCGAGAGTATATCTTCTCTTTTGTGCCAAACAAGATCCGCCCGTCGGTGTCGCAAACCATCAGCGTCAATCCGCAACCGACGTTTTCCGGAACGGAAGGGGCAAGCCGATTTTAAAGAATTTAAATACTTTGACGCATGCCCTAAAGGCTAAGACCCATGAAAATAAAGCATTTCACTTATGACGAGGTTTATGAAACGTACATCAACGTGCATATCTTTGTACTTCATATTGGTACCATATTTTCCTTGACACCTTCCTATATTTAATGGACATCAAATAAAAATGACGAATTTATCATGACTGCGTTCCTTTAAATGCACTTGAACTCAATATTCTAACTGAACAAGATGGTTTTTTGCTTCCTGGGTGCAAAGAAAATCACCGAGCGCCGTAAGCATACGAGGTCGACAGGCTTGCGACAGCCGGACCGTATCGTCATGGTTTCCTGCAAGTCGTGTCAACCCCGTGCTTACCCCGATTCTCGCGGGATATGACAAGTTAATTGGAACTTTTTTATAGAAAATAAAGTTCAAAGTATGAGTGTAGCTCATCTGACGAGTTAAATTAGAGTTTAGTGCAGTATTGCCACAAAATCGACACGTACTTCAATTACACGACAGACATATTTTTGGTGGACCTTTGTATTGCTGCCCTTTCTTTATAAACATTAAAGATTTCGCCCTGCAAATATAGCACACAATTTTCACCTGGTTCAATTAGGAGTACAGGTTATTAGGAACTACAAAGCGGAATATTACTGTTTAATGTTTGAGAAGTAAGTTCGATAGAAATAAATGTTGAAAGAACACGGATGTAAAGTCAAAGGAAACTAATTAATATACTCCTTTTTGAAGAACTTCGCACAGAACTGAATGCACATAGTGCGGATTTTATAGTCATGAGGCCATATTCACAACTCAATTCCCCATGGGGAATTCCCCGTCTTTTTCTCTGCATCTCTCACATTAGAGTTCTATTTTCTTCCCCAGGGACTATTTCCCCGAGGGAATCGGAGTGGTGAAGATGGCCTCTGATTGCGTAATGCCATAGCCCTAGCTTTCTCACAGAAAAAAATGGCGCTAAGTGTTGATGTGCTCCGGTCAATGCCGTTGTTTACGAAACAGATAGAAAACTTAAAACGAAATACCGGCCGGTTTTTGAAACGCATCGCGGACAACTGAATTCTTAGGTAATTATGCTAATTTACTCGAACTTAGCTCGATTTTTTATACTAACTAATGCTCATTTGCATAAGCTGCATAAGAATGGTGGTGTCTTCGATTTGCTTCAAAAACCGGCCGATTTTACGCTTTAAAGGGATCGGCTCACCTTAAATCGTGTCTGTTTTTTTTGTTTCTTTATTTTCTATAAGGGATAATAAAAATTTGGAATACAAAAAGTAGTGTTCTATTTCAATACTCACGAAGATATTAGGTGATAAAGTGGTGGATCGATTGGCCCGAAATGAAAAAGTGTAATTGTCCTGCCTTGTTTGTATGGGACAATTAACACTTTTTCATTTCGGGCCGATCGATCCACCACTTTATCACCTAATATCTTCGTGAGTATTGAAATATAACACTACTTTTTGTATTCCAAATTTTTATTATCCCTTATAGAAAATAAAGAAACAGAAAAAACAGACACGATTTGAGGTGAGCCGATCCCTTTAAAAAATAGTTTTGTTTCGGAATGTCTACCCCAGTAATGTCGTGTTATAATATCGCTACATGTTGTCTATCTGTATGTTGCACACGGTTCTCCACCAACAAAAACAATAAAATAAAACATTTATAATATGGTGCCCCAGCAAAAGTAAGTGAATCTCAACTGTAAAAGAAGTACCTCGTATTACTTAGGAATTTGTTTTGGCGCAAAGTTAAAAAAAAATCATAGTACAGAAAATAAGTGGCTCAAAGAAGGGGCTTATTTAAAGGAAAAGCGGTATAACACACGGTTTGTGAAACTGTTAGACTAATGCATTTCAATGGACTGTATGCAAATTGTGAGTTATTCTGAACGATTTTCTGGTCTATTCATAAGCATCATTAGGCCATTCGTATAATACATAAGAATGAAGTTGCCCAACATACGTTCACAAACCGCCTGTCATACCGCTTTAAAAGGGAACAGAACATTTATATTATGTTTTACTAGAAATGAAAATGTTCAATGATTATGCTTACAACACACAATAATCAAATGAAAAAACAAAACCTAAAAAGCAAACACACGTTGTTTGAGAATGTAATTTTTTTGTACGAGGATAAGTCTGAAACGACGGGCAGGTACTATTTAAAAACCTAATAATTCAATAGTATACATATCAATGGTATGGGCATAGAATACTAATAGTATAGACGGATATGTATCCTAGTCGGACCCTAGTTTATTCATGATCTAATAGTATCAGCATAGTATTAGTATAGGTATGCATTAGCATAGCAGAACTCGAATAGTATGGAGATAGTACAGCCGTATTATGATCTTATCTTATTGAAGACCTTGTCCTTGATAGTTCATTGATTGATCGTTGGGAGCTAGGTAAAAGGAAGCATTTAACTGCTCCATCGAATTAGACATTGTTGTATTTTGTTGCTGATTCATCTGAAAACATTTTATATATTGATACACAATAAGTCAGTATACTGCATACAAGGTCTGAAAAACTCTAATAATAAGTTGGGATCTGGGCATGCCACAGGTGCCCGCCCAGAGGCAGATTCTATATTACCTATGCTCACAACGCTGAAACTACCACATTCAACCAGCAGGAATCGAACTTATGACCTTATGCCAGCTAGTATTACAGACAAGCGCACTATCCACTAGACCACGCGGCTCGTACAATACACAAGAAAAGCAAAACCTACATAATTCATATACGCCTGTTGCTTGTTCGGGTAAGACGGTGCCGGAAACGAATGCGTCTTGTGTAGTTGTTGTCGATTATAGTAGTTACCGGCAGTGTTACCACTAGCTTGATGCTGAGGTACCATGAGTGAAGGTCCGGGCTGTTGTCCATAATCAAACGGTTGACATGAAGCACTGTTATTCTGATACGTCACCTGTTGCGGTTGCGCGTATCTTGCCGGCAGGGCTGGGTACGCAAATACGTCTGACGTAGGTGGATTAGCATACGGATTGTTTACGTAAGTCGTCGGTGTTGAGTAAGTAGCCAGGTTCGGATTACTAGCCGAAGGTCCGGGGCCCGCAAAGCCTGCAGACGGACCATCACCAGTACCCAAGTTATAGTAGGTTCGTTTGTTGGGAATGGGCCCTGTTGGGTACTGTATAAATGGGGCGGGGCCTCGACTAGTAGACGGTTGGTCCTCTTGTGGTACGGTAGTAGACTGTAAAGGGATTTGGGGTACGGTAGTAGGCTTTAATGGGATCAGCTCCTGGGAGGTCTTCTTTGAATCGGAATTGGAGGATTCTTGACTATTTGGATTTGAGGGTGAAGCACCAGTACTTCGGTCCTCGGAACTTGTAGGAGAGTAGTCGTTGACGCAAGACTGAAACGGAAAAGTTTACACTTTAAAGCGAAACACCGGCCGGTGTTTGAAATGCATCTCAAGCACTTGCATTCCTATGCATTTATGCAACGTAGGGTCTAATTGGGGGTCTAGTTTTTATTCTACATTTTGATCATTTGTAAATGCTGCATAAGAAAGCGGGTGTAGGCAATGCGTTTCAAAAACCGGCTTGGGCCTAATGGGGTTTCCAAGTATCCGGACAAATTTACCGTATTTTACGACTTCGCGAGACCCATGCCTTAATTTCTCATGTCAAAAATTCAATTCAGGGAAAATAAGGTAAATTAGTCTATACTTGGAAGGGAACGCACAGTTGTTTTTGGCATACATGGAAACCCCATAAATTAACACTGAGGCTTACGTATTGTAAGGCCTAAAAACGGAACATGTTGCTAGTATTGAACTTGTTAAACCTGCTAACGTTGTAGATCTATCATTTGTTGCAAGTGAGCAATTGTTTTTCATTGTATTAATTAAGGGGATCCTACTGACGCCAAAGAATCAATAAATCGCCCATTAGCGGAAGTTTTATTCCGAAAAATAACGACAAACCTGTAGATCCTCAAACATTTCCGTTAAAGTGTATGCACATGGCGGATGCTTTAAACTGAACGGTCGCTTGTTCGTTATTTCTATTGGAGTAGTGAACGTGACTGGCGCAGAGCGTTTTTTCTGAAAATACGATTTTTTTAAAGCGATATGACACATAGTTTGTGGAACTAGTTGCTGAGGAAGTGGCCCAAAAACACACGGAGAGTATAAACGACTGTAAACGTATGTATAACTTATATTTTATCTTTGCGTATTTACCTGTGGTCTGACTAGGTAGTATTCGGTCTGGACTCCCTTGTCTTTCATACCGGAAAGTGAGAGATTTTGTACTCCTTGCTCTGTTGGATCGGTGGTTGGGGAGCTTGAACCGAATGGTTCTACTGGGAAACATCTGAAGGGGATCGTATTTAAAAAATGTAAATGAATGAAAGGAACACCTACATATTTATGCTGTTTTCCGAAGCGATTCGGGGTGCATTTTTGTGTTGGAAACCCGTTTCTCTGATATCAAACGCTGGTAAATTTTCAACCCTGGTTCTCAATCATGTTGTGTACTGTCTAGGTACCGAAAAAGAGGATCTAGCTTTGTTTGCTGAGTGCATTATGCAAACATGGATATCAAACATCGTTTATTATATCCCCTTATCATGGTGTAAACAATGTAAACTATGGAGGCAATCCCTGGACCCGAAGGCACAAGGCAACTTTTTGTAATGACTTACCCGAAAAGGTTAATCATCAATGGTATGGATCCCAGAGGTGAAAATGTTTGCGCGAACACAAAGTTCTCTCCCATAGCATTTGCGATCGTCTGCAAGTTATTGGGTATTATTTTGATATTTTGATATTTTTTGTTGTCTCTTCAAATATGAATAGAACATCTTGTTGGTCAAGAACAACATGTGTAACTTCCGAGACTCTGGGAAGTACAACTATTAAAAAATGGAAAATGCACGTCTTCAGATCAAGTTTCGGTTGGTTTAATTGCCTAATTACATTTGTTTCCTTTGCAATTAACTAACGGTTGGCTGCCAGTGAATAATAATGTTCGAACAATATAACGTTGCGGTTGATTCGGGTGATTGCTTGATTACGAAAAGTTATTGATTTATCGATTGACTAACATATTGATTAAGCGAAGATCACAAATAACCTACCCATACAGTAGGAAGAGAGAGCAATATATTTCCATATAGAGTGCTGGCAAGCTCTCTAGGTCTTGATTCCTTTAGCACTGCATATAAAGTATCCTGAATCTTATTTCGCAAGTTCAATATCATATCTGACGCCTCTTCGGAGATATCCTTACACACTGAAAATATGAAATTTTGATTACTAAACAAAGTTTGTCGGAATGTTTGTGCGTTACGCAATAAGTACTTGTCAACCGTTTTACAATGTATGCCCACTTTTTGCAGTACTCGCAGATAAATAGTGACGACGTTGTACGACCCTGAGATTGTCATGGTATACAATATTTACGCTATAAAGGCTTATTGAAACACAACAATGTGGCAAAAATAAAAAAAGATAGGAAGAAGTACGAACCCATAGTAAACTAAGTGCAAGTTCTTTACTACTGCTACATACTTTGAACATAGGTTGGTGGAGTTTCCGCTCTGTTCAAACCATAGTCTGCTTATATTAGAGAGTTCACGTACGTAAACGTACGTTCGGCGCTGTATCCCATGCCCTGTGTGCAAATATTTGTCTATGTAAATAGTTACCTGCAGTTATCTATTATTATAAAAAATTTCAATAAACCTTTATATAAAATTAAAATAAACAAAACAACTTACATGGATTCAGTACCACAATTGCCGCCAAGCAAACAATCTCCTCCTCTTTTAATTTGAATTTTCTATAAGGCGCCACAATTTCATCAAGAACTCGATCGATAAGTCCATTGTTCCAATGACTGAAATCGAAAATAGATTTATTTAAAGCGGTATGGCAAGTGGTTTTGAAACCTGTGATGGACACAGAAATACGCGCACGGCCTTTTTTTTATCAACGTTCCTTCATAGTTGCCTAATGTTTTTTTCTGACAATTCTACGTTTCGCAATCCTTGTATATGTACGAGGATCATAACATCGTGATCGTGGGCTGTCTGCACAGTCAGCTATTTAAAGCGAAATACCGGCCGGTTTTTGAAATGTATCGAGTACACCAACATTCTTATGCGTCATATGCAAATGAGCATAATTTAGCATAAAAAATAGACCCCAATTAGACCCCACTTCGCATAAATACGTAAGAATGCAGTTGTCCACGATACGTTTCAAAAACCGGCCGGTATTTCGCTTTAAGTGACAGCACTGACAAGACTTGGCGTGCAAGCCGCGCGAGATTGGCGTGCAAGCGGCAACTTTACAGTAAAATGTAAAGGTACTTTGTGAAAAAATGTTGAATAGTAACCTGTAGACTGCAAAGGTAATGCAAGGAAAAGAAAAGAAAAACCAACTAGCAATCATTGTAAATCCTGCTCATGTCCCGTGGTATATATGCAAAATTGCACATGCACAGTATATTTTCATCGTTTGTATTTACTGCGGTACGGGCAGACACTTTAAATACAAGGAGTCGGGTGAAACATCCCTTCACTAGAGCGATCTGAAAAAAGTAAAATAAAAATAAAAAAGTAATTGCATAGAAAATATTTGGCAAAGGCTAACAAAGATGAAGAATATGTGAAATCGTCAACCGTAGTGTCATGTACTTGAATGCGGTTTTCCATGCTGGGGAACATCACCCCAAGTGTTACATGTATGCAAATATGTGTCATCTTATGAGCGGGAAGTGCCGGAAGTGCAGCATGTATCAAATCCAGGTGCCATACCGCTTTAAAACTTCCACTCACCTTATCTTCCATTGCTAACTTCTTTGGAAAATACTCGGATAGATATTCCACCCAGTCAATTGTTTCAATTAGTCGACGGTACGCAATTGAAGTTAATTCGTAATTTTCACACTGACGATAACAATCGTATCGCATCTGCAAATGGAAATCATGAACGGGTCAAATACAAAGTGATAAATACTTCGCGCCGTCGACGCGCAAAAAACGACCGCACAACTTTCGCGCAAAGGGTGCTTGCCGTATTGTGCCAGAGATGCGCAAAAAGGGCACAGCACCACTGAAGCAATTGAATGAATGATAGATAATTACCAAGTTTTAGATAAAGATAGGGGTGGCTGCGACTGATGGCAGTTAAAGCAAAAAGTTAAAGCGAAATACTGGCCGGTTTTTGAAACACATCGTGCACAACTCAATTCTTACGTATTTATGCTAATTTACTCGAATTTAGAAGATTTTTTATCCCAATTTATGTTCATTTGCATGATCTGCTTAAGAATGCTGCTGTACGCGATGTATTTCAAAAACCGGCGGGTATTTCGCTTTAATAGATAAATAAATGACCAGATGGTTTACCTCAGATCTCTTTCCTTTTATGCTGGTTGGATCTTCCAGCATCTCTTTCAATGTTTTCACGGATAAAGGGTAAAGTTTAGAAGCCTCGATATTTGTGTCGCCTTTGGCAATCTGAAAGGAATTTTTTTATAAGGTGTAGGTAAAAAGTGAAATGTGGGAAATTTGAAGATGTTTAGCGAAATGCTCTGCCAAGAGAAACTACGGTATATATTACCTCATTTCTTGAATCAAATCTTGTGTTCAAATACTTCTTTTTAGCTAGGTTTACCGTGACTGTTTTTTGGCTACCTTTTACGAATGCCCATGTTGTATCAAATCAAACTATAAAATAACAAATAAGTAAAAAATCTATAAATAAAAAATAAAAATCATAAATAAATCTTACCTTTGCTTCAATATTCAACAATCGCATCAACATTGTTTTCATTTCAACTGAAAGACGCTTATTCCAATCATCGTTATTGCTGGCGATACGGTCATTACTCTGGAAATAATATATTTTTATATTTATAACAGCCGGCTACGCCGCCTTGAGGAGTCTTTCCATACTTATGAAACGCCTGTAACGTATATGAAAATGCTTACGAATGAGGACATGCATGAGAATATTCTAATTTGACATGAGAGTATTCTAATTTGAGCTGCGGCACTCTTTTACATCCAAAGCGGAACAATTTATTCGAATTCTACTTTCGTCTACTTTCTCTTTTATATTATAAGATTTTGGCAGTATGTAGTACGGTAGTAGGTAGTAGTTCTTCGTAAAAAAAATTAAGCGATGTAATTTCTACGTTCTGTAATTCACAAAGGGGTTTCCGCCTCTACTTACTGGTTAAAACTAAAAAAACTTAAAAGCAGACAAAACAAAAAAATATTAAAATGCGGAACAGTGAGAAAGTGGAAAATTGCAACTCACCGAATCATCCAATTTCCTTTCGGGCGTTTTCTTTGATTTTCGTTGTTTTCCGGTGAAATCTCTATCTGGCCGGACAGATGCTGGGTTCATACCAGCATCGAGACATTTTCGTAATCGACAGCTTCGGCAGTTTGTACGCGCATCTAAATGATCTGATTTGTTGATTGATTATTGATTTATTGATTAATTAACTATATTTATTGATTTTTTCATTGGGGCGAAATCCCGAGTTACATGTAGATTGAATGATTAATTAATCATTTATTAAAATAATAATTGTGTGTGAAACAAGCGGCTACAAATACTCAATTATAGAGGCAAAGGTGGCCGAGTTCTTCACTACTACTGTAACCTCAGAGGCCATATTCACCACTCAATTCCTCCTGGGGAATTCCCCATATTTTTCTCTGCGCGTCTCGTATTAGAATGCTATTCCCCCCCCCAGGGAATATTTCCCCGAGGGAATCGTAGAATATGACCCCTGAACGTGAACACGTATTAGGAGCATTACTGTCGTATAGGTACAGCATTCAAATACAGGGTGAATCCCCATAAAACAAAAGTTGTAGGATCTACTGTAAAAATAAAAATAAAATAAAAATCACCTTGTGTTATCGTGCACTTTCCACTTCCGAGACACTCTAATTGATCGGCTTTTTTCAGAGCGCGACGGAAAAATCTAAAGAAATAGATAATTTGCGCTTTAATATTTTTTCTGTAATTGGGTTTCCAAGTATCCCAAAAATTCGGTGTGATTCTGTCAATACTACCGTATTTCTGCACGAAACTTGCATATATAATATGAAAAATTAAAAAATTCTCGTGTAGTTCCAATAAACCGTAAATTTTCACCATACTTGTAAACCCCATAAACAGTAGTAGGTTTTACTATGCTAGTTCCTTATATGACGAACCCTAAAACGTTTATGACGCTAGGCTAGGCAGGCGGTCTCCTTGACATCCAGGAGATGGAAACCACGTTGAGGGATCGAACCCCGGTCTCCTGTGTGAGAGACAAAGATGATATCCACTACACCACCCTACTCTAATAACTTGGATCATATGCACGTACCCTTTGCATCCAACGCATGCTAGTGCTCCATAATGCATTTGCGCATTCTTCTGGCCGCAGACACGGCAACGGTCGCCAGTGTTTTGCGAAGACGACGACTCCTCCGCATCGGAATTATCCGACGAATCTGAACTTATTTCAAAAATTATTTTCTAAATCAATCAATAAATTATTAAAATCTATCGCCCACACATCATGCGACCGAGGCAAATAATTGCAAAACTCTGATATGTCTGACGCGTGTACCTATGCATTGCGCTTGATTTCCATTGTTTTATTTACCTAATTAGTTTGTTAATCAACGACAACACGACGAGTTATACACTACTTTCTCTTCATCATTTGACTGTGACTTTGTATTATATAATAATTAAATAAATCTACAATTCTATTTTACCACCTGACAAGGTGAAACTTGAATAAATTATATATATTTTATGAGGAAATCAATCGAACAAATTGAAATCGACCGTTCTACATAATAACTTAGAATCGCTAGCGTAGGATAAATAAAGTGTTGTTATCCAACGCATCGTGTCTCAAAGTTTTTTTTTGTATTTTTCCTTTTTTGAACTTCAATGCCAAACTTTGAATTTCAGAAAAATCAATAAAAAATCAATAAATACCTATAACGACCGTCGAGCATTGCTGTGATGTTCCGTCCATACAAAATGAAGTTTTTGTGAACTACTGAAATTTAAAAAAGATATTAAATTATTTGTTTACGGAAATTGCTGCATAGCAAAATTCTACGGCTATATGAGGTTATCAGCGAGATAAGTAGAAGAAAAAATGTAGAAAAAAAAGGTGTAAACAAATAGGAGATCTTTTTGTTTTCCGTAATGTCAAGGTTAAAAAGCAAAAACGAAAAAACGGAAAATGAAAGTAAGAAAAGTAGTAAACATTGTAGCGGAGAACCACTTGTACGTATTATTAGCAACATTTACCAGGAGAGGACATTAGATCGAGATAAGAACTAAGAACTATATGTCGACATGTGTTAGGTACAGGTGACCGCGGGAAGGAGGAAAATTTCATTCGCGCACGTGTGGCGCGCTCCTGGCGCAGCCGCGGCGATCATGCCTTATCATAAGAAATCGATGTGCGCCGCGCCATCACGACCTACAATGGTTCCTCAGAATACTAGCGTGGGACGCGCGCTAGATGTGTTTAAGAATAGGTTTACATTAGAAGAGTTTACTGTGTTTATATGTAATATTGCAAATAAATATTTGCGATAATAATATTAATTGCGCGCCGAGTACTCGCAACTACAAAAGTGTTTATCAAAAAAGTACATCCACAAATAAAACTACTGTCCTCCTCCATTATGAAAAAATGTTATTGCAATGCAAAAAGTGTTTCTCTTGAAAAATCAAAAAAAGGTTGTATCGACCGATAATTTTTGAAAGAGACTTCCTGACAGTCAGTCTCGCTCCCAAAACCTGCTTTGAGTTCAATGAAAACCTTCTCTCTCTCTCCTTCTCTCTCTATCGCGCTCTCTCTCTCTCTATCGCTCTCTCTCTCTCCCTCTCTCTCTTCTCTCTTTTCTCCCAAAAAATGCAATATCGACCTAATATGTCGCTTATGATGTGAACCATCACAGCAACACACAGAAACATCAAAAGTTTACGCAATTGTTCCCCAGAAAACCAACAATGTTTGCTGGTCTGTTTGTAAATATCATTACGCTATAAGTGATAAGACCAACGCAAACATCAGTGAAACATCTCAAAAGATAGATATTTGTGAAATAAAATAATTCTAAATAAAATGATTCTGAAAATCACCAAAAGATTTAGAGTAAAATTTGCGGTGTATAATCAAACTTTTTAGAACATCGTAAAGAATAAACAGCACTAGCGAACTTCTACGGTCGTGCGTAAAATATAAATATGCATGTGAACAAAGCACAGAGACAACTATACTAAAAAAAATGGAATCATATCCTGAACTAAATAATGCTAGATCTGTAAAAGTAAACATGTTGAATAAAAATACATCTGCAAAAAATATTGGCACGCCATGTGTAAGCTAAAAATAGTGTATATGAATGAGCAAAAAAATCCAAAGAAATAGTTTTTGCACGAGAGCAATACACTAAAAATAGACGAAAATGACATGGTTGAAAATTTCGAAAGATCATAAAAATTCGCCGAAGATAAGAAATTTCGTTGACTATGTTGACTTTTTATGATAATTGAGTACGTGCGAACTTTTTTGTAGTTTATTGTTTAAAGGAGGTGGCTCACGAGAATGAAGTGCTCAAATAGTTTCCTTTTATCGAAAGATGATGGTATTAAATTCCGAAAGACATGCTAAGGATATGAATTCTATCATATTCTTCGTGAACGCATGATAACACGTATAGTTAGTAGCATAACACCCAGTCGTTACATAATCGAATATTCAATAGGTGATAATTCAATAGGTGATAAAATGGCTATTTGTAACAATCAAATACATTTAATAAATATCCATACTCGAGCAAGGCTACCGTATTCCTTTTATCGATCGATAAAATCCTATTTCAACGAATTTGTAGGTAAATATCGATTTTCCTAATCTTATCTTTCCGGGGATGCCCCCAGTCAGTCTACGAATCGCAATCACTGATAAAGAATTTAATAAAAGACACCATAAAAGGATGCGACTCCAAAAAGAGTTTACACTTTTAAACCAAAGAGCTAGGCACCGATAAGTGCGTAAGGTAGTTTGTAAGTCATTTCGGAAGAAAATTAAGGAAATTATGAGATTTTATACGTTGGTGTTTTGGCTCTTTTTGTTACAAAAGTAGTTCCGGGAGCTAAGTGTGCCTGAATCTAGTCGACAATCCGGTATCTCGGACCCAGGGATGGAAGTAATTTAATGTATTATAGGATTGGTGCTTGTTCTATAAGGTAGACAAATCAAATCAGAATCAGTACTTCAAATCAAACACCATATGATATTTAGAATATATTATAGCAGTTCACTGTAAACATTAGAATTGAGTACGTCATTATCCTAAAAATTAGCATGGAAGATATCGTAGAGAGTAGGATTAGTCAGAGGGGAGTTATAGAGAGCGCCAGCTTATACAGGTGGATCAGTGAAAAATATCAGTGTCTGTCTATAAAAACTCCCCATTATTGAACTAGGATAATTAGGGTAATTAGCATAGAGTACAGTACCATATGGGCAGACCAAATTTGTCGCACCGAAGCCGTTGGTGCACCTAAAACACTGATAAAATGATCAGTTCCCCCATTACTGAACTCTTATTATTTTAGCAATTAGCATAATAAAACTGTGTAGAAATTAGAATAAATCTCAGTAACTTGAGGGGAGTCCTCGGACGCACCGGCCTGTGTAGGTGGATCTGATAACTGATAAAATGATCAGCTTCCCACTAGAAAAACGGGAGAAACTCCCCATTATTGAACTCGAACCCGGCACGTGGGGTTAAAAGATAGCGAGAGATCGACCGATGACTACGTACCAAATATGGTCAAAACGGGCTATCGGGGGGTGTCCACGCACCAGCCAAAACAGAGATTTTTCCCAGTTATTTTTACGGAACATGCGGAGGATAGGGTGAACGTGGAGAGACAGGTGAGAAGCAAGAGTTCGGAACAGAGAACGCTCAAAAATTTGAACGAACTTTACTCGGGAAGTTGAGAATAGGACGAGGTTTCATAATCGTCGACATTAAGGGAAATCCTGGTCACCAAAGAGCACAGTTTTCTCATTTGTTTTGGTAAAACTTCTTTTGGTCTCTAGATGAAACAAAAAAAACCAATGGAGTTCTTAGTTTGTCTTGTCTAAACAGAGATCTATATGAAGTTCAAAACCAAAAAGTAGATATAAATAGTGCACCTAGACGAAATTATACCGAGAGACTAGGACTAGAACTAATAATAGAAATAAACAACACTCTCTAACAAGATGTTAAAGAAAATTAGTTCATCATGCAACTATAGACTATGGATTATGACACTAATTATTAATAAAATCTCATAGTAGAACAATTCGATCAATACACATCTTGAGCACGACTAGTCGATGGTTTACCACTCTCGATTCATGTCCTATTTCAAAGATCTGCGCAAAAGAAACGTGAAAACGCATGGTGTTTGTGAGATTTTTCCTAAAATGAGAACAAAATTCAAACACCAAACGAGCAAAAAAGGCATGATTGACTCTGGAATTTGATGTAAATAAGGTACAGAGAGAGTTGACGGTTGTACACAGTTTCCGAGTTTGCTTTCATTGGAAGAAATTGCACTGAAAAGAACTGAAACAAATTGGACAACTTCTTGTAGTGTAACTGTATTAAAGGGTCAGGCCCATTTCAAATTACCCCCATTTTTGATGACTCCATCGGATTTTCCTTTTTAAATATATAGTAGGCTGCCCATTTTTGATGACTCCATCGGATTCTCCGTTTCAAATATAGTAGGCTGAATTTTTTCCCATTTTCAGTCGCAATATTCACGAAGTTTTCAGCAATTTACCATGGCCAGCCATGCCCAACTATTTATCGCAGTTGTCACGCCCCTTCGCACTGGTTGGGCAATAACGTAATTGCCACGCCCAATATAGCATATTGGCCAATCAGCGCGCAGGGGCGTGACAACTGCGATTGATTGTTGTGTATGACTGGCCATGGTAGATTGCTGAAAACTGCGTGAATATAGCGACTGAAAATTGGAAAAAATTCAGCCTACTATATTTGAAACGGAGAACCAGGTAGAGTTATATAAACTATGTGTTACCTGAAATGGGCCTGACCCTTTAACACTTTTTACTACTGGTGCAACCCTTCAGAGGCCGGTTTCACAAAAATTTAACTCCGGGGTAGGGGCCCTAACCCAGCCTCGCGAGAGGGAAACCCATTTCACAAAAATTTAACCCGGGATAACTCTATCCCGAGCAGGGGTAAAGTTAACCCGTGACCTCTCTTTCCAAGCCAAACCCGGGGCAGGGTTAACCCGAGTCCGGACTCGGGTTAACCCTGCCCAGCTCGCACAAAGAGTTTCGCTGGCAATATTTGCTAACGAAATGCAATAAGAAAGGTCTTAGGAGTGTATTTAATGTATATTCATGTATTCTTTACATTTTTTCAAAAAGAACTATAATTTGAACATACGAGAATTGAATATTTCCCAAATTTTTTCGCATATTTTTTGTTTAATCGTCATAAGCAAAAAATGTATATAATAATAATACCTAAATATACTAGTAGTTTACCTCTCCTTTCTTATATAACAGATAAGTAGAAATTCAGAGTGCCGTATTGTTTTATGCAACCATGAAACCCATACACAGTGCCAAGGTAACATAATAAGCCCACAGCGTCAGGTTTTTCTTATAAACTACCCAAAAATTGCCACAAACTATGAGCCTAAAAAGATAATACGTGCTCGATAAGAAATAAAATAAGCTGTTATGTATAAAACAAACTAAAATGCATAGTTTATTACCAAACTAAGCTTTTCACTCTTTATGTTTACCTTATTGGCAAGCTTTTTATTTAATTGATGCTTAATACTAATACTCAGACTAGAAGCGACTTTAACCTTTAATTATGCCCTTCCTTACATATCACATACAAATAATTCGAACACTTTGCTAAAATCGAGTATAACAAACATTTTGGCCGACTTTGGCTGCGTACTCAGCACAACGTTGTATTTCAGGATGCGCAGCCAAAGGGATAGTGCCGGGTTAGCCACCCTGCGGCGGTAAATTTTGTGAAATGGGTGGAGGGTTAGCAGGTTAGCTACCCCACGGGGTAGCCACCCTGAGGATAAAGTTAACCTATCCTAACCGGAGTTAAACTTTTGTGAAACCGGCCTCAGGTTGGGAAACTTTTCTTTTCTTGTGAAACGGTGAAAATTGCATTGCATAACAAATTAGCAAAACAAGATACTCAAATCAGATACATATGCCAAGCGGTAGTTAGCATTTAATGACCGGTAGTTTTCACTTCACACAAAAACAGAGGTAACATAATTTTTTAAGTGAAACCCGCATTTTAAAGCAAAGAGTCACCAGGTTAGTTAAAAGTATGGTAGCGTAAGTAGTGCCCAACATTACTGATGACGCTTCACTTTCTTTGTCAACAAGCACCATAATAATTAACTAGACTGTAGAAGAACAATTTTGATTGGAAATACATAATAAATCGGCAAATCAATAATTTGAGCGTGTCACTAAAAAGGTGCCCCCAATACTTCACTTCATCTTTCCACACTCTGCTGAGGAAAACCTGTTTTAGGCATAATGTAGTTAACCTCTCTCTCTGTATGTCACTCTCTCTCTCTAGCTCTCTTTCTTCTCTCTCCCTATCTCTCTCTCTGCTCTCTCTCTCTCTCTCTCTCTGCTCTCTCTCTCTCTCTCTGATGATTGACGGCATGTTCGCGGCGGCTATCTGGGTCTTGGCAAGTTCGCTCCGCAAAAGTGGCGGCTATTCGGCGAGGATAAACCTGCCGCGAACTCGCCAAAACAGGCGAAAATGCGGCGGCTATCAGATAGCCGCCCGATAGCCGCTGCGAACTTGCTTGTTTCAGGCGAAAATGCGGCGGCTATCCGGCGGCTATTCGGCGGCTATCGGGCGGCTATCGGGGTTTTGTGCACACACGAGCGATACGACTCACATTTCTCTTTTGAGAGCGGAATGCGGGGTCTCAGTCGGTTTAATTACCCAAGTTTGAGGTTAGCACTAACCCCGAGACCCTAGCACCATGCTGTGTGTCTCGATACAATTTTGTAAAGCGTGACTTCGGGCATGTTGGTCAATTTCATTTTTTTATCGTTTATATATTTTTTTCGGAAGAAAGGTATTTTTCTCTGGACCCTCCTCGCCGAGAGAGTGTCCGGCGGCTATTCGGCGGCTATCCGGCGAGTTCGCCCCGCCTTCAATGATTGTCGCGCCTTCAGACTTCTCTTGTCGCCGAATAGCCGCCTAAATAGCCGCCCTATAGCCGCCGCGAATATGCCGTAGAGAACGTAGCTCTCTCTCTCTCTAGCTCTCTTCCTCTCTCTCTCTTCATCTCTCTATCTCTCTCTCTATTTCTCTCTCTCTCTCCTCCCTCTACATCGAATCTTTGCAAATAAATCTTGAAACAATTTCACGCCTCACTTTTAGGTATACAAGGGTATGGCTGCGCTTATTAGTGGACGGCTAAATGTTCCCCTACGAAACAACTAAGCAGGAATGCCCCATATTGGCTTATTCAAGAGTTATGAATTATGATATATTATATGTCAGTAACCTTTATATATGTTCAGCTTAAAATAAAGCGAAATAAAGGCCGGTTTCTGAAACGCATCGTTGACAACTGAATCGTTACGTATTTATGCTAATTTGCTGGCATGTAGCTCGATTTTTTATTCTAATTTATGGTCATTTGCATATGCTGCATAAGAATGATGGTGTACTCGATGCGTTGCAAAAACCGGAATGGTATTTCGCTGTAAGTTTTAGATGCTTTTTTCAAGAAGCGCAGAGCCATGATAGACGATCAAATGCAAAAAAACATGGAATAAAAAAGGGAATTATCAATGAAGAAGTAATCCCACAAGAACAATAATTGACTCTAAATATACATCTATAAACTGGAGACGAGGTGGTCAAACATCATGTCACAGTCGTGCCTTGCTTCCTGTGAATAAAGAGAGAGAAATTATGTTAATCTTTCGGAAATCTCCATTGTTTTTGCCGTGCGGCACAGCACAAACCAAGTGTCTATGTTATGTTTACTGGAACAACAGTTATCACTACCGATGTTGATTTGGGTAACGTTCCTGGTTAGGGTTAGTGTACTTAAATACATCGTGTTGACTTTAAAGTGGTTTGACATGTGGTTTTGAAGAAGTCACGTGCCATACCGCATTCACATGCATTATATGCAAATTTTCTATGAGAGTCAGAAGGGCGTAACTTACATACAGTACATGGGCAGGCATTTGTCCAGTATATGTTTCACAAGCTCATGCTACATATACCGTTTGAAGGGCAAGTAACCGTGACAGGATAATTTACATACCTGGTTTGATAAACATCGATAATTAGAGTTTCACTTGCTACCGTAGCTCAACGGATAGTGTTTTACTAGTGTCTTATTTTTGTTAAAATGTTCATATCTGAAAAAGTTCATCAACAATTACCGTATGATTATCACCTTGTGTTATTGTTTTTGGTTATCCTATGGTCGATTATAGATGGGGTAAAACTTTATTATTTGTTATTTGTTATTGCACCTTTTGCGTTTTCTTAGTTTCCAGAAAAAAATGAAGAAACTCTCTCGGAATGCACACAACTGTATGTACTTTGCCCTGCGATAATACACTCCCAGTTTTGCAAGTTAGGAAATCCCCATCTTACACGTGGTGGCCGAAAATATCTCAAATTTTTATCATTCGCGCTGGCCCAAAAACATCTAGTCTGTGTAATTTGTGCTAATTGTGTTCTCTAGTTTCTAGTATATGTGCTCAATTGATTAATGAACTGAAAATGACACTGTTTCCCTGAGATGGGCAATTAATTAGAAAAGAGAATAGACGGGAACTGCGCACGGATTCGGTGTAGCATTTGGGAGTTGTTTCGTTTGTGAGTATTGATAATCGTTTGATAATACTGAGGGTCATATGTCATATCATTATGTCTGCGGACGGCAATGCTACAAACATTTGGCTACTTTATTCCAAAATATTTCCTCAAAACCTTTACACATAAACAAACTACAATGCTGTTAGAAAACCCCAAACATTGTTAGCTCTAAGGATAATATAGTAAACACTAAGAATATACTGCTTAGGACCTATGCGGAACAAGTCATAAGAAACTTTGAGTTCGAACTTGAACCCCCTTGAATAAAGGTGCACACTCTTGTAGTGTAAAAGATTTATTTATATCATTCTATATATTCTAGAAGAATTCCTCCACAATTGGTTTATATCGTAACAAAACCTACACATATTGTCTTCTGACATGTTTTTCGTCTAACAACTACTGACTACGTCTACAACGCTTGCGTAACTTTGTGACGTCTATGCAACT
This sequence comes from Pelodera strongyloides, assembly GCA_036852015.1. Classification (NCBI taxonomy): domain Eukaryota; kingdom Metazoa; phylum Nematoda; class Chromadorea; order Rhabditida; family Rhabditidae; genus Pelodera; species Pelodera strongyloides. The sequence continues at coordinate 166,557 of JAANDG010000217.1, forward strand.
ACGCCTTAGTTACTAGAAGCGTAACTTCGTAACATCTACGCAACTACGCCTTAGTAACTAGAAGCGTAACTTTGCGACGTGTTCGCAACTACGTCTTATTGTTAGTAACTACGTCAAAGTCTACTGACTACCTCGTAAACTACCAGAGTTTACTCACCTCTGATCATAATCACGGATCACGGGTTCACCTAACATTTGATAATTGATATGAACCAAATAAAAGATCAACTGATAGTTTTCATGGTTTGATTGTTGTAGAAGAAATAATAAATAGCAATGATCACACTGAGAGATATGATATTTTTTAAGAAATCGAGAAAATTAGAGTTGGGGATACCCCTCTGCCTCTGCTACTCGATGATATGGATTTCATAGATACAGGAGAACAGGAGGGCCGGCGGTAGGTTTTTTGTAGTATTTCTTGTTACTTTCTTGTTTTTTGGAGAGACAGATTCTGTATGGTTGTCCGCTAATTAACCAAAAGTAATTATTCTACCTAAAAATGTTGATAATAATGTAAAATAAAAAAAGTACTGAGGAGCTTGGGCGCACTGGCGGTTGAATTATACTTGATAATTTACACCGTGTTTGAAACATGCCTATTTTACCTCTAGGCAATTGCAGCCCCATCAGCGGGTTTCGTGTAAAGCGTAACTCTTGAATGCAGATAGACGGTCTAGGAGCTAGTTAAGATTTACAAAAATCAAGTTTTCTTGGGCCATACGGTACACTCTTAGAGTAATCAGATAATAGTAAAAGGTAATAGGTTTAGAGACTCGTTAAAACAAATTTAGAAACTGATTTCGTGCCGCTCCTAACATTAACACAATTTGAAGTTTGTGAATTAGATCTATCAGTGATCAAGGCTCATTCTTTTCCTTTTGCACGCAATTTGCAGTTCTACATCATTGCGGAAGTTAGATAAACTGGCTTTTCTAGTGCTGAGATTCAAAAAAGAGAAGAAAATTGATTGATTTAACCAAACGGAATGCGACAGACGTAAATCGTTGAAAGGAGTGGTGCGTACAGAGGAAGTTTTACACCTCAAATCTCAAAGCTCTTGAAATGATATGAAATATCAGGAAATCACAGACAGGCGTTTTTTATGTGATGTTCGAAAGAATGTAAATGTATTATCGGAGAACACAGCCGTATTCACCAACACGGGGAGCCCAAACTGGCCTCCCAATGGAGCTAAAGAGTGCGTAGAGAGTGGGAGAGCAGAAGAGATTCAGAGCGCTTGTGAGCCTAGGGAGGGCTCCCTGTGTGTTGGTGAATACGGCCTCTGATCATAAAAAAGAGAATTGGTATGAATTATGGAGAAACTGAGAGGCACAACGCTCATATACGACAAGCATAACTTTGGCGGCTGTCTTTAGTTTAGATAGGTAGAGAAAATATGCATTGAAGTGTAGAAAAATGCATAGTTTTCAAATATTTACGAGCAAAAACATGACTTATTGGAGGATGAAACTTACCAGATTTATGCACATATTTATGTTGTTTTGTCCAAAGGACTATATAGATACTTGAAATGCCAACAATTTAAGTATAAGAATATGGGCTGTTATAAGACATCGATATTGATCATGTACATACAGTACGAAAATATACGGTTTAGTGTTTCGGACCTAAACTCCTGCTTCCATACTATATAGACTTTAAATGGCGGCCATTTGGGGGTAGCAAATACGCATGGGATGCGTCTTTGATTGTTCTGATAATGTCTTATCTTATAATAAATCAGCAAACATCAGCACATAGTGATTACGCCAGTCAAAGCGGAACAATCGACCGATCTTTTAGATATTCTAGAGATAAATGAAGGAAAAAATACTAAAATTAAAGCGGCATAACACCCTGTTTTTGAACACCTGTTCGACGTTGTATTCCTGTGTAGTGTATGCAAGCCACTGCGCTATAATGCAAGATTTTAGCCGATATTCAGTTGCATTGAACTAGAACCTATGGGCTATGGGAATGAAGTTGTCCAACAAACGTTTTAAAAATCGGCCGTTATAGTAAAAAAAGTAATTTAAAAATCATACTTCAAAAGAATGAGTACTACAAACCTACAATTGTGATTATTAAGTGTGTACTTTTCATTATTGACAATAAATCGCTTTTCACGGACTTTGACCTTTTTTCTTATCTTACTCGTAAGAGTCTGCGTCAGTTATATCAGACTACAATCGAATTCAATGATTATGAATTACCGCCGCCTGAGGCATCTTTCCATACTTACGAAAAGTCTGTAACGTAGGTAAAAACGTTACGAATGAAGACATACATCGTTCTTTTACATGAGAATACTCTAATTTGAGCTACGGCACTCTTTGTATATCCAAAGCCAAAGCGGAACAATTTATTCGAATTCTTCGTCCGTAACGTAAGTACTAGCGCACGCTACAGTTACTCTTTTAATAATAAGTTAATTTCTATAATGAAACGAGCGAAATTTTGGCATTTTCGATGCGTCAATTTTAGTTAACCGAAGCAGTTTTGCTCAAATAAACTGAATTAAAAAATTCCGCTTCTATCACATGGAAAAAATTCAGTATTTTCACATGGGCGTGAAACACATATAGTTTAAAAAAAGACCCACAATAAAGAAATTGTAAATGTTACAAAATACATGAAGACTCGAAATACAAAACAAGAAATCACAAAATTGATCGAATTTGTTAAATCAAAGAAATCAAAGTTTATCAAAGAAAGAGCGAACTGTTAATCCGATGTGGCGCAGACGCATTAGCAAACGAAATGAACTAGGCGGACGAGTGAATGCACCTTTGAAAATTAGAAGGAAAATTCGTTTTAAGAAATAGATAGTAGGATATTGTGGTTATGAGCACGGATAATGGAGTAAACGTAGAAAAAACTTACAACTAGTGTGCTACGTTTTATTTTTATTTTATAGGCAAGAGACGAAAAAAAAATAACTAACTCACAAACAAGCTCTTCTCTACCAAAGACCAGCTACTAACATGAGACCTACCAAATACATTCAGTAAAATAAAGCAGTATTTTTCGAGTGCGAGTAAAACTTATCTCGTCCTAACCTGTAGCCTATAGAAGAACAATTAAAGCGAAATACCTGCCGGTTTTTGAAACACATCGAGTACACCAGCATTCTTATGCGGTTTATGCCAATGAGCATAAATTATAATAAAAAATCGAGCAAATTAGCATAAAAACGTAAGAATTCAGTTTTCCACGATGCGTTTCTAAAGCCGGCCGGGATTTCGCTTTAAAACAACTGTGAATAACTTCTGAATTCCAACCTGTAACAGAACAATGAACTTCCAAAAGTTCAATCCGATCATTCATAAACGAGGAAAAGCAGAAAGAAACCATGTGATTAACACGAATTTGCTGTCAATAAACAGCTATCAGAATTAAAAATTTCTTATCTTTGAATGCCATGCCGGCCATGCGATTCTTACTTCGAATGAGTTTTCACTGAACCAATGAGCACATTTCGCAGTTTCTTTGTTTAAGTTAAACTATTTATTCTCTTTTTATTTTCTTAGTTACTGAAAAACTTCCAGACATCTGACATTGAGTAAGATCTTCGTTTATAAAGTTTAGGTCTGAACACCATGCCACTATGCCCATGTCAATGTGAACATGTTTATAAAGCGATTTGACACGTATGTTCTGAAACAACTACATTCCCATGTATTGTGCGCGAAGCGCGGATACGCTTGGCCACTGGCCACAAACTTCTCTAAACCGCGTGCATATCACTTTAATAAAGCTTGGCCACTGGCCACAAACTTCTCTAAACCGCGTGCATATCACTTTAATAAAGCTTGACACTGACCACACACTTCTCTAAACCACGTGCATATCACTTTAACGAATCGTCATTTTGGTCACGCACTTCTCTAAACCACATGCCATATTACTGTAACTTTTAATTTTCAGATGGGGTGCATATTTCGAACCCTGCTAGTCTCTTTGTTAATATCCCATTCACTGGGAGTTGATGTCAAAGAAAGAGTGGATTGTTTTCCTGAGCCTGGAGCCACCCAAGACGCATGTCAGAGGAGGGGATGCACATGGGGAGAGGCTCCCAATGTGGGTGTTCAAATTATTTTCCACCTCACGTTTATTTGTCCCACTTGGTTTTTTAAACGCAAACCGGATACCACTTGTATTATTCGTATGTTTCACAACCACTTAATTTACGGCTCGAAAAAACTGCAAGATACAGTGCCGATAATAATGCATGATAATAACGATCATAGTGCGACTTGCCAGGATCTATTGCAAAAAGCCGAGTAAATAAGAAACTGATGTAATGTAGTAGTGTGGTGCAATATGCTACTAGTATATGTAAAGCTACGGGGTTTATATGCGCAATTGTTCCAATCTGATGACATATTGTCATATCTAATCTCGTTTAATGATTCACCATTTACGTCAGAGGTGACTACGAGATGATTCGAAAGTAACTGATTTTTTTACCTGATGTATATTGCTTTAATCAGAGCACTTGCGACTTGCGAGTATATTTTGTTGGCTCAATTGTTTGTTTCCTTAATTATTAGAAGGCATTAAAATTAAAACATATATTTCCAACAAATGTTTAGCTTCGAGAAAGTTATTCTGAATTCTGACCGAATATGGCTGGGTCAAACCCCGGGTTGGTCAGGCGATATCAGTTCCCCATTTTTCAATATTACTACATTCTCAGGAGCGCAGCGCGCAAATGCGTACCTGCGTACCGGCGTCCGCGGAAAAGAGATGCCTTTTTAACATGGGAAAGGCGGAGACGCAGAAAAGAGGTTTCTCTGTGTCTCGAATTTTTCAATGCAAACTTGCAATCTTTCCCGCGGACGCGGATACGCATTTCCGCGCTGCGCGCCTGAGGACTAGAGTAATTGTCTAAATTCAGGGTTCCCCGCTCGAAGCCCCATGGTGTTACTACCCACCGTCCACTGGCTATACTGTGCAATCAAACGACGGAAAAGGAAATTTTGTGTTGACGAAAACTTCGGCCCCGTACAATCCTTACGGAACGGATATTTCACCCTTGAATGTGAAAACTTCGAAGATTGGAGGAACAGTGCAAGTCTCCATTGGAACACCAGATAGGTAACTTCACGGACTATTTGTTAGAAATATACCGTATCCGACAGAATTGCCTAACACTTTTTGAAAATAAACGGCGATTATTTGGAAACCGACCATGGGACCACAGTTACGGCTACGATATTGGGTTCTTATTCATTGTCAGATTCATTTGTGGTCACAACTTTCCTTCCTTGTAAAGGAGAGCATCTGATCTGAAAAACGCTTACAATTAGTGAAATACATTGGTCAATATAAAACAAAATGGCCAATATAAAACAAAAATTGCGCGATACATTTTTATGTTTCGTAATAAATGTTATGAATTTAGATACGTTCCTCCGGTTGACATACCAAAGGAGGGATCCCAGAACGTTGATCCTATTGAGTTTCAGGTACGTTTACCTTTGGGTTAAGGCCCTCCGTTTATCTTTACATTTGTCTTCTAACGTACCCTGGTTTAAGATTAAGTCATTCGTTTTATCTGTATACGGATTTAATTTCTAACTTACTAGGTATCTAACGTACGTATACTTCGAGATTATCTAAACTTGACATTTGTTTCAGCAAACCAACGTAAATGGAGTGTTTAACTTCAAGATCGTTCGGACAAGCACTGGCGAAGCACTGTGGGATACATCTATAGGTTTGTAAATTTTATATTCTTTCCAGATAAACATTGCCAGCTACTTAAAGGGATAGGTTCACCTCGAATCGCACCTTTTTTTATAATTTATGTTGATAGTATGACATATGACGGTCAAAATGCGAAAATTGCAGCAAATTTCCTTGCTCCCCGTAGTAGGAGAGCTTGCTCAAAAAAAGCTAAACTACCTCGAATCTATAAAACAATTGGAGTACCGCAGCCATGGTATGTGGGAAATAGCGCAGCCGGGCTGGAGACGCTAGAAAATACAGGGCCCCTTATCATCCTCTGTAGATCACAACAATATCTGCACCTCCAGTCCTCTGCGCTATTTCCCACATACCATGGCTGCGGTACCCCAATTGTTTTATAGATTCGAGGTAGTTTAGCTTTTTTTGAGCAAGCTCTCCTATTACGGGGAGCAAAGGAATTTTTCTGCAATTTTCGCATTTTGACCGTCATAGGTCATACTATCAACATAAATTATAAAAAAAGGTGCAATTCGAGGTGAACCTATCCCTTTAAATATGTATATGTCAATAAGATCTGATTGTATCTGCTATCAGTACAAATTGCCTTGATGCCTTGGAGCTGATACAGACGCTTATTTTTTAGTGTTATTTTTAGTGCTATACATCTGCAATATTTTATAAGTCTTACGAAGACGGACCTTGACCTTGACCCATAGGCCATAGGTGACCCATGATGGGCCGTCGCTGATGTTAGTCGCATTTATTAATTTTGCAGCAGTATATGATATGGACTCTCTGTATCTGCATACGGATACAGTAACCTATTTCAGGAGGACTACTTTTTGCCGACAAATACATTCAAATTGCCACTTATCTGCCGTCGTCGAATATTTATGGATTTGGAGAGCACATTCACAAGAAACTGAAGGTGGGATTTTGCATAGCTTACAGTTTGTAGTTTGTAGTCAACAATTTTTCTGTGGTTTGTAGTCTGGAGCTTTTTCCGTAGCATAGGCCGAAAGTGGTATTTTGCATAGCTTACCGTTTGTAGTTTGTAGTCAACAATTTTTCTATGGTTTGTAGTCTGGCGCTTTTCCACAGCCTATATTTAGTTTATCCATAGTTTAGCACGTAGTACTTCAAAAATCTATCCATCTTTCTTATATCGCCTATCTTGGCACTATATATATTTTCTGAAAAGCGGATTACGTTATGGCGGAGCAAATCAACATCTTACTTTCAGTGTTTCCTCATGCAAATACAATATTTCAGCATGACATGACCAGATACACCACATGGCCCATGCTTGCCAGAGATATCGGACCGGATTCAGCCTCCGCGCTGAGCACACAGAACCTGTATGGAGTCCATCCGTTCTATCTATGTAAGCTTTGTCTTATTAGCGTGGTGTAGAATCTCTATCTATGAAAGCTTGGTCTGTCTGATCAGCTTCGTGCACGTGAAAACAAGCAAAAAAATCAGTTTCAAGAAATCAACCAAGAAAGTTAAGGTTCATGCATTATTTAAGCGCGTACGTTGTAGTCTCAGCATGGAGTTTATCTGTGCTGGGATTACATTTATCGGAGACGAAGTACGCAGAGCATACTGATTGAATCCCCAGGAACTTGATTCTTGGCGGAACACGTTTCTTTTGCAAATTCTGTGAGACTTTGTACTCCCTTGTGATATCACTGTCTCCAAAATAAATAAAAAAATAAAAGCTACTGTCAATCCGTTTCATTCTAGGTATTGAAAATGACGGAAAGGCTCACGGTGTGCTAATTTTGAACAGCAATGCGCAGGTACATTTTACTTTTAACTTGTAGTAATTTGTACGAGCCACACTGTTTTAGCGGTGAAGGCTTGAATAGCCGACTTTTCAAATATTCCAGCTCAAAATCTGAGTCGAGAGTCGAGACAGCGTTCTACACCCAAGTAATATAAAACAATACGGTGTGCAGCTTCCAGCGGTTAGAGTAGAGATTGTCTGGTGTGATACCCTCGTTATTGAAACCGTTCCTCAAGCTGCATTATAGGAAGCGACACTGGGACCCGCCCCTCACTTGATCTACCGTACTATTGGTGGCCAATTGGACATTTCTTTCTTCCCAGGACCCACACCAGAAGCTGTCATCCAGGGATACTTGGCTTATATCGGAAGACCGTTTCTACCTGCATATTGGGCATTGGGATACCAGGTAGTAAATAATACATAGTGCATATTTACAACATTCGTTCTAAACTTTAAGCGTTTGCTCTCTGCTCAACTAGCACCCCTTCCCTAAATAGCAGCAACATACCGTAGTTGGTTCAATGTTTTAATTAATTATGTGACTTTCCCCTGTTTCTGAAGGGGATTTGAGAATAGTTTTATATGTGTTACGTTGTCGGATCAATAGTTGGTATTTGATAATTTGATACCCTCCAGCTTACACTCCACTCCTTACAGCTATGCCGATGGGGATACCACAACCTAACAGACATGCAGAACATTGTGTCGAGAGTCCAGGCAGCCGGAGTGCCCCTTGATATAGTATATGCTGATATTGATTACATGAGCCATTACGAAGACTTCACAGAGGGTGACGTAAGTGAGCTTTATATTCGCTTTACAATTAGATTAGAGTCTCCACTCACATATATTGAAACGTATGTTGGACATCTCTTTTGAACGTTTTTCTACGTTTCAGGGGTTTGGTATAAGTAGGTCAACATTTCGTGTGTATTGAAAGCAACTGTTTTCGTTTACATAAACCTTGGAAGACACGTTTCGGTTTCATATATCTATGCGATCTTCTTCGTAAAATGGAAAGCCGCCTCTGGCGTCGTTAGCCGACTTGAATTTGTATAATACAAATAAATGTTGATTTAAATTTTAAAGCGAATATGTAGGCACTCAAAATGAGCAAAAAAAAGCGAAACTAGCGTTTCCATACCAGACGTTAATTTAAATAGGCGACTGAATATGTAAATACGAAATTGGAATGCGCTGCATCTTGAATCTTGCTATTTGCCGATTTAAACTGAAATTTATTCAATCAGACCCAAATTTATGCAAGGGGTCCGAATTAGCATTTACTATGGAAAAGGCGAGCTTTGTAATTGATTTTCTTTTAAGTGGGTAATTGTAGACAACTTTTGTTATTGTTTCCTTAATGGGCAACACGCATTCTATTAATACAGCTTAACTTCAAAAAGGGCCTACATATTCCCTTTAAGTCATGGCTCGGATTCGGCGATTATGCGAAGCAGCTACACCAGAATGGTCTCCATGTTATTCTGATTTTTGATCCGGCCGTTGAGGTTGACTACTCATCATTCCAAAGGGCATTGGCACAGGTAAGGCAATTAGAATCAAACTAAAGCATAAAAACAAGGTGATTTTGTAGTGAGCCCATCCCTTTAATTGGAACTTCCAAATCTTTTCAGAAAGCTCGTTTCATCGAGTGGCAGACTGCGGATCAAGTGCCCCACGATGTGGAAGACAGATATCCAATGCTAAAAGGAACCAAGATTATGCTCGGTATTTAACCCCTTCAACTTGTTTATATGTATTACATAGGAAATGAGTGAACCCATTTGGTGACGGTTATCTGGGTTTTTTTCCGTAGGCCTGCCCATTTGGTGACCACTTCGTGACCATGTGGTGACCAAGTTTCTTCGAAAACCGTCATCACCAGGTCACCAAATGGTCACGAACCAGTCACCAGATGGTTTTTTCGGTAAAAAAAAAACATTTAACGACCAGCCAACGACCGTTTTTCTGTGGTTTCGAATGATTCCGTATTCCTGTATACCGCAAAATTCAGCTACTTACCATTAGTGACGAAGAACTAGGGGTTATATTTTCATGAAAGTGTAGTGTTTAAAGTTTAAAGTAAATGCTCTACAGGAAATGTGTGGCCAGAACGAAACACAGCATTCCCTGATTTCTTGGACACAACTGGTGACACTACACAATGGTGGATTGGGGAATTTGTTCGATTCCATAATATTGTAAGTACAATTTCTAATTTAAAGCGGTATAACAGCCGGTATTGAAACGCTTGACACTGTAGTCCCATATACAATATATTGGTTTGCATAAGACATATGGAAATGCAGTTGTCCTGCATACGTTTCAAAAAACCGGCCGTCATCTCGCTTTAAGAAAGGACCATTTAGCCATCTAGCTGCGGTTATCATCTAGCTACTGTATACTTTCTAAGCATCCACACCAAATTCAAACTTATCGAGGCTAATTCATTAAGACGAACAATGAATCAAACCTTATGAAAGCGAAATACCGACCGGGTTCTGAAACGCATCGTGGTCAACTGAATTCGTGCGTATTGATGCTAATTCGCTCGAATTTAGCTCGATTTTTTATTCTAATTTATATTCATTTGCATAGGCTGCATAATATTGGTGGTGTACTTGATGTCTTTCAAAAACCGGCTGGTATTTCGCTTTACAATCTTCAGACTCCATTCGATGGCATGTGGATTGACATGAACGAACCTTCCAACTTTGACACGGACGTCAACAAAAATGTCAATAACCACCGAGGAGAAGCCCCATCATCACTTCATCTCTCATGTCCGATTGGTGGAACAAATCAATATGACACACCTCCCTATCAGACACACGCAGTATTTAACAGGTCTGCTTTAGCTTAACATTCTCTTGGAACTTGACACTAACTTGACACGTCTGCTTTAGCTTGACATTCTCTTGGAACTAGACACTATTGTCTATTGTGCATCTGATCAATGGGTTGTCTCCAGTTAGCAGCTTTAGCTGCGAGCTGTCGAGACCCCTCTTGCTCGGAGTTTTTGGTTTCGGTTTTTTTTGGGCCGCTAACGCTTGTAAAACAACCTCACAAATCATGCCTCCATTTCAAACACACGCTGTCTTTAACAGTCCATTTTGATAGTTTCGCAATCAACTTTCTCAGTGAACATAATAAAAATAGTTGTTCAGTGTGCAGATGTGCATAAATCCCAAAAAATTGAATACACAAGTGATTTTTGGTTGAGATTTATTATCACAACATCGGAACACTGAACAATTAATATCCATCCCATCGTTGGAGTGGGCCAAAGAAAAACTATAAAAACCTCACTCACATAATATTTTTTTAGAGTTGTAGAATATTTGTGTTCGAAGACACTATGCATGCTTGGATCCACAATGAACGGAAATAATGTATTTTATAATACAAAGAATTTGTACGGTTGGTCCGAGGCTAGAGCTACATCACAAGCGATTAAGGCAGCGACTGGAAAGAGAGGAGCGGTGATTTCACGGTAAGCTACTCCGATGTATTTTCGTAGTGTTCACATTCTGGTCAAATTTTAAGTGTAGACCCCTGTGAGTACGTAAAAGGGTGCGAACATTTAGTTACTGTAGTTCCAAGTCAAACTTAAATATTTCAGATCAACTTTTGTGTCATCTGGACGATATGCAGGTGTATGGCTTGGTGACAATACGGCAAGATGGGAAGACTTACAAACTTCAGTAATTGGTAAGGGATTCATGATAGAACTCTTCCTGATATATTTCTGCATGACTACCCGATATTCTCATAAAAGCATGATTTCGTATAGCAAAAGAAAATAAGTCGATTTTTCTAAGGTGCCATGGAATTCAACTTCTTCGGACTTCCCTACGTTGGATCGGATATTTGCGGATTCAATGGTAGGATGCTTTCAAATTCAAAGCTTTTTTTTCAATTGCGTTGAAGATTAATGCGAAATGCTAGCCCCTTTGGAAAATTTGCATATGATAAGCAAATCCTATGTAACCTATGCTAATTTTGTACGATTGCCGACGATCGTACAAAATTAGCATAGGATACATAGGATTTACTTATCATATGCAAATTTTCCAAACGGGCTAGCATTTTGCTTTAAAGTACGCTTCCGTAGCCGTTGACATAATTCATATACATAAAAAGAAAATGCATAACGGCCCATTTTGTCACTAATTAGTGTTCCTCCTATTTTATATTGCCGGCATTTTGCCGTTCCTTTAGTTTACATCTTTATTGTTTGCAGGTGTGACCAACGAAGAACTGTGCCTCCGCTGGCATCAAATGGGCGCGTTCCATTCTTTCTCCAGGAATCATAATTCTGAGGTTTACCATGGAGTTGTATACGTTTACTTTTGTAAAACGAGAGCGATTATTCTACCCGTCAACGTGAAGACAAATAATATTTTTATTTAGGGACTGCCTCCCCAGGATCCATCTCAATGGCCTTCCGTGGCACTAGCCGCGAAAATTGCACTTACGTTCAGATATCGATATTTGCCGTATTTGTACAGGTAACACCAGATTTCTGAAATCATTTCGCGTGCATGCAGTGCAATATGTTGACCATGTTCAATGATGTTTAATGTAATTTAAAGCGAAATACCTGTTGGCTTTGGAAACGCATCGTGGACAACTGAATTCTTACGTATTTATGCAAGATGCCCGATTTTTTATTCTAATTTATGTTCATTTGCATAAGCGGTAAAAGAATGCTACTGTACTGGATGCTCTTCAAAAACCGGCCGGTATTTCGCTTTAACATAATGCATGCTATGTTAAAGCGAAATCACCGCAGTGGCAACCAAAATTCGTAATTTAACAATTTGATCGTATAATTTCAGTCTGCACTATTCAGCCTCATTGATGGGCGGCACCGTTGTTCGTCCCCTTTTCTTCGAATTCCCTTCTGATTTTGAGACACTCACGATTGATTATCAATTTATGTGGGGATCTGCTATGATGATTGCACCGGCAGTACATCAGGTTAGGGTGGATTCCTGTTTTGTTTTAAAATCAGGTTGCTTTAAAAAAAATTGTACCTATAAAACTTTTCGGAAGACTTAAAACACTTTTTTTTTATTCTTCACATCGTCTGCCCTCTCTACTGCGGTTGCCTATGATACAAAGAAGTGTTTCAAAATAATAACTAACTACTATGACGTAGGGTGTCTCCACCGTACGAGCCTATTTCCCTGCTGACCGATGGTATTCACTGCTTCCGTATGATTATGGACAACAAGTGTCACCCGGATTCAATGATGTGGCCGCTCCCAATAATTCGCTAACGCCAGTCTTTGTCAGAGGTTAGTTGCCAGAACTGTTATTTCAAAACACTCGGATTCTTCAAAGTGTCGTTAACTTGAAGAAAGGTGTGGCACAGTGGCAAGCGCCTTGCTCATGCCACCGATCGTTGGTTCGATTCCGGCCCGGAACCCTTTCACCCCACCAAAGGTGTAAAAGTTGTTGGCTGGGTAAAACTGGGGGAGATAAATCGGCTTCCCGAGAGATTTGGCTAGTTCGTCCGGCTTCAGAAATGAATCCGACCCCGGTGCAACGTTCTGCGAATACGGTTGATATAACACGGTACTCTTTATCTTATCTTTTAGCATTAACTTGCATATTGTGCTAATTGTTAGTACTATCGTTCAGGAGGTTACGTACTTCCCAGGCAAAGGCCCTCAACAACTACAACTGCTTCGAGAACCAATCCATTTGAGATCCTGGTTACGGCAGGTTTGTTTTTATTTCATATGCAACTCTCTTCTATAATGCCACCAGTATAATATCTTCTCCATTACACCACCTTACAGTTACCCGAACCTTCTACATAGTACAGAATGTCATATGGTGTCACAAAACTGTGGATGTCATATGCTGTCACAAACAAGTGGATGTCATATACTGTCACAATGTCGATGCCATATACTGACACAATGTCGATGCCATATGCTGTCACAAACCTGTTGATGTCATGCGCTGTCACAAACCTGTGGATGTCATATGCTGTCACAAACCTATGGATGTCATATGCTGTCACAAACGTGTGGATGTCATATGCTGTCACAAACCTGCGGATGTCGTATGCTGTCACAAACCTGTGAATGTCATATGCTGTTACAAACTTGTGGATGTCGTATGCTGTCACAAACTTGTGAATGTCATATGCTGTCACAAACCTGTGGATGTCATATGCTCTCACAAACCTGTGGATGCCATGTGCTGTCACAAACCTGTGGATGTCATATGCTGTCACAAACCTGCGAATGTCATATGCTGTTACAAACTTGTGGATGTCGTATGCTGTCACAAACCTGTAAATGTCATATGCTATCACAAACCTGTGGATGTCATATGCTGTCACAAACATGTGGATGTCATATGCTGTCACAAACCTCTGGATGGCATGTGTTGTCACAAACCTGTGGATGTGGATCTCTGACACATTGAAACGAAATATCCTTTCCAGCTGGTACACCCTTTACAAAATCCGTGGGCGAATTGTACTACGATGATGGAGAAACTATCATAGACGATTTAAAGAATGGACCACATCTTCATATCCAATTTACTTATAATACGACGGCGACAAAGGCGTTCTTGTACATAAATGTTACTCAGTCGATGCAGGTTGGTAGGCTTCATTCAGATAAGTTTACAACACCAGCTCAATTCTTTTTGGTCCCATATGTTTTATGAAAAACTTCAAAGTGACACAGATACGTAAGTATTCCATACAATCATTCTAATTGTTCGCATGAATAGCATGTTTCACGAAACAACTTCTGGGTGGTACAGATAGGCCTCTTACCCAATCTTATAGAATAACGTAAGCAATGAGGCTTACACTGTGACTTGCTAAGGATTGTGTTGGATTGACAATTTCGACTTAGTTGACTAAGGATTGACAATTTCAGTATTGTTTTATTTTTATAGTTAACGCTTCCACCACTTGATACCGTGGAAGTTTTCGGTTATGCATTCCGTCCAGATTTCACAACATTTGTATTGAATGGAGACACGCTTGACGTTGACACACAACAATCCACTTGGAATGCATTTAAGAAGGTGGGTATAGGGTATAGGTAGTCTGAGTGATATTCGTTTGTCTTGTTGTGTTGGAGCACTGAATCTAACAAGACACCGACATCCTACCGTAGAACGGCCGATATATAGTTCATAAAATTAACCTCCCGTTTCCCAAGCTGCAAGCGGGGTCATGAATAACCCGTGACAAAAACCACCACCCGGAAAAGGAATCATGAGCTAGCCCTCCTTCCTGCGGAAAAGACGGGGAATTCCCCATGGGGAATTCCCCGTCTTTTCTCTGCGTGTCTCACAGTAGAATATTATTTTCTGTCGCCCTTTCCCCACTATTTCCCCGAGGGGATCGGAGTGGTGAATGTTGACCCGTTACTGTGGGCGTGGGAATCGAACAGAGAATCGGGCACCGCCACAGGAAAGTGGAAACCCCGATATGACCCCGATTATTTTGGAAAAAACCCCGATATGACCCCGATCCTTCCAAAAAACCCCGATATGGCCCCGATCACGTCCCGCAAAAAGCCCGATCACGAATAATCGGGGCCATATCGGGAACAGTTCCCAATATAACCCCGATTATTTCAAAAAACCCCGATATGGCCCCGATTATTTGTCGAAAAACCCCGATATGGCCCCGATCATTTCCAAAAAACCCCGATATGACCCCGATTTTTTTCCAGAAAACCCCGATATGGCCCCGATCACGGCCCGATTTTTTGGGGGACGTGATCGGGGCCATATCGGGGTTTTTGATTTCCCATGTGTGCCCTTTCATTTTTAATTAATTTTGTTTTATATTTCTAGGTAATGATCGTCAAGTTCTACACTCCAATCAACATGAACACCGTTGTTGGAAACAAGAGCAACATTCTCTACTGGTCCCACAAGGCACAATAAATATCTGTTTTTTGCTGAAGAAAATATTATGAAAAAATTGTCTCTATTCGACGTACTTCTGTATTCTGTACAATGCAATATATTCAAAACGAGTTCAATTTGTTTATTAGATAGAAGAAAAAGAAACGGCAGCAGTCTGCCAGCCAAGCGACGCTATCATGGCCGCTAATATAGTTGAGACAAGGAGTGTAAAAGATGTTCACTTTTTCATCCGCAATGTTGTGCACTTGACGCAAACATTCCGTATGTGAAGCCTTTTTCAGTTTTTGTGAGAGGAGCGCTCGGGATGCGAGATGGTTCTTTGCACGGAAACTAACCAATCTTACTTCCTGAGCGTAACGCACATCATCCAAACATACAATCAAACAAATAAACAGCCAAACAAAGCTCCCAACTGTATATAATACGATGGCGCCTTTATACGTGGTGGTCACAGACCCCGAGCACATATTAATCATTAAAACATTCTAATGAAATCAATGGAAAGTCGATAAAAACTCAGGTCCACGAAGGCGCTGATTCTTTCGCCTATGCGCAGAGCGCCGGTAGACATAACCGCAGAGCGCAAAGAGCACGTTTATGCGCAGCCGCGCCCTAGTATAGGCATTTGTAAAATCTTTTATTAAAGAGACATATATGTGTTTAAATAGAGTAAGAGTAGCTGGTGCTACCATCGGCCTCCTTTTTACAGGTGAATTTGTACTGTTGTCTGATGTCGAACGGGAAGACCGCCTGAAACGAAGGTATTATTAGCAATGTGTGCCATAGGTGTGCCTCAGGCGCGCCACTCATAAACCGCGCTGTCACCACATCTGAGGCCGTATTCACCAACACGCAGGGAGCCCTCCATGGCCTCCCCAGGGAGCCGAAGAGTGCGTAGAGTATGTGGGAGCCGAAGCAACTCAGAGCGCCGAAGCAACCTAGGGAGCTTGTGTTTTGGTGAATACGGCCACTGGCTTTCTCATATCCCCGGCGCCACAATCTCGCACCCGTGTGCTGCATCTCTGCGGCTGACCATCTTTTCGTGCCCAGCGATGACGCGGCGTTTCACGTTTTGGGTTCTCTCGGCTCAAAGCTCAACTGTCCTTCCATTATAACTATGTATATTTTTGTAATCTAGGCTCACCTTGTATTCACCATGGTTCACTCGGACACTCTTGTCTTCTTTCAGATCATACACCCAGCATCCTGTAAAAGTATAAGTTATGAAGTAATAAATATTTTGTTTGCGAAATCCACTTCGATATTATGTTTCTGAAATATACAGCACTCCTCAAAAGCTATAGTTAAAATGAGAAAATATATTGAAAATATTGTTTTATGGTGAACATTAGAAGTCTAAATATAATTACGAACGACAATAATAATAAAAATACCTTCAATTGTGAGCTGCAGTTTCGATCCATCGAACTTGCATCCTCTAATGACTCCCTGCAGGTTCTTGTTGCTACCGGTGAATGTCTCAGTGCCAAAGTCGACATTCTTTTGCACGTTATTCTCGTCGTATACAACGCATCCTGAAAGCGGCACATATGAGAGGATTGGGTTAACGGGCTGTCATTCAGGGCCACCCGAAGGATACCCTGCAGTGTTACGAAATGGGTGGCCAGTGGCCAGACCTGTTCCAAGATACAACCAAGATGATAATTGTTAAAGTTTCAATAATGTGTCCTAGTGCTCGAAGTTTATGACTTGTTCCGCAGTTCCCATGCCAAATCGTTAAAAACGATGGTAACAAAAAGTCGAACAATAACACCAACCGAAACTTGAACACACACACACGCACACACACACACACACACACACACACACACACACACACACACACACACACACACACACACACACACACACACACACACACACACACACACAACACACACACACACACACACACACACACAACAAACATTATATAAGTATACCTCCAGGACGCTCGGAAGCTCCAGCACGTGGATGTGCCACACACTCGTACCAGAAGGAACCGGCTACACGAGTGGAGCCGACCTAGCAATGCGTGAAAAGTTAGCAGCCGTTACAGAAACAAGCCTTTGCCCAACCGTCGACTAAATTAACGTCAAACCAACGTTGTTCCTTTTTTTCTACTTTTTTCCACTGGCCAATTTCAGTAAAAAATACCTCACAAGCTGATGCAGATACCACAACCGCGAACAGCGTTAGAACAACTGATTTCATTCTGAAAACAACCTAGGTGGACTGAAAACGCTTATGTTGCGTAGCGAAACCAAGATGTTAAAGCGAAATGCTAGCTCCTTTGGAAAATTTGCGTATGATAAGCATAATCCTATGTATCCTATGCTAATTTTGTACGATCGTCCACGGCAATCGTACAAAATTAGCATAGGATACATAGGATTTACTTATCATATGCAAATTTTTCAAAGGGGCTAGCATTTCGCTTTAAAGGGAGAGGCCCACGAGAAAAAAGTTTCCTTCAATTTACTTGTGCAGAATGTCCGGTGCTTCAGAAATGTTACGGTGAAAACCGCATTTCTTGAAGCTTAGAACTGAAAGAGTTATTCCCCGTCAAACAGTTCGGCCAGGTACCGTAGTCAACAACGTCAAAATCGTTTCTACGGTTTATATCCGTTCATTTTCATTCTTTCTCTGCATAATAATCGTCAAACGAAGAAAGATCATTCTTACGCTTACAAAGAGGCGTTTCCAATGCAGTAATGCCCCAAAAGCACGAACATTGTTTCTGGCTACGGTACCTGGCCGAACAGTTTGCCGGAGAATAACTCTGCGAGTTCTAGGCTTCAAGCAATGCGGATTTCACAGTAATATTTCTGAAATTCCGGACATTCCGCACAAATGGATTGAGGAAAACTTTTTTCTCGTGGGCCTCTCCCTTTAAAGCGAAATGCTGCCCGGTTTTTGAAACACACTATGGACACCAGCATTCCTATGCAGCATATGCAAATGAACATAAATTTGAAAACAAAATCCAGCTAATTAGCATAAATTTGTAAGAATTCAGTTGTCCGCGATGCGTTTCAAGAACCGGCCGGTATTTCGCTTACAATAGGTTAGAACTGTTGCCGGAAAAATGTAGGCTACGAAAATTTATCAGTATTCTTGCAGCGAGTTGCAGTTTTTTTCGCCGCGCACACTCAGAATTTATAGTTTAAAGGAAACAAAATAAGACGAAGATATTACATAAAACACATTTGTCCAGGGAATTACATTGAAATGGCGTCTCTTTTTATTACTTATTACCCTTTATATACGTGCTGATCACAGACCGCGTTCACATATAAATCACTAAAACCTTCTGCTGAACTCGCAATGTAAAGTCGATGAAAAAAGAAATATACGACTTCTTGTTTTCACTAATATCAGAGAATTATCGATGATCAACTTCTTCTGAAACAAATAAAAGCAAACTTTGCAAGAAGAGGCGGTGCAAAAGCCTGGGAGGCGATCAGTTTAACTTCGCGTACATTTGGCGTACGTGTGGCACACACGCCGCATCATAGCGCACGAGATCCTTTTCTCCTACGTAATTCCAGGCAGTGTGTCAAAACAAATCACATATTTCGCAACAGCTAACAGGAAGTAAACTTACATTCTATTCTAGTAAAGTTCCTCCTTTACTCAATGCTGTCTAACAATACGGTACGGCTCACAATAATGCGTAGGAAATTGATAAGCAAACAAGACATTGTTTTTTAATTTATTGTGAAAATAAAAGCAACCAAAAGGCAAATAAACAAAATAACTTTTATTCAACATTCGACATTCCCATTATACCTTCTTCCATTCCATGGTCCCATTCTTTCCGTCGTATTTACAAGTTACCGTTACCTTTTCGTCATTGTTGAATAGATTCACGGTCTAAATGAATTGCTTGCAAAAGGAAAGGGAACATACTCCTAGATGTTCGTGAAACTGTTTTATACGAACACCAGACGCGCCTGAGGCGACCTTCCAATTCAATGTAGGCAACTCTCCGAAGTACTCACGATAAAGGGCATACTAATATGAAAAGTCTGAAGCGTATATTCCAAAATTCATGTAATAAGATTCAAATGTGTTCGATAATTTTGAAGAGTTCGAAAAGTTAACCTATTATACCAAACGCCTGACGTAGATAAACGTTGTGAACAAACAAACTCTTCTCCTTTATATAATAAGATTGTCTATTCTCATCGATTTTTGGCATTTATTTGCATAGGATACATGAGATCTACATAGTCGTCCATTGTATTCTTTACAAACCTCATGTTATATCGCTTTAATATACGGTAGAGGTATAATGCCCCTCAATGTGAACATTCGGTAAAGAAAATAGGCCAACGCACATAATTGGATTAAACGATTATTATAATTAGCTCGTTTACTGACCCTCCACTGATTCAGCGTAATGCGGAAGTTTTCATCGGTAGCCAGATCGTACACCCAGCATGCTGAAAATAATAGATTAATAAAATTGCACATATAGATTAACAAAATAAAATGTTTGTGCTTTTTCATCAATTTTTGGTTACCAACTTGCGCAATAGAATGTTGGCCACGCGTGGGACAGCTTTTGATTTTTTGAACGAGCAGGACGGAGTTTCATGTTTTTGCAATACTTTGCCCTTATTTATGCGAAGCACACAACTTTCACTGACAATGAACTTCAGCCGAACTTTTCAATTCGGCTTGCGCCGTAACCGCGCCGCGTGCACGCAACGGCTTCAGCTGATCTTTTCAAATTGCTTCAGCTGATCTCGGTAACCGCGTAGCGCGCACGCCGCTGCTCACATATCATTTTATGTGCTGTTCGACAGGTTCAAAATGTTTACAACATATATAACTCACCAACGATCTTATTCCTGAGCGTATTTCCTTCCGAGATGCAACTCTGCACAAATCCATACAAGTGCTTATTAGCGCCGACGAATATTTCAGCTCCAAAGTCGGCCACTTTCTTGTTTAGGTCCTCGTCTTGCATGATACAGCCTTTAAAGCGAAATACCAGCCGGTTTTTGAAACGTATCTCAAATATCTGCATTCTTATGCAATTATGCTAAGTGGGGGTCGTATTGGGGTCCATTTTTTTATTCTAATGTATGCTCATCTGCATATATTGCATAACAAAGCAGGCTTATGCGATGCGTTTCAAAAAACGGCCGGCGTTTTGCTTTAATGGAAAACAAAATTTGTAATGATTGTATAAAATATTGGAAGATAAATGTGGAATAGTGTTTTGGTACAAATAAACCGAAATCATCCTTTCTGAGCGGTTGTTGAGAACATTTTCAGAGGCCGTATTCACCAACACACAGGGAGCACTCCCTGGCCTCCCCAGGGAGCTAAAGAGTGCGTAGAGAGTGCGAGAGCAGAAGAGATTCAGAGCGCTCGTCCGCCTAGGAAGAGCTCACTGTGTGTTGGTGAATACGGCCTCTGAGGCTTACACGTAGACGGAGCATTCATATACTGCCGATAGACCAGACCAAATCAATAAATATAAGTAATTGGTAATCTAGAGGCCTCACCTAAGGGTGTGAGCTGCAAATTGGAGCAGGCAGCACACAGATTTGCATTTAGCCTAATTATCCAAGCAATTAGCATAACGGCAAGTTCGTTTACTTTCGTTACCTTGTGGAATCATTGTCGGGCCAAGCACCGGATGTTGCACACATTTCAACCAGAATTCACCGCGTTCTTCGACTTCGTCGAGCTGAAAAAGAAAATGCAATACTACTGAAATTCGTACTACTTCACTAGTTATTACTATTACTAAATAGGGGTACCCGTACCACAGTGGTAAGTGTTCGAGTTCTCAGCTCACCGACGGATGTTCAATCCCTTCAGTGGTAATAACTAAGAATTGTAGTTTCGTCATTTATTTATATGAAACGTTTAAAGCGTATTACGCTTATTTTGAGAGTTGCAAAAACTACTTATACGAAAAATGAAACGTAGAAAAATGTTGCGGGCGCAAAAACAAACAAAATGTTTATATATTATTGATATTGATTATAAGTTATGAAAGTGCTTACCACGCAACTCGACGCAATTCCAATAGCTAAAAGTAGAAGCGAAAATATCGATTTCATCTGCAAAATATAGATTTTTAATAACAATTCCATTCTCAAACTAATATTCACATTTATAGAGAAGAGGCACTCAAAGGAATATTGATTGTGCAATACAGTGCTTTCAATTTCCACATCAATTCAAATAAAAATTAGTTTATAGTTTATAAAAAAAATGCAATAACATCTGCAAATTACAAGACGACAAAGGTATGTAAACGTAAAAAAAATGAATGTTACGGTTCTGCCGATTTTTTTTAATACCACAACAGAACTGAATATAAAATATAAAGCCATGTAAGCATCGATAAAACTATGAACATGATGAAAGCATCTGGACATGAAATATAAGCAAAAGTAGACTATTACGGACAATCCGTTTTCAAAATAATCATAACATACTAGAATTGACGCTAAAAGTTTTATTAACAATATGTTTGTCTTGCGCAAAACTACCAGAAAACCCTTGTGCCCATGGAATCCGACACGCACGTCACATTGTACAACTGCCATTTGTTATTGATGTAGATGCTCTGGAAATATATAATATAATTAATATAATTGAGACAGCCTAAATATAAATAATAGTTAATTATGAACAGTCACTGACGGTTGCACTAGAAAGATACGCGGCCTATCGTAATAAGGTATTGTCGTGATATAATAGTGGAAAGGTTATTGTTAGCATACTCCTGGCTTTGCTGATGCGATCCTAGCTTAGAACCATACTTATAGAGAAACATGAAAGAAATTCTTCTTAAAGGGTCAGGCCCATTTCAAATGACCCCTATTTTTGATGATTCCATCTGATTCTCCATGTCAAATATAGTAGGATACGATATTTTTCTAATTTTCAAGTGCAAAATTCAGGCAGTATTCAGCAATTTGCCATTGCAAGTCATACCCAACTATTTATCGCAGTTGTCACGCCCCTCCGCGCTAATTGGGCAATATGCTCTATTGGGCGTGGCAATTGTGATATTGGCCAATGAGCGCGAATGGGCGTGCCAACTGCGATAGATAGTTGGGTAAATTGCCGAATAGTGTGTGAATTTAGAGCTTGAAAATTAGAAACATATTGCATCCTACTATATTTGACATGGAGAATCAGATGGAATCATCAAAAATAGGGGTCATTTGAAATGGGCCTGACCCTTTAATAAATCTCACTTCTTTTGTTTCTCCGAATTCCAAACGGACATTCTTGTCATTTCCGTAGTCGTACACCCAGCAGGCTGAATAGCAGAGTTATCAGAATGAAAACTCTAAAAAACTTTGGTTCGAGTGCCGCGTCAATTTGGCACCGAATAGGTGAGCGGCGCGACATCGGCGCCGCCCTGACACTCATTTTCAGAGAGTTGGCATGAGGGTGGCATTCAGAAAAATGTAATGTCATGTCACGGCAACAAAGCGGACAAAAAATCTAGCAGTTATTAGTTGTACCTAATACTTGACGACCATATTAAACCTTTGAAGCTAGCCAAAAACCCTTCAGCTCAAGGTATCAAATCCATAGTATACAGAAAAAGAACCATCTGCTTACCAACAACGTGAATCTTCATAATTACATCTTCGAGGAAACACTTCCTCACGTAGCCAGAAACGTCTTTATTTCCGCCGGAAAATACTTCTTTGGCGCCGAACTCGAATCGTCGAATGGCCTTGTTTTCGTCCTCCATTACACAACCTAGAAAGATAACATTATATTATTTCTAACCGTTCTATATGTGCAAAAAAGTGTTCTGTATTGGCGTCACGTGGCAAAAGCGCATTTCAAGCCTAGCCAGAACCTCTCGAATGTGCTCAGTATGGCGTAGATGGAGAGAATCTGGCATAGATGAAGTGAAATAGCCGCGCACACTTTTTCGTATCCTGCGCGCAAAGTGCTCGACGATTTTGCGCCACATTCTGGCCGCGCACCATTTGAACTCGAAATGTTAAATGTAAAGCCCACCCTTTGGCACTTCATAGGTTCCAAGGCGATCATGTTTGGCACACTCGTACCAAAACCCGTCATCATCTTGACGTATGTTTCCAATCTAAAAAAAGAAATGCTTATTAAATAAAAAAATCCTCACTTCCCTTTTAAGTAAACAAATAAATCGTTGCGCTTCAGGAGCGTGCATCGTTATTCAAGGGGGTACAAGTTCAAATTCAAAGTTTGCTTATGACATGACGCGCAGACGTTCTGAGGCAGTAGGCGACAAGTTCCACAGGATAAATTTCTCGACGTCTTCGGCCTCTGACTCTGATATCAAGTTGACAGCGAATTTGACAGCGAATCATCTGTTCCGTGCCAATATTGGGGAAGAAATATATTGATAGAAATTGAAAAAAAGGATTTAAAATACTAACAATAAGCGATGCAACCCACCTCGCACGCAATATTTAATCCAATGATGACGAATAAAATAAGGAGGAGCAATTTCATACTGAAAAATTTTGTATTTTTATTAATGGACACGGATTCAAACATAAACAAGACAGACATGCACACTCACACCAACACATATAAGCGGACATAGACATACACACATCACAACCCCCGTTCAAGGTTCAAGCGATATAACAGCCGATTTTCGAAACGTTTAGTTGATCCACTGAAGTCCCATATGTTGGACAGTGTGGAGTTGAATGTAATTAGTGAATAAAGCGTTATATATAAAAAAATTCTGTGTACCGTACCTCGAAGTTATTTGCGTACACTACTTGGGAATACAGATATCAGCATAGTTTCAAAACCGGCTTTTATATACTGCGTCGAAAACAGTGAACTGTATAAAGTAGCGAGTCAGAAAAATAAGAACTGAATTAAAGGGATGGGTACACTACAAAATCACCTTGTTTTTATGCTTTACTTTGATTGTACAAAGGAAAACTGAAACAAAGAGCATAAAAAATATTCCTTGAATTATTCCCTAGGGAAGATATTAGGTAAAAAAAGGTGAGTATTGATCTTTTTCCGATAAAGTTGTACTGCAAGATAAACTAAGGAAGCTAAGAGATATGGCTGAAACACACTGTTTTGAGCAAAATAAACTGTAGTCGTCATCGTTTATTTCACATAAAACAATGAAAAAACAGTGTGTTTCAGCCATATATCTTAGCTTCCTTAGTTTATCTTGCAGTACAACTTTATCGGAAAAAGATCAATACTCACCTTTTTTACCTAATATCTGCCCTAGGGAATAATTCAAGGAATATTTTTTATGTTCTTTGTTTAAGTTTTCCTTTGTACAATCAAAGTAAAGCATAAAAACAAGGTGATTTTGTAGTGAACCCATCCCTTTAAAAAGACAAAGTCTGACTCTTCCCTGGCTTTTACGTATAACTTCCCCCATCAATTTTTATTCATGTAAATATCGGAAAGAGCTTTTGTTTCTTGAATGGGTCCATTGACTTTCCGAATACAACCCATTGTACTACATTGTTTGAATTGTTGCAACAAAGAGGAAATTTTGTAGTTCAATTGGAAAAAAGAAACATAAAATTGATGATGGGCAACACTTTAGTGAAAGTATATGTATACAGAAGCAGCCAGTTTTTTATGCGGAACTGTTATGCGATGAAAAAATGAGCATTACACAGGAAAGTGAAAAAATGAGCATTACACAGGAAAGTGAAACCCCCGATTATTTCCAAAAACCCCTATTTCGCATAAAAGCCCGATTTTTTGAGGGACTTGATCGGGGGGGGTTTTTGGTTTCCATGTATTTCTGCTTACGATAAAATACCCGAGAATTGGTAAAGGCATTGGCATAATTGGGAACACGGTGTATATTTATTGAAAGCCCTTTGTCGTTCCTTTTCATCTAATTTTCTAGGCTTCGGGTATTGTTAGGCATCTTATTTGCTTTCTTCAAGTGCGTCGGTTTAGGCGTAGGCTTGGGCTTAGGCTTAGGCTTATGCTTGTAGGATAGCCTTCTAACTTCTAATTAACTTTGCATGGATTGATTTATGCCAAGACTTGCGTCGTGTAGACTGTAGACGTGTAGACTACGCAAATGCTCATGTAGTTTCAGTATTATCCTTTTTGTTTATGTGTTATGTGTTATGTTATGTTATGTATGTCTTCAATTTAAACTTGTCTTCTAAATATTCTTATTTAGGTGCATTACAATTTCGCCCCAGCTGGTAATAATAAACCGACAAAACCACCTGTAGAAATACATTATTGACTAAGTTGAAATGCACATGATCTTGCTTCTTGCTGTTGACCAAAAACTTGATGTGTAGAGGCAGAGAGTTGGTACACAATGTTTATTACAGAATTCCATATTTACACATAATATGTATAAGTCCAAAAAGAGAGATTTGTAGTGAAGATATGTTGAAGAAGAAATCCACGCATTTCGAATTATTGAATTCTTATAACGTGGGCAGTTTCGGTAGCAGGGCGGCGAAGAGAGATGACAATCCTAAAATAAATATTTAAATAAAATATGACCATAAATAAAACATAGAACCGGTTTTTATATTAAATGGGCAGAAAACACCTTCACTGAATATTAGAAGTGCACAATTACACATTACACTTGAGATGGGTTTGCGTTTCAAGTTAGAAAGCCCCACCGTTAGCAGAGATTGTCAATTTTTTCACATCATTCCCAGATTGATGTAGACTAGGCAGTAGACGCGCAGTTTCCGACCAATAATAGGGCGGGAAGAGAAATGAGGTGGCCATCCTGAAATATAAGTAGAATAAACATTCGAACAATATAAGTATCAAAACTTAGAACTCGTTAAAGATTCTTTTTTTTTTCGTCATTTTTTAGTTCTTCAGTGATGATTAGACGGCATGTATGGCTGAACGTTACACACTAAAACTTGCACATCATACGAATAACATATGATGTGAAACTAATTCAGTTAATTACATGAATAATTGGCAAACCTTATTTCCAGCGAAAAAACAGCTCGTGTAGCGTTGTAGCGAAGAAGACGACTTCCAAGACTGCCATTATAGGATGCCCCACTCCGTACGGTGCAGAGTGCAGACTGCAGAGCAGAGCATCAACTAAATGAAAGAGACGGAAGCAGAGAGCAACTTTTAGCAGATTCGCTTAACTATTGCCGAAACTAACGCAAATCCTTTATCTAGTGCCATAAATTCATGTGTGTTACCTCCCCCGCATAGAATATGTCATGTCGTCCTACTCAAATACGTAATAAAATAAAATAAAATATAATTTTGAATAAAATTCATGATCCGACCAAACCCCCCCCCCAAGTCGCGCACGGCAGTCAACCGACGCTGAACTAGCACACACTACTCTAGAAGTGTGGAACTAGCATTCGGCAGGAATCCAGCATCGGCCATTCCTACCTATCTAAACTAAACTAAACTAAATATTTTAACTAGAGTGCCACGCTGCTTTATGATTAATAATAAAAAATATATGTGGTACCCCCGCGTAGAAACCCCATGCCGCGCTAGGCAGGTAACTGGCGCGGGACGAGCACACACTACACTAGAAGTGTGGAACTCGTATTCGGCAGGCGCCCCGATCCAGCCATCTTCCCCTACCTATCTAAACTAAACTAAACTAAATATTTTAACTAGAGTCCCACGCTGCTTTATGATTAATAATAAAAATATATGTGGTACCCCCGCGTAGAAACCCCATGTCGCGCTAGGCAGGTAACTGGCGCGGGACGAGCACACACTACACTAGAAGTGTGGAACTCGTATTCGGCAGGCGCCCCGATCCAGCCATCTTCCCCTACCTATCTAAACTAAACTAAACTAAATATTTTAACTAGAGTGTCACGCTGCTTTATGATTAATAATAAAAATTTATGTGGTACCCCCGCGTAGAAACCCCATGTCGCGCTAGGCAGGTAACTGGCGCGGGACGAGCACACACTACACTAGAAGTGTGGAACTCGTATTCGGCAGGCGCCCCGATCCAGCCATCTTCCCCTACCTATCTAAACTAAACTAAATATTTTAACTAGAGTGCCACGCTGCTTTATGATTAATAATAAAAATATATGTGGTACCCCCGCGTAGAAACCCCATGTCGCGCTAGGCAGGTAACTGGCGCGGGACGAGCACACACTACACTAGAAGTGTGGAACTCGTATTCGGCAGGCGCCCCGATCCAGCCATCTTCCCCTACCTATCTAAACTAAATTAAATATTTTAACTAGAGTGCCACGCTGCTTTATGATTAATAATAAAAATATATGTGGTACCCCCGCGTAGAAACCCCATGTCGCGCTAGGCAGGTAACTGGCGCGGGACGAGCACACACTACACTAGAAGTGTGGAACTAGTATTCGGCAGGCGCCCCGATCCAGCCATCTTTCCCTACCTATCTAAACTAAACTAAATATTTTAACTAGAGTGCCACGCTGCTTTATGATTAATAATAATAAAAATTTATGTGGTACCCCCGCGTAGAAACCCCATGTCGCGCTAGGCAGGTAACTGGCGCGGGACGAGCACACACTACACTAGAAGTGTGGAACTCGTATTCGGCAGGCGCCCCGATCCAGCCATCTTCCCCTACCTATCTAAACTAAACTAAATATTTTAACTAGAGTGCCACGCTGCTTTATGATTAATAATAAAAATATATGTGGTACCCCCGCGTAGAAACCCCATGTCGCGCTAGGCAGGTAACTGGCGCGGGACGAGCACACACTACACTAGAAGTGTGGAACTCGTATTCGGCAGGCGCCCCGATCCAGCCATCTTCCCCTACCTATCTAAACTAAACTAAACTAAATATTTTAACTAGAGTGCCACGCTGCTTTATGATTAATAATAAAAATATATGTGGTACCCCCGCTTAGGAACCCCATGTCGCGCTAGGCAGGTAACTGGCGCGGGACGAGCACACACTACACTAGAACTAGAAGTGTGGAACTCGTATTCGGCAGGCGCCCCGATCCAGCCATCTTCCCCTACCTATCTAAACTAAATTAAATATTTTAACTAGAGTGCCACGCTGCTTTATGATTAATAATAAAAATATATGTGGTACCCCCGCGTAGAAACCCCATGTCGCGCTAGGCAGGTAACTGGCGCGGGACGAGCACACACTACACTAGAAGTGTGGAACTCGTATTCGGCAGGCGCCCCGATCCAGCCATCTTCCCCTACCTATCTAAACTAAATTAAATATTATACCTAGAGTGCCACGCTGCTTTATGATTAATAATAAAAATATATGTGGTACCCCCGCGTAGAAACCCCATGTCGCGCTAGGCAGGTAACTGGCGCGGGACGAGCACACACTACACTAGAAGTGTGGAACTCGTATTCGGCAGGCGCCCCGATCCAGCCATCTTCCCCTACCTATCTAAACTAAACTAAACTAAATATTTTAACTAGAGTGCCACGCTGCTTTATGATTAATAATAAAAAAAATATATGTGGTACCCCCGCGTAGAAATCCCATGTCGCGCTAGGCAGGTAACTGGCGCGGGACGAGCACACACTACACTAGACTAGAAGTGTGGAACTCGTATTCGGCAGGCGCCCCGATCCAGCCATCTTCCCCTACCTATCTAAACTAAACTAAACTAAATATTTTAACTAGAGTGCCACGCTGCTTTATGATTAATAATAAAAAAATATATGTGGTACCCCCGCGTAGAAATCCCATGTCGCGCTAGGCAGGTAACTGGCGCGGGACGAGCACACACTACACTAAAAGTGTGGAACTCGTATTCGGCAGGCGCCCCGATCCAGCCATCTTCCCCTACCTATCTAAACTAAACTAAATATTTTAACTAGAGTGCCAATGCTTTATGATAAAAAATAAAATAAAAATATATGTGGTACCCCCGCGTAGAAACCCCATGTCGCGCTAGGCAGGTAACTGGCGCGGGACGAGCACACACTACACTAGAAGTGTGGAACTCGTATTCGGCAGGCGCCCCGATCCAGCCATCTTCCCCTACCTATCTAAACTAAACTAAACTAAATATTTTAACTAGAGTGCCACGCTGCTATATGATTAATAATAAAAATATATGTGGTACCTCCCCCGCGCAGAATAAGTCACGTCATCACACTCAATTACGTAACAAAAATGAAGTGAATAAAATTCCCACATTAGACCTACACCCCATGTCGCGAACAAAAATGAAATGAATAAGATTCACCGGTTCTGGTTTTCTGTAGACTTCTGCGCGGCCTGCACTGCGGAGCTCTTCTCAGTCGACCCGAGGTAGTAGACCAGTTGAGTAGACAGACAATGAGTTGAGCGCTATCTGAAAAAATCTCATTACGTATTCAGTTGAAATTTTCTTCTATTCATATAGCACCGATATTTCTTGTTTGTTTTCCGCTGGAAACGGAAAACAAACAAGAAACTGGCAATTTTTTAATAATAAAAATAAACTTACAGTAACGTGTCAGAACAGCATCTTTGAAGCGGTCCTTTTTTTATTTTCGCATAGAACTTTAACGCAGAACAGCTAGAGCTGCTGGGGAGCTAGGCAACTCTGAAATAAAAACTTCATGATACAAAAATGACAATAAAAAAACACATTGTAAACACAAGAAGAGGCGAATCGGAAAGAAAAAGACTCTTTGAAAGAGAGAGAGAGAGAGAGAGAGAGAGAGAGAGAGAGAGAGAGAGAGAGAGAGAGAGAGAGAGAGAGAGAGAGAGAGAGAGAGAGAGAGAGAGAGAGAGAGAGAGAGGGAGAAAGCGGCACAGGAGAGAGACAGAGAAAGAGAGAGCGACAGGGAGAGATAGAGTATAATATTCTACCAAAATTCCACATTAGTGGAATTTTGGTAGAAAAGCACTATAATAGCACTTATGATAGCACTATGAATCTAGGGAGTGGCTGATTGACGACGTCAATAAATACGAGAACCGGAGTCAGCCCGTGCCTTATTGGTTCAAAGGATACCTATGAAGCCGCGTTCGAGTTGGGAAAAAGTTGGTGGAATTCCGGAATTCCCCCGTTCGAGATGGACGCGGAAACGTGCCAGGACAAGCAAAAATACCGTGGTGGAATCGTTGTGGGATTATATTTTTGACAACTGCAAGAGCCAAAAATGACGCTTGACCCCGACGGTTGGGGCTAAATAACGGAAAAACATTTACGTTTCCGGTGACTCATCTCGAACGGTGGAATTCCGAATTCCACAACTTTTTCCCAACTCGAACGCGGCTTGAGAAAACCTCAGCATAGCCATAGGCAACCGTTGCGAGAGAGAGATAGACAGAGAGAGAGAGAGAGAGACAGAGAGAGACAGAGAGAGACAGAGAGAGAGGGAGAGAGAGGGAGAGAGAGGGTGGTGTAATGTGTCTTTACTCTTGACAGGTCATATTCATAATAAACATAGTACCGGATACTTGCCCATCCATAAGGGTACGGTAAGAACACTATTAGGATTTAGAAACTAGTGGTTTCAGGAAGAATTGAGCATTGCAAAAGTTCCCATTGAAAAGCGTGAGGATATTTACTATGCATATAAAGTGAAGGCAATTTAACGTTATATTGCACTCTTACAAAAATACGAGCTGGCTAAACTACAAATTACCATATTGGAACTATTTGTTAATAATTTTTAACAGTGGCACTGTACTTGTTAGTTTCTATTGCTTTTGCATCAACTGAATTCAGATGTGGATTTGTAGTATCTGGAGAGTTGGTGATTTACATAGTTCGAAGTTAATCAATACTTTCCTAAAGACTGTCCAGATGAATAATGAGTATTAAACGTTGTAATATGAGCCGTGAAGGAAAAGGTCATTCGACATAATAATCAATAAAAAAAAAAGAAATCCAAGCCAAGAGATACCACCAGATCTTCAACATGTATGAAAGAGTTATGAAGTTATGAAAGGGTCCGATGCTGAGCTGAGACCTTGAATGGGCGGAGTCCACCACATATTTCGCGCGCGCGAAAAGAAAACAGAAATGTTGGTGCCTGCGACTCTCACTTGGTCACTATCTATACCCTAAAAGTAGGTGTGATTATTGTTAAACACGAACGCGACGCCGCTCACATTCAAATTTTGCGAACTGCGTTTGATATACCCTCCGGCTATCACACCGGCGCCATAATTTGAATGAGAGAGAGTCGCAGGTCGCGGCTTCGTACTCGCCCCTCACAAATGACTACAGGTATTGATTAACCGCCGTGAGCTGCCTTACATTTTAGATCATAATGGGGTTTGCAATGAGTATCCCAAAAATTCGGTGTGATTCTGTCAATACTACCGTATTTGTGCACGAACTATATAATACGAAAAATTAAAAAAAAATTCTCGTGTAGTTCCAAGACACTTTCAGCACACGTAAATTTTCGCAGCACACTTGCAAACCCCATCAAACAATGAAGTCTTCAAATACAAGAAAGACAGGTAAAGCTTGAAAGCAATTCAAAAAGAAACATGTAGAAACCAAATAAGAGGAACATGGTAGCTGGGCCGCTGGGCTCACTAACACTGTTAGTATTCAAATTATCCAGGAAGGACTGATGCAGACTGAAAGCAATCCAACAGTATACGAATTTAGGAAACCTAGCCGAGTCAATGGTTCACTAATTTCTGAGAAACTAAACTCTACATGTGTTTTTTGCCTGTTTGAGTTCAATCAATAGTGGATAGCATGACTATTTATGGAATCCTGTCGATTGCAATTGAAAAAATACGATTTTAATAATAAAGCATCATTCTGTGAATTCAATATAAAAAAAATAAACTGGTTGGATACGGTAATTTTCCCGCAAAATGACTACAATAGCCACAAAGAGCAGTTTTGAATAAATGTGGCGAACGCACAGTAACTTTCTGTCACGCCTTCTTTTCTGTGCGTCGTGGTTTTCGTGCATGCACCCGACGGACCCGATCCGCTTCACTGTGTGTCTTTTGAATCCTTGTTTGCTTTATATTTCTTCTTTTGTTGGATATTTGTTGCGTATTCTTTACTCTTTTTTGACTGGGACCGTTCGCCCAAACTGTGAACAAATAAAGATCCGCATGCAGTGTCGAGAAGCGGCATTATAATGCATTTAAATATTTGCAGATGTTGACATCGTTTTCTCGAAGCAGCTACGCATTGTCAATAACAATGAGACGATTTTCTCTATCTGGAGTTCTTGGAGATCGATATGACCCTCGTGTGTTCCGAGAACCGGTTATTGATGTCAAATCAGTAAGTGGTTATTTATCATTTATTCATACATAGAGTAAGCATGGAGAAGTCGGCTCTATTTTACAATAGGCGGCCTTAGCGTTTTTTAGGCGGCCTTTACTAATAGGCGGCCTTATTTGAACTCTTAGGCGGCCTTATTAATAGGCGGTCTTAAACAGGCGGCCTTAACGAATAGGCGGCCTTAGTATAAGAGGCGGCCTTAACGATCAGGCCATCAGGCGGCCTTATTTTTTTTATGCTTTATCATTTTTTGTGCCTTTTTTTGGTTTTCCCATGTTCCACTCAAACATAACAAAGGGAGGAACCTAAACAGAGGAGGGCAGTGGATTTTCGGTATGATTGAGTGCGGCACTAATAAAGTAGTCCGAAGTTGCTAGGGCTAGGCTAGGAGGGACGCGGCCTGCGCGGCCACTTTGCTGCCATTAATACAGCAGAACGTGAAGCCCTTCACCATTGTGTGAGTGATGGATGTGCAGCTTATGGAGGTTTGAATAATCTTGTTAGCCAATACCAGCATAGGTGGGTCAACCATAAGATGAATTTTGTTGATCCCACTGACCCGTCCACACACAACCAACTGAAGCCACTTGGGGGGCGCTGAAAGGTTCTCTAAGACATTTAAGAGGCAGCACCAAAGAGCTAATGCCAACTTACATGTATCAATACATGTTTCGGCGTTCTCATGGCGGCCCTAGTAAGCTGATGAACAAATTGCTCTCCGAAGTTAGCAATTCATACCCTACCCTGTTTAGCTCCCCCTCTCGTTAGTCCGTTTTCTTTATTACATCACATGCTTAGCTACTTCTTTTCAACTTTCAATGTGAAATAAATTTTGAATCATGCAGCTACACTGTGATTAAAAACCAGCAATGTACGCAAAGTATAATGAAATAGCAAAAGTAAGAAAAATCAGCGAAAATGAACATTTTTGGCTAAGGCCGCCTGTTTAAAAATAAGGCCGCCTATTCGTTAAGGCCGCCTGTCTAAGGCCGCCCATTCGTTAAGACCGCCTATTATTTTAAATAAGGCCGCCTATAAGTAAAGGCCGCCTATAAGTTCAAATAAGGCCGCCTAAACACCTGAGGCCGCCTATTGTAAAATAGAGCCGAGAAGTCGGCTGCCCCGTCGTTGTTGTAGTGCTAAACGTTCGTCCTATTGGTTGGCAGTTGAAGTGGGCTTGACTCTGCGTGACTGCCGTACAAGGCGGAAGCCCCTGAAGGAGTTTGGTCTGGTCATCGGTTAGTGTAGTGGATAGGGCTTCTGACTGCTAAAAGAAAGGTCACGGGTTCGAATTCCCCCCTATGGCTACGGAAACTATTTTATTTTTTACTGGTGAACAATCCAATCGTTTGATTGAGTCAGGATTCAGGATGGAGACTTTTAACGTTTTTTTTAGTTGTCAGAGCCTCTGGATCCCGAAGATGAGAGGAATTTTTTGTATATAAAGGCTATGAAAAGTGACCAGGCACCAGTTTTCTACAGGTATGCCTTTTCTAATTTCTCTTTTGCATTTTGCTCATTCGTGAGCACTTGATTTTGTATAGAGCGCTGTTTCCGTCGAAAGGTTTTTCGATTTTAGCGGAGTATATTGGTTAGTTGTAGAGCTATTGAATACTATTTTCCGAAAAACAAGTGCGGTATTCGAGAAAGAAAAGTAATGCATGAAAAACGTAAAGCGAGGTAGAATCGTAGAATTTAAAGCCGTATTTTACCTACTTTGAGAATTTTGCATATGATATGCATTTCCTATGCAAAGTGTTTGCCGTAAGCTTGCCGAACGGGCACATGGGAAATTCGTATCATATGCAAATTTCCCAAAGTAGGTACAATACGGCTTTAAATATTTTTTTAGAAATCATGTCGTCGACAAGCTAATCCGTGTATGCATGATGGACGGCAAAAAGGAAACGTCACGTGAAAATGTTTATTCAGCACTGGAGATTGTAAAACGACGTCAGTATAAGGCGTGGCTAAAAGCGGGTACAGAAGATGAGAAGGTTAGTTCTTTTTGTGTTTGTGATATTCGAGGCTTTAGTTTATTATATTATATTGTTTTGATTCAAGCAAAAACCATCTATATATAATAGAGGCCCTATTCATCAACATAGATGGGGCCCTCCGTAGGCTCACGAGCACCCTGAATATGTTCTGCTCTTGCACTCTTTAGCTCCTTGGGGAGGCCAGGGAGGCTCCCTGCCCTGCGTGTTGGTGAAAACGGCCTCAGAGCTATTTTGTGCTTCGGCTTCGGCTTCAGCTAGTAATTGTAATCTGTGCAGATCGACTCCATTTATGATTTATGCCTTGCTTATATTAAAGCTGCCTGCTTCTCATATGCACATGTAAAGTGATATAAGGTGCACCTTGCGGGAATCGAACCCTGGCCGCTCGCGTGGCAGGCGAGCATTCTACCACTGCACAACTTTGCGACATGTATTGCTTCTTATAACATTACTTCTTATCTTTCAGTCGAAGATCGAGTTGGACCCATTCAAATTAGCAGAGCAAGCCATGCGCAATTGCCATCCGCTCATGAAACTTCAAGGAGTTACTAGAGGTATTGCTATTTGCAATTGTTTATATTACCATTAACTTGTGCTTGTGTGTTGCAATTATTTTTATAAAAAGTCCACTATTTTCTCTTTTTCATGCATATGTGTTTTACATTTGTTGATTTGTTGTTGACGAATGACGAGTATAATTATTTCTAGAGTATACAGCGAAATATCTGTGTAGCATAAGATTCTCTGTCTGCGGTAGAATGTCGATTGCATAATGCATCCTGATCCTCTGAATATTTGCTGCAGTGTCTATCTTTAATTTAATATTGTTGAATTGGTGAATGTTGTTTATGCTAATTGCAATTGTCCCAATTGTCCGTTTTACAGGAGGTACCACCTATCAAGTGCCTTTTCCTATTGAAGAACCTGAGGCAGAATTCCGAGCGATGAAAATGATGAGAGACATATGCAGACAAAAGGCAAAGCACGGAGAGACTCATTTTAAGGTGGGGAACAGAACATTTGTTGATTTATATTTATTTATGGTGATCTGTAGGTTATCGGATGAAGTGAACGTAGGTCCAATATTTCAGATAAAATTAATAAAAAAAATCTCAATAAAATAATACCTAATTTTAAAGGAGCGCTTGTAACACCAAACCCTCTTGAAATTCAAGTTACAATTATTTCATGTTCGTATGCAGTATATGAGTATGAGTTTTTGCAGTTTGCTGTATGTATACTTTTTTAGTTCTTGATATGAGAAGCAGTATATGAGTTTTTGTTGTATGTATACTTTTTAGTTATTGATATGAGAATAGTTTATTTATTTATTATTATTATTATTATTATTATTATTATTATTATTATTATTATTATTATTATTATTATTTATATTATTATTATATTTATTAATTATTATTACAGGATATCCTGGCCGTTGAATTGCTGGCTGCACATCAAAACGAGGGTCACACAATCACCGCCAAACAGGAATTACACAAGCAGTGCGAGGCCAACCGAGCCTACGCTCATTATAGAGGATAATTTGTATTTACGAAGATCTCAAGTTGGTTATGTTAATTTCCAATTTTTATGTTTTCTTTCCATTTCCAATTAGTTTATTATGCTTATCTGCTTGTCGGTTTCTTTAGTGACCAGTTATTGGTATTGAATTGAACTGTGGCTGTTGAGCTGAGCGGCTGAGCTGGCTGAGCATTAGACCAATCGACTTTGAAGTGAAAAATAATTTTGTACTTAAACTAGTGTAACCACCGGTCTTGGAAATGTATATTGGACACATTAGCGTAATGCAAAGTGTGAGGTGAGGGACATGACTGAGTTGAGTGAGTTTCTTTTCTAAAGTACGCGGGAAAGCAACGTCCATTATACGTTTCAAAAACCGGTTGTTATATCGCTTTAAGTTATAGGTTAGTTTCTTAGAGTAGTGCCATAGTGACAGTAGATTGTGTGTTCTTTTTGATGTTCTTGGTTAAATTTGTTTGTTACTGCAATAAAATATGTTTTCTATTGTGATTGGTGGATATATTCTATCCCCCTATTGGTCTTCTAAAGCCTGTAAAATACTTCTCCTTGTTTCGTTTTAAACAAACGTTTTTATATTTTTATATGGAATGTTTATTGTTTTTGAAGGTTAAGTGTCATACTAAGAGTAGGTTAGTTTTGTTTTCGAATCAAAGTTGAGTAGTAATTATTAATTATTGTTGTTTATTATATAATTGTAGTTATTACTATTTGTTGCAGATGTCCATAAGCGTGTCGCATTTGGCTGATTATGAACAACAATACTCACTGCAAACGGCCGAGGTATTATTTTTCCTTTTTCGGTTATTTAATTTTGTATTGCACTCCGATGTATTAAGGTATACTTTGCTTTTGTAAATCCCTACCCTAGCCATTTTTAAACCTTGTCAACCTAAACTTTACCTTCGCAGACCAGATTAAGGATTAAGCGTAGTTACATTTAACACTTTTATATCAAGGTTCGTTGAAACACTTAGTTTGCGTGTGTTTCAAGAAAGCTTTATAAGTGTGTTTTGGTTTTCATTTGATTGGTCATAACTCACACACTATTCTTTGCTAAGTAAAACTCAACAATGAACTAAATTATGATTACAACAGTTTGTGATATGGGTTATAGATAAGCATAGTCGTGAGACTAATGTAGTGGACTCTTGGACTGTTAATTCACGGAAAGGATGTTAATTAGATTAATTAGCGATTTTCGCTGGTCCAGTACCAATACTCAGTTCCCCGATCGTACTAAACGTGTAGTATGGTCCTTGTTAGTACTTTATGAATGATGCTAAGTGTAATATCTTAGGTACCTTAAGCTACAATTTATTTTATGAATATTGGATAATAGTGGGATTTATATATATAAAAAAATCTTAGTAAATTTTAGGTTACGTCACGGATAGGTCGCCTCGCTCAGTTGGAATCATCGGAGCGTGTGCGCGGTGTGCAAGATGTACAGAAGATGTTGGTTGAAGTGAACGACTTGTTGGAGCAAATGGAACTGGCCGTGAGAGAGCTACCAGCGGGAAGGTTAGTCGATTTTTTTTTAATTTTATGCAGTTTTGCATATATGGTTGCGTGATACGAATTCCCTTGGGCTTTTGTCGGAAAAGAATAGTCGCTGATTGCTATGATCTGAGGCCATATTCACCACCCGATTTCCTCGGGGAAATAGTCCCTGGGGACAGAACATAACATTCTAATGTGAGATACGCAGAGAAAAAGACGGGGCAAATTCCCCATGGGGAATTGAGTGATGAATATGGCATCTTGGCATCTGATTATCCGTTTCTCATAGTCTCATTTCCCGCATAATAAGTGTGATCGTGGGACGTGGGATGCTTTTCCCGGTTTCGGGCGTACGGGAAAGGTGGGAAGGAACATATGTTCATGTTTTCAAATTGCCCACTTACTATAGTATAGACTATGCAGCATGATTTGCATACTGGGGTCTGCGATGATAGCACTGTTTATGTTTGGTTGTTGTGCTAGGCTAGGGTGCTAGGTTTGTGTAATGTCTTATCATCGTATTCATGTCTGTTTTTTTTCAGCGCTGAGCGTTCGAAATACGATATGCGAGTGAAGAGTTATCGTCAGGATAAGAAACAGTTGGATGCAGAACTGGAACGAGCGGTATGAGATCAATTTATCTTTTTTTTTTTCTTGACGTTAGGAGGGTTACCTCTAAGGCCATATTCACCACTCAATTCCCCGTCTTTTTCTCTGCGTCTCTCACAATATAATGCTATTTTCTATCCCGAGAGACTATTTCCCCCCGAGGGAATTGGAGTGGTGAATATGGCCTCTGTTTGTTGTATTGTGCCCTGTTTCTAGTTATTCCGTAAAAAACTAATCTGTCTGGATGTGAATTATGTGAAACAGGACTCTTACAAGAGTAACCCTTGCTTTAATATTATGACGCTTGTATCGCACGTAAATTGGGCTTTATATTATTGAGTCTTTTAGTACCGTTTTAGGTGAAACGACTCCGTGAAAGCGCAGATCGTGACGAACTGCTGGCTTATGATGAAGCTGTTTCGCTGGATCAACAGGTATTTTTGTGTTTTGTACTTTGTAGTTAGTGTTTATTTTGCCTGCGGGTTTTTTCTGTATATGTTTGTCTCTTTGTTTCACTTACTCGCTTTCTCGGTGGCATTTTGTGTGTATTTGTTATTTGCTTGTGTTTTGTTGCGATTTACATAAAGAATAGGCCACCTAAAGTTCAAGTATAAGAAGTAGTAAATGTTAATACTCGTATAATTATTCGTATTGAATGAAGTATTTATGTATTTTCTGCATTTAGTAAGTATTTAATAAAATTTGCATACATTTAGGAGGACCAACTGATCGAGAACACCCAGCGTTTGGAGCGAACTGGACGAAAGATACAAGACGCGTATAGGATGGTTGTGGAAACTGAACAGGTACTTTATAGTATCTTATTATATAAAGTTGGGAGCTTTGTTTGTTTGTGCGTTTGTTTGATTGTACGTTTGGATGATGTGCGTTACGCTCAGGTTGTAGGATTGGTTCAGTAGTTCACGTTCCCGTGCACTGAGCCATCTCACTTCCCGAGCGCCCCTCTCACAAACGTCCAAAAAAGGCTGCATATATGGAATATGTGTGGTGTATCGTTCGGGCGTTTCCGCGGCGCTCAAAGTACTAGGTGTAAACTACAAAGACCATGCAAATCTAGAGCAACAAAAGAAGGGACGAAGCGAGGATTTTAGCATATGATCCTTGCCCTCATTTTTTAACTGATTTTTAATCTACGTTTCACGTATGCATAAAATAAAGTAAATTTACTAGAAAGTCGCCTCGGGCGGCGTAGCCGGCTGGTATTATATAATAATAAGATTGTATAAAGTTTATTTTTTTTTTCAAACGTGAACGTCGTGAACATATATAGAAAGTGAATGAAGCACTATTCATACTATCAAATAAACTGAACGAATTCAACTGAGTTTGACCATTTAACTCTTCAACAAACTACAGGAATAGATCAGATCGGATGCTCTTATTTTAGTAGCGTGTGTGAAACATTGGACTATTTTAGTGTGGTATATTGATGATATATTGTGAACGTGAGACCTTGCAAGGTGTATCACAATATTGCAGTTTTTCATCTTTTTTGTATTAACAAAGTGTATGTAGCAGTGGGATTGTGGGATGTCTGTGAAAAATACGGTGTAATTTCTAGGGGGAGGGGAGTCGCCATATTCCTACTCGACACAAGGTTTGGCGTCCTTACTTAGCCTTAGGCCAACCTGGCCAACACAAGATTTCTTTTATTTCTCAGCGTGATTTTCATCATTCCATGTAATTTTATAAATTTTCAGATCGGCGCTGAGGTTTTGGGGAATCTTTCCTCGCAACGTGAAACTATTGGACGGTCTCGAGATAGAATGCGACAAGCGGACGCGGATCTGGGAAGGAGCGGCAAAATGTTGAATCAGATGATTAGGAGGTACGTTTTTTACGGATCTGACTCTTTAAAGCGGTATTGCACGTGGTTTGGGAGGAGTATGTTTATGTTGGATAACTGAACCATTCGTTATTGTGTTCCATTATCATTATGTGCAATAGGGCCCTTATGTGCCATCTTTGCAAAGGTTCTTCTGAGGATGTCTCGAATGATCGTGAATGGTTCCTAAGACACGGAATTGTAGTGTAAATTGGAAACCAGTGTAAATAATTAATAATTAATAGTCTGGCCATCATGTACATATATATATATATACCAGCCGTTCGAAGAGCCCTACGGGCTCTTCTCCGACTGGAGGAATCGGCCTTCGGCCGATTGCTTTCCCTATTTAAAAAAAGGATTGCTACAATTTAAAAAGTTAACTCTCGTCTCTTTCTCCTCCCACACATTCACACGTCTCTGATTGTGGAAACGTATAATAATCAGTTTGGATCACCGCTCGTCTAATGCTACCATGCAAATTTGCTATTGAATGTGCTATATGTAGGGCAGAGGATTATTCTTGGGATAAGCTAGCATAGCTCAGCAGGTAGAGCGTTGGACTGTGAAGCGAGAGATTGTGTGCTGCTTTGGGTTCGAATCCCGCCAGCGGCAAAGATTTTGTATGTTCTCATTCGATTGTGAATTGTGAATAGAAAATTTTCTTTATGAAAGGATTTCGTTGCGTTCACACGCGGCTTCAAACAAAAAAGTAAACTCTTCTCCTTTATATAATAAGATATATATATATATATATATATATATATATATATATATATATAATATATATATTGTTGCAGTCGGGTTGGCTAGCTATACATATTACACTCTCGCTAGCCACACGCCCTCAGCATGTCTCTCTACTCTCTCATCACTGGGGAAACTCGGTCGGGGTGCCGCACCTGTACGGCACGGAAAAGGAGAGCGGCACCAGGTACGCACCAGCCAGGCTCTAGTTTTGGGAGCTTGGTGGAGGTCAGAAAAAGTGTGGGTGCGGCATAGGTGCGAAACTGGAGCCGGGGGTGCGACACAGGTGCCAAACTGGTGCC
This sequence comes from Pelodera strongyloides, assembly GCA_036852015.1. Taxonomy (NCBI): domain Eukaryota; kingdom Metazoa; phylum Nematoda; class Chromadorea; order Rhabditida; family Rhabditidae; genus Pelodera; species Pelodera strongyloides. Next base: position 207,713 of record JAANDG010000217.1, read on the forward strand.
GATTTGGAGCCAAGTGCCTGTGCACATAAAGTACGCGATACTCAGGGAAGAGCGTAAAATCGGTCTACGCAGCGAATGCTCATTTTTCGCTGCCTCGCACTTTGCGTTTTTCTTTTAAACGATTAGTTTCTTTTGTTGTGTTTTTGTCAGAATTAAGTTGCATTTGAAAGTAGTGTTTGTTAAAAAGTGTCTGGTACAGTAGACAAGCCGTCGCATACGGTAGAAAAATGCACAATGCATGCGAAAGTAAATAAACCAAATTTTGAAATCCAAAATACTATTCAAAAGTTATTTTCTTTTCTCTTTTGACATTTATTTTCGCATTGTTTTTATCCGCAATTTAGCTTCTAATAAGAAATGACGCCCATCCGTATTTTATGTATAACGATTTGACCTTTAGTTTTATTGAAAACAAATACAAATTTTTCTTTATTGTGCCTTATTAATTTATTATTTATTTAATAACATTAGTTCAATTGCAGGCACCTTTGCTGGACAGAAACGCCGATGAAACCTTCACTTTTTGTGGACAAGTGTGAGTTTTTGTGACATTGCTTCTCAACTTACTTTTCGCCGTTCGTTTTGTTTTCCGTGTGCTAATCGTTACGTCAAATACGGAGCTTTACCGGTAACCTGGAACGCCGGCCGCGTAATTTTAGCATTAATTTTCTGGGTCGGCGAGGTGACGTCTACATAGTACCATATTGTATTCTTTTGTCTCCATATCTCCACATTTTTACAGTGAATTTTAGCCCAAAACGGATTGCCTGTGCAGCCGCTGGTCGGCTAGTTGCTTGACAAGGAGAACAGAATCCAAACACGAAATGAAAGTGAGTTAGATTATTTGCACGCTATTGATTAAACTAATTAAGATGTTCCACTTTATGCTTACCGTATGACGGGGACGGGACTCCTTAACATTGTTAATTGTTTCGCTTAAAGTGGAGCGAAAATGCAAAATTTCAGGATGTTTTTACTTTTTCCCAATGATTTCGTGACACCCCATCGTCATCAGATTGAGTATGTGCCAGCCCAGCTCAACCTCTCCTCTCCGCGATCCGTAAAATTTAAATTGTAGCTATTCTAGTGTATGATCACTGATCACAGACGGCCAATTTGACAAGATTAATAAGTTAATCTCTGCATTTAGATTCTCTACGTGCTACTGAATTATTTTTACTATTTAGTTCTATTCGACCGCTTGCTGACGCGGAAAACGCTCGAGGACAACTACACAAGGACTTCTCTACGGACGTCTTGACATCTACGTCGGCGCTCTGATTAGCCAAGGGCAAGGTACGTATTCGGTTTGGTATTGTTTTAGTAGAAGGTCTTATGGCGTGCTTGCGTTATGTTGTAGGCACGGACATTCTAATTGTAAGGAGTTTTGTTGTGATTTTATTGTTTAAAGCCGAATAACAGCCAGTTTTGAAACGTATGGCTCACGCTCTAAGATTTTGTTTGAGCCATGAAAAATTTCGTGACCGTACATAATCAGCAAGTGTAATCATCGAATTATTTTTAGATACGAAAAATCACTCGAATCTGAAGAAGACACGATGAAGCGATCGTGACACGATCACTTCTGCCTTTACTGGATATTGAAATTGTGTAAGTTAATTTCGATGTTTTGCATATCTGTTTTTTTTGTAAATGTGAAGCTAGCGGTGGTTCTTGGTTCTCACTGGCCCTGTTTCCTATACAAAGTAACACCAAAAATACTAAATGTGGGTCACCAATTGTATTATTTGTATTGTTTCGTCCAGGGTTTCTCCTTGAGCTACCCGTTAGTTGGACTCCTGTTAATTTGCTCTATTTCAGATCACTGAGGGACGTTCAACATTCTGCGCCTGACCGTCTTTGTACCAGAATTTGAAGAGGACCAAGACAGAAGTTTATTAGCTAAAGTATCACTGCAAACATGCAACTTTTTTAATTATATGCAGCAAATAATTAGAAAAACCAATAATACTCGCTAGAAACATCTTTGCAGATTTACTTGTTGTGTTTTGGTTATGTTGTCAATTGTTATGTGACAAGCTGAGCCAATAGAGGGCGGCGGTTTAATACTATTTTTAATTCTTGATTGTTCGCTCAGAATTAGAATAATACTGACTGTTTTTTTCACTTAATACTCTAACTTACGGGTTAACGTATTCGTAATGTTCTGTTGCTCTGATATTTTAGTTGTTTTAGCACCGCAATTATGTCTATGAGTTTGCTAGCTAGTCGTCGCTCTCGTTTTTGACTAAAATTTTATTCATGTCGTAATTATGGCTGTGCCTTTTTTTATCAATGTTTTTGTTACTGTATTTTCTTGTCCCATTATTACATTGAAGTAAAGTTTTTTTGCTGAACTACCGCTTTATTTGTTTAATATGGTGCTTTTGTGAGGTGGGTGAGAGCGGGTAGCCCAGGGGGCGAATATCCCCAGTGAAGTTTGTAGTCTGTAGTCTACTTTTTTTGGCTCTAGTTTGGCGCCAGATAGGCACCTCTGTCGCACCTATTGGCTCTAGTTTCGCACCAGCTGGGCACCTCTGGCGCACCTATTTTACGCCCGGTTGTTGTATCTTGGCACCAGATACGCACCAGCCTCGCACCTGTACGGCACTATTCGGGGGGTGCAGATCTAGTTTCGCACCCCACTTTTTTTGGAGCCGCACCCCACCCAAATCTGGTGCGGCACTGGAGCCGAGTTTCGCGTTGATGCGAGCGCTCTCTCTATCCTATCCTATTGATGAGCGCTCGCTCCCAATTACCCTCAGTCGTGCCTTATGCCTTGACAGCGTTAACACCATGGCATAAATGATGTGTCCGACTCTGTGTTCATTATATACAACACAACACATCATACATACTATACAGTACACTCGTTTACAACAAGGCAGGGCTAGCCTTGGTTGTAACGTGGCGACCGCGGGGCTGGTTGGTTTTATTTCCAACCAGAGAATCTACAACTAGCCCCAAACTTCTACTCAACTCTGAACTCTTCACCTCCCAATTTTCTACAATTTTATCGTCATATTTCGTCAGTATCTTGCTCAATGCTGCTATTTTTTATTCTGCAATCTTCGACACCACGCTGCACCTGCGAAAACCGAAAGAGAACACCGATGGAAAACGACGAGCTGCAAGTCCCTTCGAGTTGTTTGTGTAGTTAATAGTTTAAGATGGTGTCCCATATCTAGCTTTTTCGTAAGTAACTGGTCGTTATCATTTTTATGGCAGAATTTTTGCAGCTCAGGGACATCCCCGAGTTAGGCTAGGTCGTGAATCATGAGAATCGAGTAGAAAGCCTCTTCTCCCCATAGTTAGGACCCCGCTCTAGGACGTGCGAAACCTGCCAGTTGTGTAGCCTGGCCAGCCGACCGTTGTAACGCCACTCGGGTAGAATACTGTGGAGAAATATTCCAGTTTGATACTGCAATAGGGTCCCTTGCATATCTATGTTCCCATATTTGTTGAAGAAGTAGTTTTTAGATAACGTACCTAGGAGAAGAGCTAGAGTTCCATACAAATTTTTGAGGTTTTGAGAATAACTAATCATTGTTGAGTTCATTTTTTGTGTATTGTATTTGTATCAGGCCGACTCCGGATACATTTCGAAGTATATATCTTGTATATGTAATATCATGGCAGATGCGTATATCTTGTTATTGTTGGCACGCTGAGGTTGAGTTCCTATTTCTTTATTTTTTTTTTTATTCGATCATTGGAAAATTATTTGTTGATAACATCACTGGATTTTTGCCTTATTACATCTGGATTTATGCCGTTTATACCATCACCGAATTTTACTTATTCCATCCTTGAAACCTTGGTAGTTTTACGTTGATGTTGATTTGTGTAAGTAGGGTGCCACATTTCCTTCACATCGTTTGACACCATTGTACATTTTATGTCATCTATTAGATGCCGGTTAGGCAACAGGATTAGGAATTACCGGCTAGGACAGAGCACAGGGACGTGCTCACTTAAGGAGGGGGGCATGTTGCAGTCGGGTTGGCTAGCTATACATATTACACTCTCGCTAGCCACACGACCTCAGCATGTCTCTCTACTCTCTCATGCGAGCGCTCTCTCTATCCTATCCTATTGATGAGCGCTCGCTCCCAATTACCCTCAGTCGTGCCTTATGCCTTGACAGCGTTAACACCATGGCATAAATGATGTGTCCGACTCTGTGTTCATTATATACAACACAACACATCATACATACTATACAGTACACTCGTTTACAACAAGGCAGGGCTAGCCTTGGTTGTAACGATATATATAAAATATAAATAATTAGTTATGAGGAATGCATGATCTCAGAGCACTAAAAATGGCCCATAACTTGTGTGAATGTGTGGTTACATTTACATTCATCATAACAGTTACTGAGGCCGTATTCACCAACACGCATGGAGCCCTCCCTGGCCCTGGCCTCCCCAAGGAGCCAGAGAGTGCGTATGCTTAGAGAGTGCGAGAGCAGTAGAATTCAGAGGTCATATTCACCACTCAATTCCCCATGGGGAATTCCCCCTTTTTCTCTGCGTCTCTCACATTAGAATGCTATTTTCTGTCCCCAGGGACTATTTCCCCGAGGGAATCGGAGTGGTGAATATGGCCTCAGAATGCCCGTGAGCCTGGGGAGGGGGGGGGAGGGGAGTTTCGCGTCCCAAAAATCCGGAAATGCAAAAAGAGAAATTGTAAATTACCGCTAATATCTGTTTTATTTCAGAGTCATACAAAATCGCCTACTGCTTCTCGTGGTTGCTGTGTTATTGATGTTTTCCCTACTCTTTGTGATCTACAAGTCATTGTAGGTGTGTGTTTTTGTATGCATAAGTTTAATTTGTATCATAGTTGAGTTTAGATTACCAGTGGCCGTATGCACGAACGCCGGGAATATGCTCCCAGCCAGTGAGATGTAAGAGAAAGCGAGGGATCATGCGAATCAGAGACATGCTGAGCGCAGAGTCAAATTCTCCCAGCCCGGGAGGCTCCCGCTTCCCGCTGTTCGTGCGTGCATACGTCATACGGCCACAGGTAGAAATGAGTAGTCTTATTATTGTACTAATGGAGCATATAAAATAACTAATTTTTGTTTTCATATATGAAATATCTTTATACGTAAGTAAGTACGTAAGTTGTATGAAAGAATTTGTGAAACCCTTCCGTAACAGCTGAGTTGTACGTTAGATAATCTGTGATCTGGTTAGTGTCGATTGAAACTTTGAAGCTGTATTGATTGTGTATTTAGGAAATGAGGGAATAATAGTAAAGCAGTTTAACATCCGGTTTTTGAAATGTTTATTGGACGTCTTTATTCCCATGTAGTTAGTTCAGATAACAGCGCTATTTTTTAAATTAAGCTATGTATGGGAATGCATTCAACATGTGTTTCAAATTGCATATGATAAAGGGTGGTTTTGTCAGTTGATTGGTGGCGTAATTGTAACTGGCCTAAACGTAAAGTGATTATGATCACCATGCTCCGGACCGTTTAATTATCATTTCTTATCTTATCATCATCGTCTCTTATGGCGTTGCGCTCTTTCTAAGAGTCTAATAAACACAAACATTTCTATTTCTATTGTTGTAACATGTTCTTTTATGTGCCGTATTCTTCGCCATGAATTTAGTCACCAGTTTATCATTGAAATAAGATTGTGACTGAATTTTACCATTAGTTTTCCTTTTTGCTTTATCTTTGTTTATTAGCTTTGTTCATTCCCATCGCTTTTCACTATGTGCTAGAATATTTTTTTACTATAAATATCAATGCACCGAAGTTGATCTTCGTTTGTGTGTACATATGCTTTTCATATAACGTGTTTAATAAAATGTCTTTTTTATGTATACATGTGTTAGTTGCTCCGTTTGAATGCAATAATTGATTGGGACATAAGGATAAGGAGTATGGTATGGTTTTAGAAGACTGTTTGTAAGCCGTATCTGCGGTAACACCTACACGACGAGGTACTGTAACAACAAACAGTGACCTTATTGTTAGTTTGCGTGTCTATGTGTAGGTATACGTATGCCTGTGCTTATGTATGTGTGCATATGCATTGTGTGTATGTGTTTATGTTTGCGTGAGTGTATGTTTGTGCGCGCGCGTACTTCTGCTTTTGTGTATCGTATGTGGGTGTGGTGGTAATCCTGATAAAACCAAATCCAACCTATTCGTATATATCATCAACCAAACATTAACTTTCGGAAAAACAAACGCCCTAGTTTCGAAACCCGTTTATCCCGTGGATCGTTTGATTTTATGAGACAATAACTCACGATCTCTTAGCCTTTCGTAATGCCTATAAAAGGGCTGACATAGTGTTAAACCGAGACAAACTGACAAATCTTTGTAACCTTCAAATGCGCTCACTCTACGTGTTCCTTATTCTTTTAATTGTGATCGTGACGGCGCATTGCTTGAAGAGCACGGTAAGTAAATTTGTTTATATTATATGTATAGATAATCATATATGATATGATACTACATAACTAAAATAACCATTAACAACGTGTTTTGTGGCTTGCGCTCGTTTTTGCTACGCGCAGTCGCCGCTATGTAGACAATGCGGGCGGCGCATCGAAGGCGAACTAGCGGTTCGCGAATTAGTATGACAGCTGTCCAGCTTTCAGTTGCTTACAATGCAATGCAGAAGAGTCACCATTTTGCAATATATGATGGAAATGCAGTTGTCCAACACGTTTCAAAAACCAGCCGTTATATCGCTTTAATTGGCTCTACTTTCAGAATCAGCGGTTCAATGGTGGTTCAAAGGTTCATGTCGGTAGGCGAGAAACTGATGGCGACCTCTTGGTTGGGGATAAAGAGTTATCAGTTACGAGGACTAGGAACCGAGTGAAGAGATTTGGTGTGTTTGGTAGAAGATCCTTTGGCAGACGTGGATTTGGACGTGGTGGTTCCCGAGGCGGAAGACGTGGTGGTTTTAGACGAGGTGAGGCTTATTTGTCGGATCATCACCAACGAAATTCGGGTGGTGCTCGGCGAAATCATGGCGCAAAAATTTTGCGCGACGAAGGGAACGGCGGCCGCCGTTGAACGGCGGCGCGCGGCGAAATCTAGCGCGACAATTTTGCGCGGCAAAATATAGGCCCGTGGGCAGGCGCGACGGCTGAAAGGAAATGCGGAACTTGAAAGTACCATTTAGAATGGTGCTGGGTGATTTAGACCATTTCTTAGCGCTCCAGTAACGTTTATTAGGATAATTTTTTAAAGTATTAGACTTTGTCGTAGAATATCAATGTGCAGATTCGAGCAAAGTTAATTCGAAATCAGCCATGCTTGTAACTTACACATGTAACCCTTTAATTTTGCAGTTTCTCATCGACGTTTCGGATAAGAGGCGATACCCGCTGAATCGGCTGAATCATCTAAATCACAGTTAAAATATGATAATTGGACATTAATAAATATTTTGTTACTTTGTGTTTCAACTCACAATAAAGTACATTATTCAAAGATGTGTTCGCAGTTTCCTTGTACCTTGTCAGTTTTTACTAAGCACAGTGTAAGCCTAAGCCTAAGCCTAAGCCTAAGCCTAGGCCTAAGCCTAAGCCTAATCCTAAGCCTAAGCCTAAGCCTAAGCCTAAGCCTAAGCCTGAGCCTGAGCCTGAGTCTTGTAACTTACACATGTAACATAACCCTTTAATTTTGCAGTTTCTCATCGACGTTTCGGATAAGAGGCGATACCCGCTGAATCGGCTGAATCATCTAAATCACAGTTAAAATATGATAATTGGACATTAATAAATATTTTGTTACTTTGTGTTTCAACTCACAATAAAGTACATTATTCAAAGATGTGTTCGCAGTTTCCTTGTACCTTGTCAGTTTTTACTAATCACAGTGTAAGCCTAAGCCTAACCCTAAGCCTAGGCCTAGGCTTAGGCTTAGGCTCACAATAAAGTACATTATTCAAAGATGTGTTCGCAGTTTCCTTGTACCTTGCCAGTTTTTACTAATCACAGTGTAAGCCTAAGCCTAAGCCTAAGCCTAAGCCTAAGCCCACAATCTATAAATCTATAAAATCACAAAACCCCCAACCTCGATACCCCAAACACCCACAACTAGCAATCGCAACCGGTACCATAACTAACCTAAACCAAGAACACAACATCGACCTATTTTTGGATAGTGGAGCACAACAATCCTTCATACTAGACGAAACAGTCGAACAACTCAACCTTCCCATCATCAACCAAAAACACATCGAAACAACCGTATTCGGAGGAACACGCCAACATTGGCTAAGCAACGAAGTAATCATAAACCTCAAAAACATCGGAACACTTAAACTATTCTCTATACCACACATCGTGGACGAAATAATCATCCAAAAACTATCAAACGCTGACCTCCAACACCTCGCAACTGAAGACTTGATCGTTTCCCGAAATCCGCATGAAGAGTGGAACATCCAACCTGAAATAATAATCGGTCAAGATTACCTGAACCTATTCTACCTCGAACACCAAACAATAAACCACCTACCATCCGGATTGATAATAACCCCAACAAAACTGGGAAACGTCATATCTGGAAACGAAACACAAAACTCGGAACACTACAACAACCCAACAACCTGTACCACCAAAACTAAGGTGATCGAAGACCCCTGGGCACTGGAAAACAATGAAACCATTGAAGAACAAAATCGGAACATCATAGAAGATTTTGAAAACAACGCCCAGTCGATCAACGATCGATTACACGTAAAACTTTGTTGGAGAAAGGAAGATAACCGTGAACTACCAACCAATTACCACCTCGCTCTCAAGCGACTCGAAAACATCATACCTATATTTAAAGGAAGCCAGAAACAACTAGAAGAATATAAACAAATCTTTGAAACTCAACTTCAAAACCACATCATTGAACTAGTACCACAAGAACAAATAACTGAATCACAAAACAGAATCCATTACCTCGCACACCACCCAGTATTTAAGGAAACAAGTAACACAACCAAGGTCCGTATAGTATATGACGGATCAGCTCATTACCGCAATCAACCCTCTATCAATGACCTCTTACACCCTGGACCCACCACCCTACCCAAAGTAGCAGGATCACTACTATGAACGAGATCATATAAAAACATGATGATCGCAGATATCGAAAAGGCATTTCACCAAATTGGCCTACTACCAGAAGAACGCGATTCAACACGCTTTCTATGGTTAAAAGACATCAATAAACCCCCAACTGAGAACAACCTAATCCACTACCGCTTCACTAGAGTCCCTTTCGGACTAACTTGCTCACCCTTTCTTCTCTCAGCATCAGTAAACCATCACCTAAACCAAAACAAACAAGAACCACAACTTTGCAACAAAATCAAACGAGATCTATACGTCGATAATGTAGTTATCGACGGAGAAACCACAGAAGAAATTCTAACTACCCAAACTAAAAGCCACGAAATCTTTCAACAATTATCAATGAACCTACGCGAATATGCTACCAATGATCGCTACGCACAAACAAAAATACCTCAAAACCTCAGAAACGACAAACCCCAACAAAA
>JAANDG010000218.1:0-216912 GCA_036852015.1 Pelodera strongyloides
TCATTTTCTTTTCCATAAATTCGTAGGCGTCGTTTATTCTTTTAAATCAACTCCACCTCACTCTTGAATTGTACCACAACCGTGGTTTGAACTCAGTTTTGCACGCGTGTGCAAAATTATTTTCCGAAAAAATATAGGTTTGATATAATTGTAGTTTAGCTCGTTATGGCTACAACTTTTGTTTGACTTTAGTAGTTTTTGGTTGATCCACGAGTCAACTTTCATTACGTAATCAGATACACTAAAGTTGCTATGAAGTAGTTTGTGAAGCGCATGTGGACAAATACATTCCCATGTAGTATATGCAAATGTACTTATGAAAATTTGCATAAAATACATGGAAATGCAATTGCTAACATAGGTTTCACAAACGCTTGTCATGCAGCTTATAGTTTAATGATGCACATTGTTTCCTAACTATTTGCACAATATGTCATGCCTTTAGGTACATTTCACGTTCGTTCCCACGTGGAAAAAAAATACGAGAAATGTATTTTTATTAAACAACAAGTTTGGGAAAAATTGCGGAAAATGATGGGCTTTTGAGGGTTTCACACGGATATTTTCTTACCAATTACGCTGAAGTTTACGCGCACTGGCACTTTACAATATTATTTGTATAATAGCTGAAGTGTTTGTGTAGTTGAGTGCTTTGTCTTATGAGGAGCTCCTCATTGATGACTCAGAATGCTTATTTTTCAAATGCCAACCCTTAGCGTACAGTACAATACAATACAGACGTCATATCGGGATGAAAATTGTTTTTAGAAAAAAGCGATTTCTAGAATTATCTCGAATGTCGCATTAGATAGAAAGTATTTTTTCCAAATCTATATAAATTAATCCTCTTATTAGTAGTCTTAATCCTTATATGGTTTGGGCCCATCTAGCCCAAATGCGCTTTTACGTCATACGGATTAACCGAATTGTATCCAAAGACATGTAAATATAAATGTTTTTCATGATTAAAGACTTATATTAAGAATTTTGAATGCCACCTTTCCTTTTAGAAAAAAGTAGTTCCTACGGTAACTTGTCTGCCGCTCAGACTGCTTCAGAGCTCAAATCCTAGAAAAAAATTATTGTCTCGCAGAAAAATATGTGACAGCGAAGGCAGGCTTATTGTTAGTGGAACTTTAACTTGTTTCTGAAACATATGTTGAAAAAGTGCATTCACATACGCTGTATGCAAATTATATTAATAAGACTAAAAAATACCATTGCGCAGTTTTTTGAGAATACAGCGTTAAGATACGTTTCCCGGCTGTTATATCAGTTATATGATTAGGGGTCTTTTGATGAAGAGGTACTAGCAGCTGGGTTACCGTCAAAAATCTAATAAATTGCTTAATCGCCCTCGCGAAAATATCGCAGTTATGGAAGACCCAAAAATCTAGATGTTTCACTAGAACTATAAAGTAACCAAACAGTTACGGTTTGATTTTATCCTCAATGGATTTTTTTGCAAACGAGCGAAAAACAAATAGAATCCAAACAGAGAGCAAACGGTACCCTGGATTCTACATGCTTAAAGCGAAATACCGGCCGGTTTTTGAAACGCATCTCAAGTACTTGCATTCCTATGCATTTATGCAACGAGGGGTCTAATTGGGGTCTAGTTTTTATTCTAATTTTTGCTCATTTGCATATGCTGCATAAGAAAGCAGGTGTACGCAAGGCGTTTCAAAAACCGGTCGGTATTTCGCTTTAAGTCAATGTGTGGTGATTGTATGTCTGAATAAAGTGGTATTCATATAACACCGCTTTGTAGTCAATCTGACAATGAGTATGCAACATTCCATTGGCCAGATAGATACGAACTGCCGTATCTTTGTTGTGAACCGTTCATTACTGACTCCTTTAAGTTTAAAGTTTAAAGCACCTTTGAGCAAATATATAAATTTTAGATTTTTTTGCAAATTTAACATTATCTACTAACCTACTAATGCATGTTGAGCTATTGTTTTGGCAATTGCTCACTGGTTAGGACTTTATATTTAGTCTTTATTTTTGTATGATTTTGTTATCCCCTATTAGTGTAGTAAATCACCAACCAAAAAAAACAGTTGAGCTTTGATATCTAAAAATTGGAAGAGCATTTAGTATTTTCAGTGATGATTATCCATGCACAACTGCGGCCCTATCCTATGGTGGCGTGGTGTCCGAAATTTTTAATTCTGAAAAATTCTACAACCTTTGCTCAGCCTTGTTCAAATATTCAGAAAAAAATGATCGTATCCTTTTCCCAGTTTGAGTTTTGGTTTTCTGTTTTTGAGAGAACTTGGGTGATATGCACATGCACTTTGAATTGAATTGCGGATAATGTGTACATTTATTCCCTGTATTGCTAACCGTGGCTAATTTGCATATTCCATGGCTTGGTCTCAGCAGGGACCTTATTCCTGCTGTAGTAATTTGAAAGGAACATTTTTTTCAAATGAAAGGACTCTGACTCGAAAATCATTTGACTAACAATAAGATAAACATATCGTCGGACGAAAATTTGCATGCGCTATAGTCAACCGGAGTGTTTCGTACTCCCAAATCTCGCGTGGCCTCTTGAAACTTCTCTTTCCAACAAAACTGCCTATTTTACCATGTCCAGTTGTAGCATTCATACTGTTAATCGATTATGTGCATGATCTAATCCCCTCATGGGCACTTTGGGCAAGTCCAGGATATTAATCCTTGCCCGCCCCGTTGCTGGCCCTAGTGCAGCCCCACTACCATCGAGCTGGCGCCCGCGTCGATTTATTGGCCTATCATTTGGCAAATCCCCACATTTCACTCCATTTCCCTGCAAATTATCCCTTTTGTCGTGTTTTAAGGAATATTATAAAAGACTGAAAATGTGAAAATCACTATGTATTTTGTTTCATAACTCCTTCGCACTTGCTAATCAACTTCAGTACGCAGTTAGTCTATCGGTATTGCACTTGATAAATTTGGCACAGTTTTGTATAGATTCAGCTAATCGGAATGTGTGAATAATTTCAGAAATTCTTCCCTTCGACTTCACCGTCCAAGCTCGCGGACCTCAAGAGCACCGTCGACCTGTTGACCTCGATCACGTTCTTTCACATGAAAGTCAGTTTGACGTGACACTTAATAGTTATATCGGGTTTGCAAGTGTGCTGAAAGTTTACCGTAACCTGGAACTACACAAGATTTTTTTTTAATTTTCCATATTATATATGCAGGTTTGTGTAAAAATACGGTAGTATTGACAGAATCACACCGATTTTTTGGCACACTTGCAAACCCCAATACATTTCTTGTTGTGTATTTTTTGGATTCATCATTGCAATTAGATTTTATAATTTACATCGGATGCTTATTTTCATATGACAAAATAAGCACCCGCGCATTATTGCCTCGAAGTGTAATACAAATGATCAATAATTATATATGTAATGAAAATTCACTTCCCAATACGTATTGTACGGAAACATTGAGTTTGAATGTTGCTTGGCTGAAAAGAGTATCAATTTTTTTGTGGATTTTGCATGTTCATCGATTCAGCCATCCAGGATTTATTGATTTTCTTACATTATAGGTTTTTCAATTATTGTTTTATCTATAGATTTTTCAATTATTGTTTTATCGATTGATTAATCATTAAAGTGTATTGGTTCAGGTTCTCGAATTGGCGTCCCCACCACGTGCTTCAAATGTTGTGCGCATAGGCGCAGAAGGGTGCATAAAGGTATGAGAGACTTAAATTACTAATGTGTTAGAGATATGTTCATGGAAATACCGGGAAGCACTTGTTTGAATTCGCTAGAGTACTTAAAGGGATAGGTTCACCTCGAATTGCACCCTTTTTTATTATTTCTATTGATAGTATGACCTATGACGGTCAAAATGCGAAAATTGCAATAAATTTCCTTTGGTCCTCGAGCCAAGATCAAGCTCAAAAGCTAAACTACCTCGAATTTATAAAACAACTGGCGTACCACAGCCGAGGTCGGACGGTAGGCGAAATGTGTTACAAGTGCGAAATAGCGTGACAAGCTAGTGGTGCAGAGATTGTTGTGAGAGGCAGAGGGTGAATATAAGACAGAGGGTGAGGGTTTTATGGTCGAGGTCGCTTAGCTTTTGAGTTTGCTCCTGGTTCGAGGAGCAAAGGAAATTTACTGCAATTTTCGCATTTTGACCGTCATAGGTCATACTATCAATAGAAATTATAAAAAAGAATGCAATTCGAGGTGAACCTATCCCTTTAACGTGAAATACCGGTCGGTTTTTGCATCGGGTACACCAGCATTCTTATGCAGATGAAAATAAATTAGAAAAAAATCGAGCTAAATTCGAGTAACTCAGCCTCAGTTGTCGACGATGCGTTTTAAAAACGGCCGGTATTTCGCTTTAAAATAAAAACCACAAAAAATAATGTGACCCTAGGTGTGCGTGTTGACTCTGACAATGCATGAGAGACAGTAACATCACATAGCAAATACGAATAATACATGACATAAACACAAACTTACAAACAATTGTTACAATTGTTTTCTAAAGGCTTCTTTCCAGTTGGAACGCTGGTGAACGATTGTATGCCAACCTAGCGTAGTGTTATTTATCGATGTTGATAATCAATCAATAATATCGATGTTGATAATCGATCAATTGATAACCGTTCAGACCACCTACCACGCGATGTTCGAATCGTGCTGTGAGGACGGCGGCCCGGGTGCCAATACGGTCCGCTTCTGGTTCAACTTCCTCGACTTTCTTATGAGGGTAATTGAGGACGATAAACACATCTACACACCCGTGCTCAACCAGTTCCCGCAGGTGGGTGTCAGTTGATATTGTGTCCAATAGGTCGTGGGTTCGATTCCAGCTGGTGACATTTTGCGCAACATCACCTTTCCCGTCCTGTAATTTGTGTGCCATTTTAGGAACTCAACGTCGGCCAGTTGTCCGCTGGTACAATGTGGCAAGAATACAAAAGAGATCTGAAGTACGTCTTGGAAGGTAAGCGACAATTTGAAAGTTATTGTTTTGTAAAAGAGTGCGAGTTTTGAAATGTTCTAGTTTTTGAATTCCTGTGCAGCCTCGCCTAACAAAAATCGGCTTACATATGAGCTGAGGGTGTGTATGATCAATATTGCCCTATTTCGGGCTAAATATACTGTACTTTGAAACTATGAGGGCGCTTCGCCGACTGGGAGGAATCGTCCTTCGGCCGATTGCTACGTTGTCTCAAAACTCAAAACCTACTTTTGAGTCGAAGTAAATAACAAATAAGAATAACACTTGGAATTGTGTGGAAGTGTGTGAAACGTGATTCCAAAAAAAATTAGGTGAAAGATTATTCTATAATCTCTTCCATTGTTACTTATCCTGTTATTTGAGGTGTTCTTTGATTTGTTTTTGCCGCGTACTTGCCCGCGCGATACACCACACGCTTTCCGTATAGGCAGCCTTTTTTGAGCTTCTGCGAGTGCGGCGCTCTAGATGTGAGATGACTCACCTTAACATAACGCACATCATCCAAACATAAAACAAACAAAGCTCCCAACCTTTTGTCTCAAAAGTGTTAGTTTCCCTCGGGAGACACGCTAAGAAAATAAGATTGCCTTTTCTGTACTGTATACTATCACGTAAAACTTGCTTTAAAAAGCTTCACGGTGGTGAAGCCGGTTGAAACTTCGTTTATTAATATGTTTTTTTTTTATATTCTGCTCTCCTAATTTCCCATTTTTGGATAAATTTTAGTATGTGTATGAATGATGATGATTGAATCAGTTGTGTTCTGTATCCCGTGATTAGGTGATAAATATAATGCATTAACATTCATGAATACTTTGTGCGGCTGATGTGGGGAGAGTTTGATTAAGTTCTATATTATTGCAATGCGCGGTTTAGGGACTTAGGACAGCAATTTTGACGTTTGGTTTTATCAACAAGCTTTCAAAGAGATTATTGGTACCGGTGTCATTTCCATTATATTATTAAAGGCCAAGTCTGACATTTATCGATTTATTAATTACCGTAGGTAATAGTGTATATTGGCTCAATTAATTACTTTAAGAGCACGCCCAAACGAAGAAATGCACTACGCCCGAGTACATGAACTTGTACTTTAAAGTGAAAGGGTTCTACTTTAAATACGTGGCCGATATACCACAGTACAAGTCTTCGATTCCCGAGTTCCCTGCGTAAGTTATTCCTTTTTTTCGACTGATGCCCAATTTTCCATTAGATCCGGTTGGCCTAGTGGATAGGGCTTCTGACTCGCATACGAGAGGTCGGAGGTTCGCTTCCACTGAACATATAGACATGCTTAATCGTCCACCGTGTTCATGGGCGTGACAAGCTTGCATGGCAAGCCTAGCACAACTTTTCAGATACACTTACTAAATTCATTTATTTATATATTTATTTACTTATATTCAGATGGTTCGTTCCCTTCGTAATGGATTGGCTGAATGAGAATGACGAACACTCTATGGATATATTGAGGAATGCTTATAACCGGTGGGTTGTATTCTTATTAATTTATTAATTAGCTATGATTAATTTTTAATTATTACTAGTTATTTGTGCATGTAAAAAACAATTATGTGCTTGAATTTTCGTGCGCTACCCCCGGGAAATCGAAGTTTGTTCTTAGATCCGTAAAATCTGGTCAGCGCCGTAGAAACACAAAAACCACAAAAAAGAAATGAAGAGAAAGGGCATGAAATAATCGTCCACAAGGGTGCCAGCTCCTTGGTTTACCTATGAGTTCTGCAAAATATTTAGCAAATAAATTAATAAACTATTTCAGCGATAAAGCGGATAACTTCCCGCAGACGTCGGATCACACAAAGTTTTCGAATTCCGTTGTGGACGTCTTCACACAGCTGAACGAAGCGCTAAAACTTCTCAAGCAGGTGAGCCAGTTGTCGTATCAGTGTCAAAGTCAATATTTCGCAGGATCAATCGATAATTTGTAAATTGTAAAAGTTCTGTAATACAATAGTGTTTCAGATGGACTGCCCGAACCCAGAGGTTTACGCTGAAATGATGCGCAGGTTCTCGAAGACTTTGAATAAGGTGACGTACTGTAACCCGTAACTGACTTCAATTATCTTACTTACAGTAAATATATGAATGAATACCCTGTGTTTTGCTCGGTTGAGATTCAGATGACAAATTCTTCTAGGTTTTCAGTTCTTCAGGCTATGTCCGGAAGACAGATAGTCGTAATAGACAATTACAGTATCCAACTAAGGCATTGAATTGTATTTACTTTCCATGTTTTTGTTGCAATTACAATTGCTATGCAGGTGTTGCTCGCCTATGCCGATATGGTCCAGAAAGACTTCCCGCGCTTCGCAAACAATGAGAAATTGGCGTGTATTTTGATGAACAATGTGCAGCAGCTCAGGTGTGTTTTGGTCTGTTGATGCTGGCAGCCTATGATTTTCCCAGCTGAGATTTTCCAGGGTTTTGTGTGTAATTGATACATACATCGAAACATATGCAAACAAAAGGATACCCTAAGACGAAAAACGAATCGCATACAAACTACATTAAAGCATACTACTATAGATATCATGCAATTTCGCTTTAACGTTACCGTAAAATATATTTTTTTCCTTTTCAGGGTCCAGCTCGAAAAGATCTACGAGAATATGGGCGGCGATGAGTTGGATGCACAGTCGTCACAGGTATGGAATTGTCAAAAAAAAAAACTCAATATACCCACAGAAACAGTAAGAACAGAAAGATAAGAAGCGGAAGAATCATACAGAATGAAATAGCAGTGTACACTTGTACACGCAGTCGAATGCTGGAATTTCTACACTTTGTTTGCATACGAAAAAAAAAATATTTTCTCTATATTTAGGTGCTGACCAATCTACAAAAGAAGTTGAATTCCGTGTTGGACAAGCTCAGCCGACAGGTATTATTTGTTATTTGAAAATGATAGCGATAAAGGCATAAAGGAAAGGGAAAGTATAAATCGGTGAGAGTACGGTAGCTTAGTGGTGGCATGGTAATCCGAAGAGCCGAGTGCGAATCGTTCGCTAATTTAAAATAAACTTAATGTTTAGTTTGCCGTGTGTCTTGAGCCGGGCATCCACGAACAAATGAACAAGCTCGGCGTTTTATTGTCAAAAGTCAAGGGTCCACAACTGCAGAAGTCGCAAGTGCAGGCGGTATGTTTGAGCAGAAATGCTTTAATTGATTGAGATCCATGTAGTTTATTTGAGGTTATGTATATCATTATATCAATAGCATAGAAGACCGTCAGTTTGTCCATAATAATTACCGTAGTTATAGTTTGTTGAATAGATTTTAGCTTTACAAAAACCAATATGTATGTGAAAGAAACCATCAAAATATTTTGTCCAGGATGTCGATGCCGTCCTGGAACCTCTGATGGACCTCCTTGAAGTGTCACTCCAACGATACGCCGGACAGTGCGAGAAGACTGTGCTCAAATACTTGCTCAAGGTAGGTTTATTATAAATTTCAAGTACCAGTTGTGCTCAATTTTCATCACCAGCACGTTTTTAGAGTAGTCACTGGGCATGTGCCTGAAACACCCATTTGTTTGTTTCCAATCAATTTCGTATAGTTTTTTTTTCTCGAAATCATCTGATATCTTTTTAGGAACTTTGGCGTATCACCATCCAGAGTATGGAGAAGATGGTCGTGTTACCTCCTCTGGCTGACAAGACAGCTGTGAGTTATTGAACATTTATCTTCATAATTTCCGTTTGCACTATTCCTTATGGAAGGTACTAAGAGTGGGAGTAACCCCAAATTGTGATGTAAATTAGGATATCTGAAGTTTAGTTAGTTAAGTTTACTGGTTTAGATCTCCTAATTTAAATTCCCTGATAATTAGTGTGGTTTGTAGATTCTCAAGCAATTGCCGCAGGCGAAGATCGGAGGAGTGACCAAGCTGGCGTCACATCTGAAGGACGTCAAGAGCATGAGCAGTGTGAAGGAGATGATGGTAGTTGATCTCGTTTATTTTTGGATCCAAGTTGGGAAAATTAGGAGGGCAATTACACCATGTTCTTTGAGCGCAGTACTTATTTTTAATACTCCTCTGTTTCATAATTTAATTAATAACACTTTAAACATATTCAGGACATGGCGCGGGACTCGGAGCGTGCCCTTACGCCGAAGCAGTGCACTGTGCTTGATGCGGCCCTGGACGCAATTAAGGTACTGTATATTTTGGCAGATTACAACAAATTAGATATCGATTTGGGTTCGACGTAGCCGAGTATTTGGGTTCAAAATCTGACTGCATACTTTTATTGTTTGACAACTAGAGTGCAAATTTGTTAATTACGGCATTTATGGTAGCGCATGTCCTTATTTTCCAAAGAAATGGTCCCGGCAGTCACCTGTATTTTTGCATTTCCCTTTTTTACAGGAGTGTTTCCACGCTGGTGGTCAAGGTCTGAAAAAGTCGTTCTTCGAAAAGAGCCCAGAGCTCCAGTCGTTGAAGTACGCTCTTTCGCTATACACGCAGACGACCGAACAGCTGATCAAGACGTTTATCACCACGCAAAAACAACAAGGTATGGACATCATACTTTACCTTCCCAAAACTTTTAGCTACAAGAGTGTGCTCCTTTATTCAAGGGTGATTCAATACAGGGTGTCAAAGCTTATGACTTGTTCCACAGAGATCCTGTATCCTGATAAGTTACGTAGTATCTGTGAAATACAGGTATTAGCTAGGCTCGACTGGCAAGCTACCGATCTGGTACCATATACGATCTGGTACCATATATGTAATATCCCTCTTGTAGATCTCCCTTCCCAAGAGCAGCCCGTGGGTGAGGTGTCCGTCCAGGTCGACCTCTTCAGTCATCCGGGCACGGGCGAACAGAAGGTCACCGTCAAGAGTAAGGCAATTACAATTTCAGAAATATGTAATTATCGACAATATCCTATTCGCTAATTAGCTATTTGTGCTAATTACTTTTCAAATCCACTTTTTTTTTCAGTAATTGCGGCTAATGATCTTCGATGGCAGACCACATCTGTTTTCAAACCGTTTGTTGAGGTTCACTTGGTGAGTTTCTGGTTCTAACGCTAAGATTCGGTTACTATAGATACATACATGATTATACTATGATCTAGCAATGAAGGTGTGCCTTGTGTTGGAGAAGTATAGGAGATGCATAGGCATTGTACTGCAGAAATAGTGGTATGATTCGTTCTGATTATTGTCCTACTCTGGGCATGCCCGAATACGGTAGGTCTGGTCGTAGCCAAACTTGACCTCAAGTCACAACTCTTCTAGGTGGGACCGCATCTCTCCGACAAGAAGCGTCGCATGTCGACAAAGACGAAACAGGGAGACTGGGCGCCCAAGTTCAGCGAGACATTCCACTTGTGAGTTCATTGTTTAGAAGTAACAATATGGAAAAATTAAATTTTAGTCATCAACCACTTTGCTATACAGTACAATTAAAAGATATCAATTCGGGCAAAATCAGGTTAGGCAAGGTACCTCTGTGTATGAATCACTCGTCCGATTTTGAAACTCATGAACTATTGACCTTATATGAAGAAACTTTACATGTTTACAAGTATCGAATATGTACTTTTATATGCCTTTTTTATGGTTTTTATAGTTTGAACCATTATTTGTAGTATGTTTTCTTTTGCAGTTACATCGGCAACGAGGGCGAGCCTGAGCACTACGAGCTGATGTTCCAAGTGAAAGACTATTGTCTGATGAGAGAGGACAGAATCGTAGGAGTCGGACTGCTCCAGTTGGCACAAGTGGTGGACCAAGGTACGGTAGCGGGATCACTATATAAAACATCGAAAGTAAATCGTTGATTAGATACGAACTTTGGTTGTATGCTTCCGAGTGTAGCTCCCTAACCACTAGGCTATATCACCGTCCTTCAGGCTCTCTCGCCTCTTGGGTCCAACTCGGAACGAGGTTACACATTGACGAGACCGGACTCATTTTGTTGAGGATACTCAGCCAACGGCAGAATGATGAGGTAAAATTACTGAATTTGAAACAAATCAATCGATAATTGGATTTCAATATATTGGTACTAGGACAAGTGAGTCACTAAGAAAAAGTTCCGTTTTTGCTAACCAATATACTTTAATTTCCAGGGGGCTAAGGAGTTTGTAAAGCTCAAGTCGGAGTGTCGACACGAGACCGAATCCACGTTGGCTGCATCAGCCAGCACGCAGAATATACATCGGTGAGTACGCGACGCGGCCGCTACGCCCGATGACGCAATCAATCAATAATAAACGGGTAGGGCGCGCGTCGCGTACTGTGCGTGCGTCTCTTTAACAGGTTAACTAATCAATATTGCTCTATTTTCGCCGGAATATTCACTGCATGAAATTATCGATAATAGCTAATAAGTCCCCACAAGTTGTTAGTTAGAAATAGCTAGTGTTCACGTTCAAGTTCCAACCTGAGCTTATAATATATACTTAATAATATTAACAGTATTTATACGTGTTAAAAAAGTTTTAGTCATATGTCTATCCCTGTTTACTTATTAGTTTTTTATATATCGATTTTGTCACTCAATACTGCACTATTTGAACCAAAATATTTTATGCTACAGTAATTCCTGACCAAATTTTCCACGCGAGACCACATGATTTCCATGACACTTTTCATTTCTCTTACTGTATCCTCCGAGTTCTTTCCTTTCTTTCTTTTTTATTTATTTCGAATTTTAAGTTGTCTGGTTTCTGT
Source organism: Pelodera strongyloides (assembly GCA_036852015.1). Classification (NCBI taxonomy): domain Eukaryota; kingdom Metazoa; phylum Nematoda; class Chromadorea; order Rhabditida; family Rhabditidae; genus Pelodera; species Pelodera strongyloides. The sequence goes on from JAANDG010000218.1 coordinate 11,708, forward strand.
TTTTTTAGTATCTCAAATATATGTCAAGAGAGAGACCATTTTGTTTGGACCTGAAGAATATAGAAAATATGTTACATTACAATGTTGCACTACGAAAATATGTGTGCATTTAATTTTTAAAAGTTTTAACTTAAATTCACATTCCGTATTGCTAACACGTGCCTTTCTTACGTAAATTTTATACCGTTATCGATTGAAATAAAGTACATTTTATTTATTGGTTGATTAATTCATTTTATTACTATGTTCACGCGAAGAAACGTTATATAAAAAGAGAATTATTCGAAGAATAGTTACGAAGAACTGATCATAGCAGAAAGATCAAAAGCGTGGAATAATTCTTATGTAGAGTACGCTTTACGGGCGCGCTAAATTCTGAATTTTGAAAAAAAAAATGAATTCTGATTGTGAGGGTGATTTTTTGCTCCAAACCTAGAAAGTCGTGACAAAAGCATATATGTATGACCATGCATGGTAACCCGCTTCACCGTATTGTACTAGAGTACTAGACTTGCATGCATAGTTTAGAAAGTAAGTTAAGACATAAAATAGGAATTTACATAAATCAACGTTAAAGCGAAATACAGGCCGGTTTTTGAAACGCATCTCAAGTACTTGCATTCCTATGCATTTATGCAACGTGGGGTCTAATTGGGGTCTAGTTTTTATCCTAATTCTTGCTCATTCGCATATGATGCATAGGAAAGCAGGTGTACGCAATACGCTTCAAAAACCGGCCGGTATTTCGCTTAAAATGAAGACCTTACGGAAAGGTACCCCGTTTCGGTTGCTCAGTTATAGTAAAGTATGTCAAAGGTTAGAGATCGAGTTAATTGCTGTTGTGACGTTGTTCACCGTTTGAATATTGTTTCCCATACTGAGGCTCTCCTCTAAACGTTTGAGTAGGCGGAGCTTCTGCTCTTCGACGTCACGGCGTACACGCCAAACGCCCTGGAAGGAAGAGGAGTACTGTGGTTTACGGTTGCTTGTAAGAATACACTATTATTCGTTTTCCTATTCGTGGTTTGTCTACACAGACACTCTCCTCGTCTCTCTCATTATAAGTACACTTTTTCATTCTGCTGTGAAAGATTTACCAGTAATTGAAACATGCGATGCGACAATACTCATACTACCGAATTAAATCCGTGCAACGTGCCAAACACCATGATGTATATTATGCATGCATTGCTTAGTATCGGTATACTATTACTGTAGTTACAGGTCATTAGCACTGTAGTAATGAACCAAGCAACCAACCTTTTCCATCCTCGCCGCGTCTCTCTTTTCCTGCCAGTACTCACGTTCGGGATCCGTTGAAGCCCTTTCTGGAGCATTTGAAGCTAAAGACTTGGTCGCCGGAAGATCCTTTTGGGCCTCCTTGGATTTTCTACTGAAAAAGCAGTTTAAGTCCAAGAACTAATTATTTGGAAATCCACTATATGCACTATGACGGTATGAAGGAATTTACTGGCCCCTGTGATGTCAGTAGGAGAGTTTGTGCCTCTATTTTACAAGACAATTATTACTGATGGCCACACGGGGGCAATGGAATTTTGAATGAAAAGGTCCTCACCTTTCTCCGTTAGTTCCGGAATGGACCGTTGATTGAGCACCATTTTCTTCAGAAAGACCCAAAAGGCTGTTTATCGGAGCCTGTAAAAAATATTTGGTAGGTAAACTCTATTCCCCTCTCCTCACCTCTCCTCTCTCTCTCTCTCTTTCTTACATCTCTCTTACATCTCTCTTACATTCTAATGACATTCTAAAGTCTAATGACTTGTTCTATAAATGTCCTTATCCTGTAGCACATAATTAGCATACCGTAGCATACTCAGTCTCTCTTTTGATATCAGCGAGGAGTAGTGATAGTTCAGAATGTGAAGAAGCTTCCACCACCTCCTTTCCACGCTTAGATCCGTTCTATAATACATTTTTACTCATTAAACTCCCGGTTGGGCACAGCGAGATCGTGGCGCGAAAATGTGCTAGGATCATAACGCTTGGACCCTAACCAAAACGCGAAAATATATGCAGGACCAGTTAAAAAGGTGCGCGACGACATCGCGTTATCTGGCCAGATTACCGCTAACGACTTCAAATTTATTTATAAAATAATAGCACAAGGTGTGCATCACAAATGATCTGCTGAAGGAGAAAACAGTGTAGGCCTCGTTGTAATGTCGTTGATTAGGAAACCGGTAAAAGACATAAGAAAAATCATGGCTAACAAGCGTAATGCGTAGGTACTGGCTTCAAACAGTATATCGTTTTGAAATATTTACCTCAACCTATAATATGTGCGTGATAATTGTAAGTGAACCAGAAGAGTGAAGGACCCACCATTAGGATAGGGTACGATTCGTTCTTGCGCTTTCCCAACAATGAAAGTGTATCGCCTTCCATACTCGAAGATTCGGCGTTTTGGTTGAACAACTGCAAGAAGCAACGTACTAACGAGAAGACTATAATGAAAGCGAGCGAGAGAGAGCGAGAGAGAGAGAAACAAAAGTGCGACATCGATACATATTGAAACAAAGAGAGAGAGAGAGAGAAGATCCGAAAAAAATTCGGAATTTTGTGTTGAGCATATCTTACCTCAGCAGATTGATCAAGCGTTCTGTTCCTGTCGCCAAGTGTAGTCGAAGTCATGGAATTAAACAATCCTGAATTAATTTATTCTTTATTTGTTGTTTCAAGTCTATGCCTTCCCTTCTATTGCCTACATGGATATTATCTATATGTATGCATACTTCTTGGTCTATCTATGTGTTTTTTTATATCATTGTTCACATAAAGTAAACACACCTTCAGGTACGTGACTGTTTGTCGCCCCATCATCTGAGCCGTTAGCTTCCTTTGAATTCTGCTGAAACAAATTTCTAACAATAAATTTATAAACCCACAAATTAAAAAAAAAACCATCCCCGCACTACACCCTTGATATAGGCCCTGTCGGGCCCGCACCCTCCCCCAGCTAGGCCTTAGTACTGTCTATGCAAAAATGGGAAGCGGATCTCAGTGAGTACAATATTCGGAACAACCTTCCCACTTACATGAAGATTGTTGTCCAGAAAGGATCTTAATATGTCCTGGTGTGCAGTTGGAGATCCCGAGTTACCATTCGTCTCGTTAGGCATAAATCCTAAAAACGGGTTTCTTACAGTCTATCGGTTCTGACGTAATTAACCCTTTTCCCTCCTTATCCCTCTTTTACTATCCAGCCCCATATCTCTCTCTCCCTCTCTCTCTCTCTCTCTCTCTCGTGCTCTCTCTTCTCCTTTCCCACTATGACCCTCTCTATATCTGTGCTCGATTGTGACGTTATGCCTCCCAGTTTAATCTTTCTTATGGGCACCCTATGTCTTTCTCTCTCTCTCTCTCTTCTGTCCCTCTCTCTACATTCTAACAATAATACCTATCTGCTGGAATACTCGAGTAAGAGAAAATACCTACCATCATCCCCAAACATTTGCTGTCGAAGCACAGGTACAAAATTACAAACGTAGACGGGCAAATCCGAAAGATGTGTGGCTCCAGCCAGCTGAAAATAAAAAAATTCTAAATTTTCACGAAAACACTCCTGGCGCTAGCTACAACTACGTATGCTCCTATGCATGGCTGTGGCGAGCTTCCCGCGCAGCGTTTGTCCTCGCAAACCCCCCGGTGTTGCCGCGGAGCTTCATCACTGAGATCCCCATGTTAGCCACTGTGCTGCATTATTTGAAAAAGTGCTTACTTCTGCCTCCAAGTAATCTCTAATCTTGGCCGTGTCATTGCGAATCTTGAAGACAATCTGATGTTCCGGTCTCTGATAACCCTTTTCCTGTAGTGCTCTTGCAATGTCCGAAATCAAAATACTACGCCGAGAAGTCCTAGGGCCTGGGCCGGTCCCTTAAATAAGTATTCATTTTCGGAGTAGCGTGTGTGACTTGGGAATATAATAATTATTACTGTTTATTGTGTATCTATGGCCCGCCCGAAACGGGCGGGCCATAGATACACAATACTTGAAGCGCACTCTGGGCGGCCACTCCCGGGCGCGCGAAATACGATGATAAAAACTAACCTGTATAGGTCCTCGTGGAAAGGTAATCACTATATCGTGCAACGAGAATCTCATAGACAATGGCGCCCTCTTCTTCGCTCCAGAATATTGGCCGTGCCTTCATAATTTTTGTTTTCGATCCCATTGAATCTTGCCTAACTTCAAACAGAAAATAAATATAGTAACACAAAAATATTGGAAAATGTTGTGGAGATAGAAAAAAAAGTTGGAAATTAAATTAAAGAATTCTCTACGGAGTAAGGCCTACGCAAAACAAAAGTTTGCCCGGTTTTATTATTATGAAAAATGCAAAAAAAGGCTATGAAACCCGTATTACATACAACCAAAACGAAGCAAGTTATTCGCGAAACAAGAGCCACAAAAGTATGCTGTAGTCTGAATATAAAACTATGTTTCAAAGAGAGCAACGAGTTTGTGTCTGAAATTTGATAGCAAAAACTTTTTCCTCATTGGAGAGAAATAGTTACATTCGGTGTCTGCTTGGGAAAATACTCAACTCGAACTTGCATCCAGGCTTGGGCTTGCGGCACAGCACAATCGAAATGTGCTGTGCCCAAACCGAGTATTTTAAAACGCGTTTTTTGTTATACACAGATTTTCAGCGTTTATTTACTATTGCCACCTGACCCATTAAACTATTACAGTCAATTACTCGCATGAAAATAGCAATGTATAAAGTTGTAAAGCTATAATATACAAAAAATACGGGCCCAGAAAACAAACGCCCATAGATGAGGTTTGACTACAAACATAGTATGCATGGTTACTGGTTACTACACTTGGCGGCCCCATGCTTACCACAAGATCGATACTCAGCTATGGGAACTGGTCGACTAACTATCGGCTCAGTGCGGCCTAAGTGCCCCCATACTCCTGCTTACTAGCTCTGCATCTCTCCGTTTTACATGCACCCTGTGTCACTCTCTTACTCACTCTGTGTGTCTGTCACGTGAGTCAGGGTAGTCGAATGGCCTTTGCAAACATACTAACTCCCAGGCTGTAAAATGAATGTGTCTAGTATGTGTATGTATGTAATGGGGGTTCCATCTTCGCGAATCGCACATGCAAAATGTCAAATGCCCATCAATGTTCAAGCCATTTTACATGCATGTCAATACCGTAACCCATGCAAATCGCACAATTGACATGGTCTGGCAGCGAAAGTGTCCCAGACCCGCGCTATTTGGAACAGAGCCGCTTCACATCCGTGCTATTTGAAATACTATGTTCCTCTCCGACCCAAAGTGCCGACCCAACTAAGGCGAAGTCCGACTCTGGGCGGTCCTAGTTTCCGCGCGGGTCGAAAAATTTGAAAAAGGCGTGGGAGTTGGATCGGCAAAACCACTGTTTGGAGTCGGAGTTGGGTCGGCACCACCACAATTTGTACAGAAGCGTAGCCCATTAATTACACTACATAACGGGAGGAAATGTTTATTGCGAATAATACATACACAGTATATGACTAAACATTCAAATTTGACGGAGTTTTAGCGAATCTTCCATTGTCCAGTATTAGTATCAGGCAGCAGAATGCATCTTTGATGTTGTGAACTTCCATGGAGCTGGCCACCAGTGTCTAAATGTATTAAATTAAATAGTAAATGAAAGTATAATACTTCTGCGTCATTCTGCGAAGATTACAAACTATTAGTAACATATACTTCTACGGCTGAGTCTATCTATAGTGACCGATGGGAACCCTATTCTTACGACATCATAAACTTACTTTATCGTGTTTCCTTCCGTTTGTTTGCTTGCTTGAACGCGCACCAGTAAGTGAAGCAATGGTACCTGTGATAGCAATAAGTTAATAGAGGAAATAATAAAGGAAATAGAAACAAATTAGAAAGAAACCAGAAAGCGCAGGACTTCAAAAAAAAATTGAAAAATCATCGTGAAAAATGCGACGTGCATGCGGAAGAGCTGCAAGCGCGCCAGTTGGGTCGGACCTGGGTCAGACTTGGGTCAGTTTGGCTGGCATGCGTTCACTGCTGCTGTCTACTGTACTGCTACACTATTTGTACTGCTAAAGGGTCGGCACTGCAAATTTCAGTCATATTTAGCGTCGGCGGTGGGGTCGAAAGCCACAATTTGAGCGCGCATTGGGTCGGAGATTAACAGAGTAGATCCGTACTATTTTGAAATAAATACATACTAGATCCAAAATCGCTACGGGACCATGTCATTTACATCGCCTCGAAAATGGGCGGGCATTTGTCATTTTCGCAAGTGCGAGTCGCATACATGGAAACCCCATAAGAAATGTAGATAATGCAAAAAGCTAAAGAAATAAAATGCAAAGCATTTAGGTCTCAGGGCTATGTGCGCATTTATAATAAAAAAATGATAAGTTAGAAAGAATAAAAAATGAAATGAAATATCACTGAGGAAACGTTAATCTGTCATATATATTGGATGTTCGTTGTGTTTTATTCTACGTGGTCACATCAATTTTCCTACCAAAACCTCATTTTATGTTTTAACTGAAACGTATATCTGCGTGATGAGGACGATATCATTGCGGGTCTCGAAAAACGTGAGATTAGCCAGCAAAATACGGTAAATTAGCATATGAAACGACTATGCAAATTTATGAGAAATTAAACGTTATTCTAATTTGATAAATCACTTCACTACGAGTGCTGCTAGAGTACACGGTTACCATATATATTGTACTTGCCACATTATCTTACCATATTTATCTGCCTTTTACTTTGTTATTACATGTAATTTATTCTAATCGATGTCGATTAATCTACTAGTGTTCCTCTTTCACTTATATTATGCGCTTTGTTCTTTAGATTGCAACATATATCTTATTATATAAAGGAGAAGAGTTTGTCACGGGTTTGTTTTTATGTGCACAACGAAATCCCTTCATAAAGAAAAATTCTTCGATCGGAAGAGCATACAAAATCTTTATCGCTGGCGAGATTCGAACCCACAGCAGCGCACAACCTCTCGATTCACAGTCCAACGCTCTACCGGTTGAGCTATGCAGGCTATGCTAGCTTAGCACAAGAGTAACAATCTGCTCTACATAGAGCCCTTCAATGGCAAATTTGCATGCTAGCATTAGTCGAGTGGAGATCCAAACTGATTAGTATACGTTTCCACAATCAGAGACGTGTGAATGTAAGTGGCACGGAAGAGAAAGAGACGAGAGTTAACTTTTTACGTTTTAGCAATTCTTTTTTTAAATAGGGAAACAATCGGCCGAAGGCCGATTCATCCAGTCGGAGAAGAGCCCGTAGGGCTCTTCGAACGGCTGGTATGTACATATGCTGCTAGTCGCTACCGCCCTAACATGCTGTAGTAACGTGTCTTACTGTAAAACCTAGCTTGCTTAGTGTTTGCCATTATTTTACTACAGTTACAGTAGTCTTTAGTTAAAAAGAAATTTCAACTCCACTTATAAATAAAATAAGCCAACAAAAACCTAAAAATGCCCTGCTTTGTAAAACGCTTTTGAATAGATTCCCTTTTCAACATATAGTCCTTTGTTTCATATAACAAATGTTGTTTCAATTACATTTGCATTCTTTTTATGGACTTTTAGTTAGGCGTTATTTTCAGCATCACATCTATAATTTCCTTTCTTATTGTATCCAAGCAGAATTGTTCATTTTAATTCAATTGTTGTGTGTGTGTTTAGATCAGCAAATTAGCATACGAGCGCGCGCTAATTTTAAATTAGAATGCGAGTGTTTATGCTAAATTTGGATCGCCTGTCTAGTTTCGATTTTTAGTTGAAAAGCGTATTCTAACTTTCTAATGTCTTTGTATGATGTTACGTATTCATTCACATATTGTGCCTTTAATATTTGTTTTTTTTAGGTTAATGTCTTATCTTCGTTTTAGTTGCACTGTTCATTGTTCAAGAACGTTTGATAATTTCCCCAATAATTTGATAATTTCCCCTTATGGTCATTTAATGGATATTTTTAGGGACTGAAGGAATTGTTCGGGCGCTCGCCATCAAGAAGCCTATGCCTATGGGTGAGGACACCGGCCAAGTCAACGCCGATGTTACCCTCGAGGTTACCGTGGAGGACACCGTGGAACACATGGCCAACGAGGAGCTCCATACCAGCTTGGACCAGATGGAAGGAACAGTCTAGGAAGCGTGGACTCAGGTCGGCCAAATGTTTATGATAATTATAACAATTTTCTAAGAGAAACTTAACCACAGCTACGTTGTCGCGTCTAAAATTGGCCTGCGTATCTGCATTCATTGTGAATCGCGAACATAAATTCACGAACTTTACAACGGTTAAATGTCCAGTTTTCATTGACAGTTTTCTTTTTGTGTTGACCATCCGCTTTACTCTAGCAAACTCTTTCAATGCATTCATTACATTTTTCCTCCCTTTTATTGCGGTTTTGAGTTTTGACCAGCTGAGCACTGTAAGAAGCGTGACGATATTTCGAAACATTAGATGGGTAATATTTAACGAGAGCTATTGAGATCCAGTTGGTTTGTCCAAACATACACAATAATAATCAGATCATTATTGTATAAGGCGCGTTCGAGACGGGCGGAAAACGGAAAAACGCGTGCCTGCGTCTCTCATTTTTCACGCTCTATACATGGAAAAGTGTTTTTCCATCTTTCCGCCCATATCGAACGCGCCTATAGAAACCATTCTAGACCTCAAAGCCCGGCACTTGCCTCTCCTCTTTGAATTTTTAACAATTCAACATAGTAATAAATGCAATGTAAATCAAGAGCGTTTTGATTCAGATGAGTTAGATTGTAGCGGGTTTCAGTTGTTGGTTTAAATGATGGAATGCGTAGTATGTTATGTGGTGGGGCTCACGGAAAAGAATTGGTGTACTGTATGAGATAGGGTGAGAGGGAGAGGGAAGCGAGAGAGAAATAGGAATGGATGAAAAGAAAATGAAAGAAAAGGAGGAAGAGAGGGAAATATAGGGAGTGGACGAAAGGAAAGAGACTTGAAAGAGAAAGGGTCGGTGAGAAAGAAGACCGGTGGCTAGAGGACGAGAAAGGGAAGAAGAGAGAGAGGGAAAAAAAAAAAAAAAAAAAAAAAAAAAAAAAAAAAAAAAAAAGAAAAATAGAAAAAGAGAGAGACGAAGAGAGAGAGAGAGAGAGAGATCTTACTTCAAATTCAGGTTATATTTTAAACCCTGCATTAGACTTATAGATACATATCCCAAGCGTTCAAAATCAGAAACGGAAAGAGAGGGAGGGGAGAAAGAGAGTGGAAAGAGAGAGAGAGAGAGAGAGAGAGAGAGAGAGAGAGAGAGAGAGAGGGAGAGAGAGAAAGAACCGAAGTGATTTAATGACAGATATTGTTCGGCACCTCGGTTCTGGTCACTCTGTTACTTACTCCGAAACCCAGATTTTGGAATTTCTCTTCGGTATTTGGTTACACAGGTCAGGGCTAGAACGCAACTCAGCAGTCTTGCTTGCGTTATGTAAAAAACATTAGGGAACAAGAACCTAGTTCAGACAACAGAGGAAACTTCACTGGGGTTTTGCACGATCTTATGGATTTGCACGTTGAGAGAACAAGGAGCTGGAACTCAACCCTCGGGTTGCCTATCCGTCTGAATGTCTATCCGTCACAGTTTGTAAATGCCGAAGGGAGGCGCCTGGTTGGTGGGCGGCACTCGGTCTGTCCCACTTTAGATCAGGTACTGGGCGGCGGCTGTAGATCCTCACCGGGGATTGAACAAGTAGTTCAGTCACTGGACAATTCCCAGCCGACAAAGGGTAATCGCGTAATCAAACTTCCCCAACGGAAAATGGTGTTCCCTTAGTGATTGGAGAAGGTACACTTGTGAGGTTTGGACTCTGAGGGTTGGGTATCCCTAGTCCTCTGGTACTCTCCCCAACACTGGGAAACCCGGGTACTGTTTCACAACTGCAACCCGAGGGTTGAGTTCCAGCTCCTTGCTCTCTCAACGTGCAAATCCATAAGATCGTGCACAACTCCAGTAAAGTTTCCTCTGTTGTCTGAACTAGGTTCTTGTTCCCCACTGGTTTTTTTTACATAAACGCAAGCAAGACTGCTGAGTTGCGTTCTTGCCCTGACCTGTGTAACCAAATATCGAAGACAAATTCCAAAATCTGGGTTTCGGAGTAAGTAACAGAGTGACCAGAACCGAGGTGACGAACAATATCTGTCATTAACTCACTTCGGTTCTTTCTCATTTTCGCTCTCTTCTCTCTCTCTCTCTCTCTCTCTCTTTCTTTCCACTCTCTTTCTCCCCTCCCTCTCTTTCCCTTTCTGATTTGGAACCCTTGGGATATGTATCTATAAGTCTAATGCAAGGTTTAAAATATAAGCTGAATTTGAGGTAACAGATGACTAAGATGGTAGATAGAAAGTTACAGAGAAATGGGAGCTCAGTGAGAGAGAGGGCGGGAGGGAGGGAGAGAGAGAAGGGGAGGGAATATTTATAAGAGGAGATTAACAAAGTGAGAGAGCGGACAAGTTAAAGAGAGCGTTTAAGAGAAGACAAGAGAGAAGAGCGTATGAAAATATGTCTTGGTAGGTATCAGAAGCTGAAGTTGAGCTGGGAGTAGCACGTGAGTAAACGAGTGGAATAGAGCAGACAAATATACCGGAATAGAACGCAAGATGTGTGTGTGAGAGACAGAGACAGAGAGAGAGGGGGGGGAGAGAGAGATAGAGAAGCTTGTGTGTGAGAGAAGCGGGTATGGTGATGTAACCGTTTTTTTTAGAAATACTCGTAGTAGTTACTAGAGATTCGTTGAAATGAAAGGTTGTTTTCTACTTTTGCGTCGTCACCGTTATCGTATGCCATCGTAGCTATAGTTGTTGCGCCCAGAGCCCGGTTATTGTACAGAATGAGTTTTATTTTATTTTATTTATCATTATTTTATTTATTTTATTTTATTTTATTTATTTATTTTATCTTATTTATCTTGTTTCATGGTTCACGTGAGAGCCGCCACACACAGCCTGCGACACGCCTGGGATCCAATGGTACGTTTACGTTGACAAGTTGTTCTATACCTTACTTTTCTTCTATCTTGGTTTTTAGGTAAAGTCCTATCTCTCACTTTCCACATTCTGACGATAAAATGGTGGTTCATTAACACATTGGAATTTGAGGACATACATATTTCAAAGGATCCCTGAGTCATTCGTATTTTCCTAACTTATTATATTTTAGCTTTTGCTACCCGTGAGGAATCGCCGCTAGTAATAATCGACATCTACAGTACAGCCATGATATTTAATTTTGAAATTTCTATTATTTTTGCTTGTTTTTCGTTGTTTTATACGAAAAGACAGTTTCCCTATCGGGGAATTGAGTGGTGAATATGGCCTCTGAATGGTTTCAGAAGCTTGATGGTGAACATTCTGGTCAGTGTGTCTATGATCTTGTTGCTGGGAAAACTATGGCCTTCATTGGGAAGCTGGCCTCTGTTGTATATACTTACAAGTAGATTGGGGGAAGTGGGCAAGTTAGGATATGGTGGTAGTAGAACATAGCTAAATAACCAGTGCCACCTCACTGGTAGAAACCATACAAGTTTTGCTCATTCTTTGTTGTTTAAAGGGACAGGCCCATCAAAGTAAACCTATATTTACGATACGTCCATAGTGACTATCAAGCATTTTTATTACAATATATACAAACTAAATTTCACATTTATTTGCCATGGAAAACTTTTTTCCGATGCGCTCAGATCAAATGTATACCGTAAAGCCGCAAATATCCTTGTCGTCAACGCAAATTTCTCGTGAAATTATAATGCGATTAAAATTTGCATATATAGCTTTGAAATCTGCAGTTTTATGGTATACATATGCGTTGAGCGCATTGGAAAAAAGTTGTCTAGGGCGAATAATGGTGAAATTTAGTTTGTATATATTGTAATAAAAATGCTTGATAGTCATTATGAACGTATCGTAAATATAGGTTTATTTTGATGGGCCTGTCCCTTTAACTCGAGAATTGGTTTTGTTCGATTTCCTAAATTTGCTGATTCCTCTTCTTTTATTTGTCTGCCACTTTATAATAGTACCAGTTCCCAGCCAGAGACATCATTTAATAGTCCTGTTTGTCTTTAATTATTGTTTTTCTTGTGTGTATAGAGCAGTTTTTGCTCAAGGGCAGTACTCCCTAGTTAACGTTAAAGGGACGATGTCACCGGTTTGGCCCTTATACTTAGCATTTTTATTATCTACTTTATAAAGCAGTGTTGGAAAAAACGCGGCAGCAGCGAGTAAAATGATGACGAAAAATAGTGTTCTTGTGCCAATACGCACCGTAATCCTAGCAATTGTCCAATAGATGGCCATGCCGTCTCGACTAACGTTGTTAAACTAATTGATCGGTTGCATACCTCGCGAGCATTATAACATTTCGTTTTTTTTTGTGGAAAGTTAATGGGAGACACATAGTAATTATTTGAGAATACCCAGAATAATAACCAGTGGATTTTTGAGCATTTTTAGTTTGGGAACGTTTTTGCAGGAATGGTATCTTTGATGGTGCCGTTTTCACAGATTTGGTAAAAAGCGCATGTCCACTTATTCTTATTACCGCGCCCCTCCTTCAATTATCTACCTATTCTTCACAAACGCTCGTTCACTGAGAATCGTTTCTCGCGAACATGATAGGGCGAAGTCGCAAAACACCTCTTTCCTTTTTTCTTCACGCCACGCTCAGTCGAGCGGCCTTTTGCGCCCGATATTCGCCGCACACCCCCTGTGTTTCCCTAATGATTGCAGGGAGTAACTACTCACAGAGATAGAGAGAGAAAACTACGCTCTAGTGCTGGCAGACCTCTCTCTCCGCAACAATTCACTCAACTGATAAAACCTTTCCGTTCGAAAATACCCCCGAAAAACTCAACTGCCCCTGTCCGATGCATATTCTTCATTTAGTGCTGCTTTTTCTCTTGATCTTTGCTTTCCTTGCACTGTCTCTCTCTCTTTGGTGCTCTCTCTCTTTCCCTTTCTTTCTCTCTTTCCCTTTCTACTTCTCTCTCTTCATATCTTTCTCGCTCCCCGCCATCTCATAACCCCGTATACACTATCACTCTTTGCTCGATGATCACAAATAGTCCGCAAAAATCGCGTCAGGCCCAGGCAACCAAAATACAGCTTCGTGCATGTCATTTGATTCTTTAACTTGGATATAAGAGTAATGTAAAGCGGTATGGCACGAGGTTTCTGAAACATGTACTGGAAAATTACATTTCCATGTAGCGTGTGGAAAACCCTTAACATTTCCTGAACGCGCTTTGTATATAATGGAATCCATTTTCAAAACCACATGCTGTACCGCTTTAAGATTTGATATACCTTTTCCATGCAATTTGTTTTTCAGTGATTTTTGCTTAACCTTAATTATCTGTTTTTAGTGCGAATAACTTTTGTCGTGACTCCGATATAACAGCCTCTTTTTGAAACGTATGTTGGGTAATAATAATATGTAATATGTACTGCTGCAAAATGTGAATTCTCAGCGAAGTCCTTTGCATATAAAACGTGGAAATGAAGTTGTTCATCATAGTTTCAAAAACGACTGTTTACGCGTTGAAGAAAGTGATCTCGGATTCGATTTTTGAATGCTTGAACTTTGAATGTTTACCTTTTGAAAGTTAATTTGTCCTATATTCATAGATCATCGTTTGGAATTTGGAACCTTCGGCCCGTTTCAGTGAGAACGATATACAGCAATCAATTGTTTGTTCGGAGGTTCATTGATAAGAAGCTCAAAAGGCGTTTTATACTTTAAAAACATCTTTAGAGAAATGTACTCAAAGATACACTTACTTTAGTTTGCCCTCTGTGCAACCACACATTTCATAAAAGCGCACTAGTAGGCAAACATCTTTTATTTAGTTTCTAGGCTTTGTAGCTATTTTTGCCACTTGCAATTACTTCTATTCTCAATTGCGTTGTGTTATTCACAGTTGCGGTCATTTTTGAAATTGTTTTTTTTATTTGTTACGCAATGTAATAGTTATGGAATACCTTGTTCTTCATCAATATTCTCTATGAGTATGAGTAGATATCCTATATGAAAATACCTTCCAATTTTTGTTCAGTTTGTTTCCATCATCATCCTATATGTTATTTTTACTTATATTTCCGCGTGCCAGTGCCCAGTTGGCTGCGCCATTATAAGAATTCACATAGTTAGACGCCACCATTCCAGTTTGTAAGGTTCCAAGTTGTGTAAGTCCTCCTCCAACCAGAGTCTCTGGTGCGCCTAATAATCGAGCGGTAGTGTACCTCCAGAGGCCATATTCATCACTCAATTCCCCATGGGGAATTCCCCATCCTTTTCTCCGCATCTCTCACATTAGAATGATATTTTATGTCCTCAGGGACTATTTCCCCGATTTGAGTGGTGTATATTTTATATGGCCTCTGTGTTCTACCCCGGAACCTTCCCTGATTTTGAGAACATGTCTCTAGCGGCTGGGAGCATGCGGGAGAATGATCCAAGCGTTTATGGATACGGCCACTGGGAGTGCGCCTCTTGGGGTAATTCTCCCGTCGTTGGAATATATGCCCAATTTTGCCTGGTCGGGAGCTTCTTTAAATTTTATGCTGCACATTCACAATGTCTCTGATTGTGTACATGTAACTATGTGACTAATTACTAAACTTGCAGGATCTCAGGAAAATAGAAACGTAACGGTTCGTCTATGCGGGTACGTTTCATTCGTAGATTCAACAATTGGGACTGTTTAGAACCTGTGGCCGTGGTCTGCAGATTGCTTCCATTTACGGGTACACGAAGCAGGTTGGTAGCCGTTAGTTTAAAGGGATGGGGTCACTTCACATCATTCCTTACTTTATTGTTGATACGTGTTGTACGCCCATATATAAATCGCAATCAGGGCAAAAAGTTTCTAAAACAAGTACCCTGGTCTGTAGTTTGCTCATGTCGGATCAACTTATTGGAATCTCCATTCTATTCGACACTGGTGCACGTAGCTAGCAGGAAGAAAGCGCTACACGCAAGGAGGTTTAGAGTCTGGTACAGTTGAGATAGCGATTGAGAACTTAAGTTAGAGAGTGATTTCTATCTCTAACTCTCTTTGCCTACAACGCGGCTGATTTGTTTTCTCAGACCTACTCCATTAATGTTTTCCAAGCTTGTACCGAGGATTCTCCGAGCTCGAACCCAGTAAAAACCCAGTAGAAAAGCCGTACAATCCTACTGGGTTTTTACTGGGTCCAAGCTCGGAGAATTGTCGGAACAAGATTGGAAACAAAGATCATAGTAATTGGACCTATAAAGATTATTTAAAGGTATACAAACACACATAAAACACACAACGCGCCTGTAACCTGAACACCGCATGTGTACAGATGGATGTACACCAACACAAATACATATGTTACCTAAGTCTTCTCAATCCAGGAGCGTCAGGATGTCAACGCGCTCCCCTTCGGCGTCGACATGTTCTACAGAGGACGCGGTCGCTCCTCCGATTGAAATACGGTTGGTGGTTTCGTTTTTTATCAGTTCCATTTTGCTATGGAACAAGTTCGGCAGCATGGACATAAAAATTGACCACTTCGCTGAAGAATGGCGCACCTATAATGTTCGCGCCGCAATAATATTGCCCCTCCTAGGCGCTCTTTCATTTTCGCAGCAAAATTCGGGACATGGGGCCCAAAAGATCGCGATGCTTAGGCGGCGGCGCGGCGCAAGCAGTTCAGACTTTGTTCCTTATAAACCTTAAAGAGCACCAGCTCTTTCGGAATTTCCTAAAAATACGATTTTCCGTAATTTACGTAGTTTGATTTTTGTTGCTCTCATAACATAAAATAATATAAATGGGCAATTATGCGGGCCTTCTCTCTCTTTCTACTTTCTCTCTGTGAATCCTCTCTTCATCTCATAGTTCCTCGCTCTCTGTCTCCCTATCCTCTCTTTTTTCCTCGCTCCATCATCACTTATTGCAAGCTTCTCTTTTAAAAGCCCTTACTGTCTGCGCACTCTGCCCTATTCTCGCCTTCTCAACCGCAGATTTTGCACATGTTTTTTCGTGCATGTGTTATTTACTCTGGCCCCAACGGCCTAACAGCTGTTTTTATTTTGATGGCATATGCTTCCAGCGGCTAGGACATCCTCATTTGCCATAATAAATTCTTTCCCGCGATACGACTTTTTCTCTCATGAATTACAATTATTAGCTCTTTTTTCTTATCGTCTATTCCTGCCTACATATTTTACGTTTTGTCACAGGCCATACTGCTTGGTGATCTTATAAGTACATGTTCGCAGGGTCTCGTGTGCCAGGAGCGCGCCACAGGTGCGCGGATGTATTCTGCCCTGTTCTTGTGTTCGCGCGCCACACTGCTCAAGCGGGCTAGGTTTAGGTAGACGGCCACTCCTGGGCACACTTTTTCGTGCCCACTACCAAAAGTATTGCCTTGCTATTTTCCTTCGTGATGCGCAATGCTTTGCTTTTTATTCCATTCCAAATAAGCAATGATTAACGTTTTGCTTTTTGATAGCACATCCTTTATTCAGTGGCACAAACGATTTTGTTATAAGTATACATCTAACCCTGACCCATACCACAATGATGTTTCCACCAGTGCGGTGCGGCGGAAATGTGCTTGAAAACTTGAAATGTCTGTCGCCAGTGCCTACACATTATTACGCTTGATTTCCATTTTGTTTTATTATCTAATTACATTGAACTGTTTGCTAATCGGCGACAACTCGACGAGTTATATACTACGTTTCCTACATCATTTCATTCTAATGCACACCCTGTGGCGTCCTTTAATAAAAGAGAGTTAAAATGTGCACAATCCCAGCTAGAGCACCTTTTGGATTGTGCGCGGCAGGTGCGCGGCATTGCCCGATCTAAAATTGTTTATCTTTCGCGCACCACTGGCGCACCCCCGCGTACCATCCGCCGACTCGTGCTGACCGGCCATTTTTTGCGCGGGTGGCTGACGAAGCTTCACATTATAGCATTCACCATTAGGGTGAATCCTCTGCGTGTGCAACATACTAGTTCGGGTACACTTCGAAGCGTAACTTGGATCTTGCTTTTGTCTTAAAAAGTCTCCGAAACGCAATATATCTATATGCGCCATACTAATTTGTGTTTTATTCCAGTGGTCCCGTGATCTCACTCCCCAAACAACCCGTTAGTCTATTGCTAACAATGGCTGTCGTTGTGCCATTAGTATACGTGGCATTGGTCGCTCTATTGAAAGGAGAACAGGTAAACTCGCTGATAATGTTGTATAGAATTTGTATGTTCCTTTGGACGAGGTGGTAGAATGAGGTGTGATGAAGATGGTCTTTGTCTCTTCGATGAAATAAATCACACAAATTGATACGTCAATCAAAACAATTATCTATGTCGAAAGTTGCCAATGGCAGGCGCCTCCTTCAGACTTCAGGTGACCTACTCCATACTCCTCAACATATAAGATATACCCCCTAGGCGACTCCTAGACTCTTTTACGTTTCTAATAAGAAGTTCATTTCAACCGTCATCGTTCAGCTAGCTCACGAGACCGACGAATATCACAGGCCCGTGTATATTTCAGGCGTGTGCTGCCAAACTGTCCTCTTCCACAGTGGGAAGACTCTTTAATCGAATCATCGACTGTGAGGGCTGTAATTCATACGTGTGCTATGAAAAACTGAGCAAATGTGGTCCCAGGGGCTATCTGATGCATTATGGATACAAGAATTGCAAGATATTCAACGATCCCGGTGAGAAATATGCGCTTATGACGCTTCGCTGTGTACAGTTTTGCTTGATCATCCATGTCTTTTTCGTAAGTAAACAATTTATTGTGCCACAAACTTACCACAATTCACACTGTGACGTCGGTCAGAACCAAATTATGTTTAATAGTGGATGCTGAAATATTGTATACAGGTATATGCGAGCCGCTGTTGATAAACAAAATTCTAAAAAAAAAATTCGTTCAGAAACCCACAAAAAGATGCATCCGGCTGGCGTACAGTTTACGGAATGCACTACCAGCTGCCTATTGGCCAAACTGGACGAACTATTCAGCGTAAGACGGTCTTATTATACGTAACTAACATAAGTACATAAGTTTGTAGGTATGCATGTAATAAAGGAAAGAACTATACATAATTGTACATGAACTGAAAATCAAGAGAAAAATGGGCCCATATATGAATATGGGACTCTTTCGACCCCTGTCGTATACGAGGACTTTTACCATGGTGTGGTCTCGTCAGTACGACGGCCATAGCTTTAGAGATAAAACTTTTATTGAGGAAGGATGAGTGATGATAAAGAAAGTGAATGAAGACTGAGCCTAGGCAAAGCACCCTACCTCCAAAAAATTAGTTTTGATGTGTCTGTTCTCTCCTGTGGCAATTAGCTCATTAGTTCGGAACGTTACACACAATAGGCTCTTTTCCTGCGCCCCGTTTTGCTGCATTCCAATCCTCGTCTCTGAGAAGTGTGCCACTTGCGCGCCATATGGGCGCCGCGTACCCATTTTTTCCGTCCTTGACTCGCGGCTCATAGCGGGTGCTCCTCAATCATGTGTGTTCAATTCACAACTCTAGAAGAAGCACGTGCCGGGATGCGGTGAAATCACCGATTCTTCTTTTGATGCCCACGTCGCCTGTTATCTGAAGTGCGGTTTTTGTGACGTCTGCAAGACGGAGAAAATGAGCCTGCTGAGCAGCTATGATCTAGTAAGTTTTAATTACTTTTTTTTACTTTTATTAATGAACAGAAATAGGTAATTGCGTTCTTTATGTATCCCAATAAATATTGGAAATTGTTCTTGTGAAGCTGTTTTTTGCGTCAACTTCCGAGTTCCGGACTAAGTATGTGAAAATTGGTAGCTGGTTAGGCTTGACGGAGGTTAATAGCTTCCCGAGCCACATTGGTTACCGAGGTGCCAGGTGCTTATTATCAGGGCTGACCATGATGCCTTGTTTTGCTGGATTAGGTTGATTTTTTTATGTTTACAATACAATTTAGGCGGATTTCTTCTCTTTCCGGGCAGTCAAACAAGTGTATGCTATAATCAAGAAATGCGGTGTCACTGGGTGTTTCACTTAGGACTATAGCTTTATAAATTGTTCATAAACTTATTTGTGTTTTACTACCTAGCCAATGTGCCATCGAATTGTATTTATGTGCGATATGTAATATTTATGAAAGCAGTATAACTTGCATAAAAGTCGGCTTTTGAAACGTACCTTGGACGAAGTATGCTCATGTAGGTGCGGAAACAACTGCACGATGCTGCCCGAGTTTTAGCCTAATCCAAAACCGGCTGTTATATAAATTTGCTGTGCATTGTTGAAACAGTACGTAATCTATACGGAGTCACACTTTTAGAACATTCTTGGCGCTTTTGCTGCTCAGTATTAGTATTATTTTTTTGTACCACAATTGTTCAACCAACTATTTTTCTTTGTATATCTATTTTCTAACATTATTTCTATTCGATTTAGTGCATAATAAATAGTACACATTTCGCTTCGCAAAGCGGGTTAGCGGTTCTTTTTTATTATTATTCAATGTACTTACGTGAAATTAATACCCATATTACTCGTATTTAATAAAAAATAGTTTTCGAGTTATATCTCTCTGTCAGCTCAGAAAGCATAAAGATGGATTTTGAACCCAATTTTTTTTTTCAAAACTCGAGGTCTATGATGTTATTATTGCTGGTTTTGCAATAAAGTGGATGGAAAATGGTAACTACCTAAAAAATAAGTGAACTGAATCATGCAGTCGCTCACCGCGGATAAGTAAATACATCGAAAGAATCAAAAAGGACAAAGTGCACCTAGCCCCAAATGGATATATTTTTGTTATAATATATTTTTGTTTGTTTTATTCGGATCACTGTGTTCTGAGTCCGTGCTTGTAAACATTACACTTATTATGTGGAGGATTCTACAAATATGCAGTTAAATGTTTTACGTGATTTATTTATTTCCATATCTTTCTATAGAGATGGGATGCGTGTTGGCAGATCCTGGCAAGAAAGTATTGTCGCACAGTGATAGAGTATTTATGATACACTTTCGCGCTAAAAATGTTCGTGCAGTTTTACATTAGGTGCATGCAAAAAAAAAACGCTGCAGATGTATGTAAAGTTCTTACTGTATGTAAAATTCGACTATGGGAAAGATAACATGGATGATACTTTCGCATGCGAAAGTGCGCGAAAGGGTAGCATAAGTACTCTATGAGAAGCCTGCGACAGGTTGGCGCGCACCTTTGTGCCACGCACAACAAATCTTCCGCCGCGCACCGCACGTTTTACTAGTAATGTTCTGGTTCTGCCCTTCTTCTTCGTGCGCGATTTTCTAGCTGGGCCCCCGTAATGACGCTCATTTTTTACATGATTATTCTTTACTTACCTATTGTCCCTATGATATTATTATCACCTCCACCTTATTTATATTTTCTATGAATCCAATAAATATCCTATTCCCCAAAGTTAAGCGTTCCATTTGATGTATGTATGTGTTTGTTTCCAACTCTCTCTCCCCTTTTTGCCTGGCACAGTTGTTTGGAGAGAGAAAGTTCCATTCGCCGCAGAATATAGAAAAAGTTGCACTTTCGGTCAAAGATTACATGTGAGAGGCATGATGCGATTATTGTTTTTAAAGGGCCATTCATGGGCGGGCATACTTGGAATGCATAACATGCAAACGATATATCGTGATGATATATTGTGGTTTTTGGTTTCGGGAATACACATCATGCATCTATCTAGGAATGATTATTCTAACTGGGGAAGGAGATCACAGGTTTAACTTTTAGTTGTGTAGGAGAACTTGTTTGCAATGATAGTGATAGTGGCATTATTTTTTCTGCAACATGAAACTTTAGACTGTAAGCGAAAGGGTTGTGGCCTAGTTCAGAATGTGCACGTTTCTACCGCCAACGTTCGGCCATAGTAGCGCGAGGGACGCGCGACAATGAGCAACAGAATACAAAATTTGCGCACCAAGTACGCTCCACATCATCGGGCCGTAAATTTTCCACCGACTACATGCTTAGAGTTAGTTACGAATCAGTTTCCTATTTGTATCGAGTCAAGTTACTATTATTAAATCGCAGCTTGCAGTTACCATGGATTCAGATTACATCTATAATGTACTCCGCGATCCTATCGGTTAAACTCTGAACTCTGACGTGTTACGGGATCAGAAAAAACGTAAACAGGGCACGTGAAACCGGACCCTCGCCCTCTTTTGTTATTTTCTGGAGCACGGAAATTTGAGACCCACTTTTATGAGACCACATATTGACCAAATCATATACATTATTTGAAAAGCGCATCACAGCATAGGTACTACCCAGAGTAGCCATCGGTATGTAAGGTCGGTTTTCATTCTGTGATATTATCACCTATGTTGGGATTGTTATAATTTTATGATATGCGAATCCCAGCATTCTATTGTGGAAACCCTGTCCATCTTGTATATGGAAGAACAATAGAAGAATACCAATACTACTTTACATAGGTATAGGTCAGTAGTAATGATTCGTTTTTGTAGTTGAATTGCAAGCCTAATGCTCATTTTTGGCAGAGAAGCCAGGATTTTACGAGTACACGAATGCCAATGAGAATAATTATTATCACAAGAAATTTTCTTTATAAGTGGTGCCATTAATCGATTGGAAACAATTTGAACAGTCTCTTATTGCGCACGTTTTTTTTCGTAATAAAATTATAATTTTGCAAATACTCCCGGGTTGAATATAGCTAAGAATTCTTATTCTATTCTATGCCAGGGATTATTATGTTTACGCTGCACGTGATATTAGTAAATGGAAATGCTAATCACGCTAATTGTTATCCGGATGTTGGTGCAACGGGTCATGCATTACTATATGAATATATGCAAAGCTAATCTGCCAGTAACCAGCGAGCAAATGGCCCGGATAAGCAGCAAAGGTCACTCATTAATCCATGCGCCGCTATAGTATAGCCTGTCATGATATTTATAGGCCGACATCCAATTTTAAAACGCGTACAATACCGTACAG
Organism: Pelodera strongyloides; assembly: GCA_036852015.1. Classification (NCBI taxonomy): domain Eukaryota; kingdom Metazoa; phylum Nematoda; class Chromadorea; order Rhabditida; family Rhabditidae; genus Pelodera; species Pelodera strongyloides. Next base: position 33,790 of record JAANDG010000218.1, read on the forward strand.
CCAATACACCTTTGAAGTTCGGATCTGCTTACGGCAAAAGTGCATTTTATTTTTATTTTTAAATTTTGCAAAAATTAAACTTCTATGTGATTTCACATTTTTTTATATTTCTTGCTCATTCACGGATAGATTTCTCGCTTTTGTGCATTCATAATACGTTGAACTTGGCTTGTGAAGAAGTTATTTTGAGCGTTCTATGAATTTTCCAATTTTTTTCGGAGAGAGGGATGATGCGTTGCTTTCGTTCACCACTCACACAACCGCCCCTCACACCAGCAACCACCAAAATGGGCTATTTGCCCTGGGATCCGCTCTAGAGTCTCATCAAACGATGTGCTATTTCTCGCTGGTGGTTGTTGTGCTCCCTTCCTTCTTTTAGCAATTTTAGCTCCCTCTCTCTCTCCCTTTCTCTCTCTTTCAAACTTCTCTTTCAAACTCTCTCTCTTTCATTCTCCCCCTTTCTTTCTCTGTACACTGTGTCAGCGATTCCTTTTAGTTGGAGTGGAAACTTTGTTCCTTTTCGTTCTCTTTTCCATTGGCCCTCACTTGCATCAGCTGTTGTATACACACACGTTCACTTTACATTCTTTAAAGCGAAATACCGGCCCGTTTTTGAAACACATCAGCATTCTTGTACAGCATATGCATATGCAAGTGGCAATAAATTAGAATAAAAAGTCGAGCAAATTAGCATAAATACGTAAGAATTCAGTTGTCCACGATGCGTTTCAAAAACCGGCCGGTATTTCGCTTTAAGGTTTTCATTCAGTTGTTTTCGTCTTTTCTTTTCTTGGAGCGCTTCCGTGAGCTATCGAACTGAGCATCTGCCAAATAGGTCAACAGGGACAAGCATGTGCTTTCACGCATTAGTTCGTAGTTCGTTGTTTCTCAAATTTTGTTGTCGTATTTTTTGTAAACACATTTAGCTGCTCGATTTCTCCACAAGCAGAAGCACATGTTTTGCCTATCGATTTGTGGAGAACCTGTTCTATACATTCACTAGTCACTGCATATTGAAGCGTCGCATATGCGTCTTTGTTTGTTTTTTTAGTAGAAAGGAATACTAATTGTAAGTGCATGTTAAGAGTTCCTTTTTCCTTTTTACTAGGTACCGTATTCAGAGAATTCTGTAGGTGCCTTATTCAGTAATGAGTAATGTATTTCCATTTTCCTCCATTTCTTAGTCACTTGTTCCTACAACCTGCAATTCTGTCCCAGTATAGCCATTCAATGAACTAGATCTTATTAATTCGAAATTTCGAATTGAACGTGATTTCTAGAAATGAGTCGTTGTTTTGCAGCATTCCCGGAAATCTCTTGCTTTGCCCTTTTGTATTTCCAGAATTAAGAATTATTCAGCATTCACGTTTTATGAGATACTTATTATGCAAGTTTGCAAAAATCGGCTGACTTCACACTTCACGTGCTGCGTGCGTACATCGTACATTGTATTATGCCTCTACCGCTGTCACAATAGCGCGTGACCATTTCTTTTCATACTTATTACTTGTCTTTCACTTCCATTTATATGCCTTGATAATGGTTTGTAAACTTTCCAACTATAAGTTTCTTATGAACGGCTCGCGGGGTGATAGGTTTAATGTGAACAAGTGAACATGTGAATTTCTAATATTTTCTGCAAGAATGGGAGCAGGCATCAGTCACGTGCTCCCTCTCTCATGCCTGACTTGCCTCTATGTTTGCTTTGCAATGGTTAAATGAATCTTTTGCGCTACAAGAGCGTGCTCCTTTATTCAAGGGTGTTTCAATACTACAAGGTTTCAAAGCGTACGACTTTTGTTCCGCCGAGATCCTGAGCAGCATGCGAATATCCAGATGATAAATTGCTCGCTCGACGTCATCGTGCTATGGCTAAGGCCAGGAGGGATCGCCCATGATCATGTTTAGAAAACCCCAAATCGTATTCGTAAATTACCTCATGTATACTTTGTTATGTAGAATCGCTTTAGGCTACACCGTGTATATTTCGTAATTTGTTGTTTTGTGTAACTAATTGTCAATGTTCTCACTTAGTACTTTTCAATGTCCATAATTTCAGGGTTATGGAATGGAGTTATTACGAAGTTGGTGAATTGGCTGCACTAAGCTGTTGATTATGTGTTTACCAACTTCTTATTTCATTTCCGGATCCGGAGACGCGTGATAAGTCTTTTCTTTGTTTTAGTTTAAAGTCATTTGTTATAAGTTTGAGGGTTTTGTTATTGTTAGTATCCCATCGTACCCATTTCCCAGCTAGGCTGCTAGAATATGAGCACAGCTCTGAAAATACGCTGTTGTTGTTATTTGTGTCGAACCCGAGTTGTTTACTATACTGGATGCGGGCACATAGCACCCACGCTGGAGGTGGTGCATTTCGGCATACTGCACTTTTGGCATTTTTATCGCAGTTGCATAGGCAATAGGCAGGCTGGCAGGCACCCCTTTCTATATCTATGTATGTCTCTCACAATGTATATCTTCCTAGTCTCCCTTACATTACAGATATATAAGATATAACCTTCAGGGTGTCATTTACAAGTGACACTTGACAACAATAGTGGGTCTGTGGGTCACAGGTCCCAGAGCAATATTCTGCTGTCTTCTGTTGCAAGCGCCTTGGAATTTGGAATTAAAGCTAGAGCTCTTACAACGTTTAACCTTTTCCCCGTAACCTCACTTATTTATGGATCTGGATTACAGTTTTCCTTCTTACTTCTCATATTTTGATTTGGTTGCGTGCTTGCAACCGCAAACTGCCTCAAACGCCAACCAATCATAAGTAATCTTTAGCCTTGTATTAGCCTATTAGCTCAGACTTCTAACTCTATGCGTTCCCTTCTCTTAATGTTTTCCGACTCAAATTGATCAGCTGTTTCCATCCCTCCTTCTCCGCTGAACATCCTTGTTTTCTGTCCAGTGACCTCCTAGAATTCCAAATCACTCGCGAGTCTGCTTCTCTGCGTTTCTTCTAAACCTCGGTTTCTGACCACCCTAAGTGTCCCCGGTTGCCAAAAACCACTCTCCAGCCTCTTTGATGTCTCTTTATTTCTAGCCACTTTTATAGCTCTCTAGCCTCTCTCTCGTGACTCTGCGTCTCCTCGTTTTCCGTGTTTCCTCGATATTGAAATGTGCAGATTTGCGAGATTTGTTTTGCTTGAGCATACATGCAAGGGGGCGAGCATCCCCGCTCTTTTCGTGTTCATCAAAACTTTGCAAAGCATTTTTTTCATTTTCGCCTTCCGTTGACCGTTTGACTTCCAACATTGTTTGTTTGTTTGTCTCCAACTCCAGCGGTTGATCCGTACCGGAACCCTCCATTATGCTTTTTGATTCTGCATTTATTTTGGCACTGGCATTGTCACACTCTCAGTACTTTCCATCACAGAACACACCCACTGAACTCATCTAGCAGGAGGAGCCGAGCCTTAGGCCCGTGGCACTTTCCATTTTTAAAAGCTAACATGAAGATTTCGTCAATGGTATCCACATGCACATGCTCAGGTACTTTTACGCGTATGCTCTGGTTAATTGTGCTTGTATTGCAGTTCCATATATTATATGCCATTATGCCAACTGTTGTGCACAAAATAAAACTCATTTTGCATATACGGGTATGCAGTTGTCCAGAGTGTTCCGAATCTTGTATTGTTCTGAGCTGTATTCGAACATGTCGTATCTTCTATTGTACCGAAACATCTGTAACTGTTTAGTAACTATCTTTGGAGCTATGGCCTAGCCTTATAGATTAGGAGAAGGAACAGTCACTGTGCTCTTCGTCTGTTAAGTAGGGTAATGTCCTCTCCGATTGCGATTTTGTTTTACTACTGTAGTTAGGTTTATGACCTACTTTTTCAGAGGTTTGGGGGGATCTGTGAATCTCGTTATATTATTGATATACTTTTTTGGCGTTCGATTTTCTTTTTGGCGTTCGATTTTCTTTTCGGCGTTCGATTTTTCTACTAACGGTAACTTCTTCTTAGTATTCGTAATAGTAAATGGTTTCTATTGCAATAAGAGAAAACGCACTGTATTTCCTTGTTTGTAATTGAACTGCAATATGGAGTTATTATCGTTGCTTTTTTCGTCCATGTGCATGAGTATGATATTGAATTAAACTAGCTCAAACGGGCGTCCATCCTGCAAAACAACTTTTTTTTAGCACATAGTTTATCCTATAGTTGCTATAACTACCACGTTAAGGGCTTTTTCTGATTACCGTAATCAGTGTATTTGTCGATAAGATACGGATATTAGTGTGCGGCTTTGTTTTAGTCGATCATTGTATTATTAAATTATTATTATTTTAACATGATGTAAAATTATTGTCAGCCCATAGCCCATATCAGAACTCAGAACTAGTGGCGTAACCCGTATCATCACCATTCACTCTGATGGTTGTTTCGCTGCAGAAAAGTATGTTTCAAGTTTCAACATTGTGATATCTTAATGTGGCAGTTATTTCTTTGTTAATTTCGTACAGTGTATCCCTTTACTTATTCCAAAACTAACCTTCCCTTGGTTTTCATTCTTCATTTCCAATGCCGTTTTGCAGGAGCAGGAGGTCACCCGTCAGCATTCGTATATTCTCTCCCCCCCCCTCTCTCTTTCCTCTCTCTCTCCCTCTCTCTCCCTCTCTCTCTCTATCCCTCTCTCTCTCTCTCTCTCTCCCTCTCTGTTATTGGCCTTCGGCCAGGAAACCAGCAATTTTTTCTGCATCTCAATTTCCTCTGTTATTTCCGTGCATTTGCAGGCGTTCGTTCGTGTGCTGAATTTATATCCTCCGTGCGAGTCTTTTTCTCTGTCTCTCTCTCTCTATCTCTCTCTCTGCTTCTCTCTCTGCCTCGATCTCTTTTGCAAGAAGCTCTATTTTCGTTTTGGAGATACCCCTTTCGCCTTCGAATATTTAGAGCTTTATTTGTGAAGTATCTGTAGCCTAGCTCGGTTCTTGGTTTGTCTCTCTGTCTGTCTCTGTCTGTCTCTCTCTCTCTCCCTCTCGGTTTTGCATATTTTCTCTCTTCTCTTCCATTTTTCCATGAAGTATGCGTATACGTGGTTTTTCATAAGATAGCAAATGTTGTTTGCTACTCTTCGCTTGTTTTTTATTATTATTTGGTTCCAGAGTCCCTAGTAGATGATACAGTGAGGGAACTATTTTGACTTTTTGCTTTTTGCCCATCTGCCGGAATCCGGAATAATAGAAACTGTGGAAACCGTTTTGTTTAACACAATAACACTGCAACAAATCTGTGGTGGAGGATATGGTTTCTACAGCGCGGAACTTCCGCGCAAAAGAGGGAGGCAGTCCGCTCACCCATCTCCCTCACTCCCTCCAAAATGCGCGGAAGTGCGCCACGGTTGAGCCGTGTTTTCGCCGCACACCCTTTTCCGGTTTCATCACTGTGATGCAGTTCCTATATCCCGCCCCGCTCCCCCAACCCCAATCACCGCGAGATTTCATCAGGAATGGAATGAGGCCATGCATAAATAACAACAAAGGCAGTATAACCCTTTCATTGAAGGGAAGGGAACATGTCAGTTTATGCAATAATGATGTGAGTTTACCATTTAGTGACTTGGGACTTGGGGGAGGGGGTGTTTGCACAATAGAGATAATGTATGTTTCCGAGTCCAAGTGATCATGAGTATACTACTCGTTGTATTAGTATTATACGGTAGGCTACGGTAATCACCGTATATGGAGTAGGAATTTGATAGATAACTCGCGATCGCGATGTTATAGTTTAAGAAAAAGTAGGCACTGAACTGCTGGTAAGTGTATCAGATGAAGGTGCAATTATTATTAGCTAAGTCTAAAGGTAAATATGTTTTGCAGCGGCCATATCGCAACACTACACGTACACGCTACATTTGATGTTCCTTGGAAGAATGGATAAGTCACGCATGAAACCATATGAACACTTACTTTACTCTCACTTGTATTACTCCTCTTCATTCTCGTTCTTTTCTTATTTTATTTTTCTTCCATTTTATTTGTTTGTGGGATCTTGGTTGATTTATGGTACCGAAATCAATGGTTTTCTATGTCCTAACGAAAACTTGTGCAACTGTATGTCCACTTTCGCGCCGTGTCTTGGCTACTTGTCGTATTAGTGGATCGGCGACCAGTCTCGTGTGTTTTGGTGTGTTTCTCGGGTTTGGCGCCTCTTCAGGCTCGCGCGGGTTCGAGATGGGTACTGGTTAGTGCCAGGGTGGTGGCCTGCACAGGACAGGCTTGGGCCATAAGGCTCAGGCTAGTCTCTAGAGCTTCTAAAGACTAGGAATGGTCTAGAACTTGGCGGAGTGTGACGTGGCAGGGCCAGGGACGGATTTGGCGCATTTTTATACGAATAGGATCCGCCCATCGTCGAGGTGTCTAGGTAGTGCCAGGTTGGCGCTATGATGTTGAATGGTTAGCGGATCTCGGATTCACTCGTGGTCGTCGTACGGCTCTAGCTGAGGCCGGCTGAGGGTCGCCAAGTCTTCCTGGCTGCCTCCAAGCCACGGGAAACTTTGAATTTTTAATAATGTTGCACTTTTATTGCGGCCCATCGCTTTCGGGTACACTAGGTTGATCATCCCGGAAGACGTTTACTGATCTGGGCCTGACTGAGGAATGAGAATGAGAAAAATGCGCGCGTCTCATCGGTTAGGTAGGCCAATGCAACTACTACGAATTATCCTAGGACCTATGGTGGGAGGTCGAGGATCTAGGTGAAGCTTGAAGCTTCGGATAGGGTCACGTGTTGCTTGTGCATAACCTGATTATTTTTTACCGGCCCTATTTGGAGTCTCCTCTCTCTCTCTCTCTCTCTTTCACTATTCTCGCTCTCTCTCCCTCTCTCCTTCTATCGCTCGTCTCCCTCTGACACACTCTTTCTCTGTGTATTTGTTTGATAAGAATCGCGAACTGGCTCACTGCAACCACGGCCAAAACAATTGATCGTATTGACTCCCGTTCTAAAGGAAAGGAAAGCCGCTACGATAAGAGACTCTAGCAGCTAGGTTTACTTTTTTGTCACATGTTCTTTTCATTGAATTCATGACTTTTGATCGCTTGTTGGGTTCCTGTTCCTTGGCTTATTTATAACCTTCATGTTTTATTCTTTTGTTGTTCTTCGTAGTTTTTTTCTTTCGATTCTTGATTCTCTGTTTCCCCCCCCCCCCCCTCTATATCTATCTCTCGCTCTCCTTCTCTCTATCGAAGGGCGAAGGGCCGAACATGCGATTTCTCGTTGCTTACTTTTTTGGCAGAATAACTAGATACTGTATTGCATGTTGTTGATGCTTTCGTGCTTTGCTTACTCTTTATATTTCTTCATTCTTCGCTTTCTTTGTTTACTGAAAACAACCCACGTGTTACTTTTGTTGACCCCTTTACTTTTTGTTGATTTGCAAATTCTATTTTTGTGTTGTTATCAACATTATTTGTTTATTACTTGTGTGTGTTTCTACCGATCAGCGATTCTTGCACTTTTTATATGTGTTATGATTTTGTTTTATTGCAGATATTTCGATATTTGGGTTTATACTGGAGGATTGCCAAGACTAAGAAGGTCGGGAGCTTTGAATTTTTGTGTTCTTGTGGGTTTATTGATTTGCTTAATTTGTAATTTTCAATCAAGCTTAGTGATCGACTGATTGATTGTTTGTTAAAAAAGTAAGGCTAAGGTTAGACCCATCTCTTTGTTTGTACTGGTACTGTACTGATATTATTTTTTGAAATTCAAATAGCTTTAGCTTTAGCTTTAAGCAGCACAGCTGTATCTCATATTTCTGAGTTACAAGTCTTTTTTTGGTAGAGATTTGGAAATTTGTTTACTCGATAAGGGTAAAGCTAAAGCTGACGAAAGCTTTCCTTCTTTCTTATCATGAAACTTTCCTATATTTTCTAAGTATAATAGTAGTTTCCGTAATAGTCTTTTCTGATTATGCTCAAGCTCAAGTTTTTTTGTCTTACGCCTTACGCAAGTGCATTGTTGTGAATTGTGGGAGATTAACTTGTGAGTAATGGCATTATAATGACGAGAACATTTTGCGTTCTCTCTTCCTTGCTTGTTTACCTGTTATTAGTGTGAGTGTGAGGTGAACTTTTTGTTTCTCTCTCTCTCTCTCTCTCTCTGTGATCTCCTTATTAACTAAAACTAGGTCTTTCGACACAAATTATGAAACCATATTTTTTTTTATGTCATATGCAATACAGGTATTTTTGGTTGTGTCCGTTGGTTGGATTGGTTGCTGCTTCTCTTCCCAATCAGAAATTAGGAAAAGTTAAGTAAGAAAAGAAAGAACACCCCATTTACGATTTTCGACTTTCACCATTCAAAATTGTCTTGATAAATTTAATATATTTTTATGATTTTTAGTTCTTATTCTTTTAACAGTTTTTTTCTTATTCGACCCCTCATTCTTTGTTTCCGTAAATTTCCGTTTCGTTTTTTTATGTACTTTTGCTTTCCTTCGCCGCTTCGGTCCCCCGGAGGGTGTTTTTGCCTCGAGCGGGGTTTGAAAAAAGTTGGCAAAACCCCTCTGGTTCCAAGAATTGGAGCTATTTTGAAGTTGAATTTCACTTGATTTGACATTATTTGCTTGCACTTTGGACACGGTTATACCTATGCTCTTAGCTCTTATCAAGCCAGCTTTGGTCTTTACTCGTTTAGTGTAAATGTAAATGTAATGAAACATGAAAAGCATCATGTGTGTACGTGTACGTGATCCTTTTCTATGTAGTTTGCCTTTGACGCAATAGCAAGCAATAGCAGGCCCGTGAATGCGAATACAAAAGACCTTGCACGCACTCACGCGCACGCTACAAATATTATTGAATGTATTTTTCCCTTCCATTGGATTTTCCATCTCTTAAAGCAATATTGTACCTAGTTAGTGAAATTTGCATGATATACTATATACTATATATATGCAAATTTGGTGCCCTTTGGCAGAAAATTTGCATATGATATCTTGAGACGCAGGCGCAGGTATCAACAGTACGTTTCACAAACTAGGTACAATACTGCTTTATGCCATTTTGATGTACAATATTATCACATCGCACAATCACGTGCTCCTTCCACTTCCTTTTCCTTGCAGGCTTACTTTAACTTTTATGAATTAGAAGTAGAATTGCAAGTTAGTAAAGTCTGACATCATCAAGTTTGTGCTCTTACAGTTAGTATTACTGTTTGCAATTTTAGGGTTTTCCCCTCTCTACCTATCTGTCTCTCTCTCTATCTCTCTCTATATTCACCTCTTTCTTCCTCTCTCATTCTTCATCTCTCTCTCTCTCTCTCTCTCTCTCTCTTCACCTCTCTTCACCTCTCATTCTTTCTTCCAGTTTCCTGCGATGAGATTCTTGACCCCCTTCCCCTAGCCCCCTTATTCACAAACTGCACGCTTGCCGGTATTTCTGTTAGTGTTGCTTCTTCCAATTATCCGCGTATCACCTGATAGTGTTGGCATTGTGCCCGTGTCAATTGTTATCAATTATATTATCCTTTTTTCTCAGTTTTCCCTCGTTTTGTGGAAAAGCGGCACGGTAGTATGGTTGCTGGTGCGTTGGCTTTTCTCAGCGAACAAAAAAAACGATGGAATTCTCTTTTATCTCTTCCCCCTCTTATGAGTTTTCACTGATGAGAGAATCTCTCACTCGTCATATGGTTTGTTTGACACTCTGCGAATTCTTCTACACCTATACACACTATTTTCTTGCTTTGGTGGTTTGCGTCAATGTTGCTTTGTTTTCGGGCTTCATGTTCTCTCTTTATTCCGGGTAAAACTTTCTCTCTCTCTCTCTCTCTTCCTATCTTTCTGTCTTTCTATTTTCCTTATCTTTCCATCTCTTTCTCCCTCTCTCTATTTTCTCTCCATCTTTCCCGCTTCCTCACTCGATCTGTGATATATGGGTTTCTGCTCGCACTGCTAATCGCCGTATCACCCGGGTAGTGTTGTATCAAGCGATGCTTTTCAATTTCCAATGAGATCTATTTCACACTTGCCTGGCACCTGGCCAATTAACGTTAATTTCCTTGCTCTGAGTTGTATATTATGCTTGTTTGTTCATGCGTTTTTATTTGGGGTACTGTATACATTTTTTGAAGAACAACTTAAGTTTTTGTAGCGTGTACCACGTACCACAGTATGAACTGTAGAAAGTCGTATGTAACAACTTGCCGCGCTCTCTTCTCTCTTTTTTTTGCTGATATGTGTTTCTCATTCTCATAGTAGTTTCGTAGTTTCGTTTCCTATCCTCCTTCGAGTTTCTACTGTTTCTGCTCGACTTTCGGATTTCGGGGACGCGTGCTAGTAGTACTTTCGGACACGTTCTCGGCTCTGCTGATGTTGCTGAGTAAGCAAGCACTATAGCACGCGTGTCGTGGATGTTGCCCTTTGAATTTGCACAGGAGGTATATTTGTAGCCTCTATGTTCATCGGTGTGTTAGCTGTTGGCTCTACTCTGTTCGTTCGCGTTCTCCCTCTCTTTATTCTGCTTCTCTGTTTTCTCTCTCTCTCTTTCTCATCCCTCTCTATCTCTAGCACTTGCACTTGCAGTTCGAAAGCACTTTTCACCGAGTTTCACCAAGTTTTCCGGTCAATAAAAATATTTTATCCTAACATTTCTGTAGTTATAATAACGGACTTGTTTGGTTTACTGAATTCTCTTGCGTAAACGTGCCCATCAAAACAAGACGTGTGTCTCCTGTTTTTTTCTCTAATCTGCTAATAGTGCCTTGTTTTGGCTTTGATGCTAGCTTACGAGGCTTGGCTTAATAAGGGGAAAAATAATAATAATAAGTAGATGAGATATGAGATGACGACACTAGTTTGGATTTCAGGTTTTTTTTCTGGATTTGATATTTGATTAGATTATTGTATTAGTCAGCTCGTCAGATTTCGAACTTTCTCATCTTCCTGTGCATTAGATATCGGAAGTTATCAATCACTGAAAGGCTTTGCTTAAAAAAAAATCTTTAAATACGCAGATTTCGAATTGGTGCATTTGCATGAGATTTTTTGCGTTGACGTGAGTGAGGAAAACGTTTTATTTTTATTATTAGTATTAGTTTTGGTATAATATAATGTGCCAATGTGGTAAGACTATATGAATGTGAGTGTAAGACAATGAATACCAGTGTTCCAGGTTCCTGGGTCCTGTTCTAACTGAATGTGAAAGTGAAAACTCTCATTGATCCGAGAATCACCGGCGGGTGATATTAGTAAGTACTGTAGTTTTCTGTTCTGTAAGTGGTGATATGTTGTAAAATATAGTCAAGGAGAGTAATTTATGAAATCGAGTCTATCGTGAATCATGTAGAATTCTTGCGACGTGATTTTTTGCAATTGCAACTTTACTTTAGCGGAATGGAATACATGCAAGCTTGTGACCGTTATGTTATAGGTATTCCAAGTTCCGTGACTTATACGCGGAAGTATATTATTTGCACGTTATGTACCCTTTACAACGCTGTCAATTTGGTCTTTGTTCTTTTTCCCGGTCTGTTGATTTCTTTGATTAACTTATATCTAAAGTCTCAATCCACACGAAGTTATTTTTCTTGTGAAAGGCGGATAAAAACAGATTTGCCTCCTTAATTCCGCAAAGGCAAAGGCAGAGAGATAAACACGGTGTTATTGCTTCAAATGTGTTACGCACGCAGTAATGTTTGCAGTATTTTTGGAGATTTTGGCCTAATGGGAAAACAGTTAATACTTACAGGATTGGCTGCGTGTGAGATAAAATGATCTTTACCCTTAGGTCTTGGGCGGTGTATATTTTGTCACCTTATTAGATTGAAACGGAAATCTTTTATTTAATGTCAAATGTTAATCTATTAAAAAAGTATTACATATTAAACTGTGTCGTACGCAAGTAGAAGCAAAGTTTATTTACATAACTATACTATGATGCTTTTGTTTTGGTACTTATGATAGTTGGGTTTCCAGTTTTATATCTGGGTATACCTGTGACAGGATGCTGGACGAAGCAGGCTTTTGATTAATAATGAAATTGTATGCGCATATGTTGATGTAATAAGTCAAATGGAGTGAAAAAGTGTGTGTGTTATACGCGAATGTTCGTATTGCTTTTACTCCCAATATTCCAAGCTCGTTAGGCTTTATCATTATTATTTTTGTTACCGTCGACGTATGCGTATATACTATTTAGTAATATACTCTTACTCTATCTTGCAGTACTTTGGCCGCACCGTTGCCGGCGTGGACTACGGATTTCAGACTAGAGATTATTCTTGTTATCGTCAACATATGTGTATATGCTATTTACTAAATCTTACTTTACCCTACAGTACTTAGCTGCACCGTGGACTATAGATTTCAGAGGGAGTGTGTATGTGATATGTGTGGGTGCAAGACGTGCGTATGTGTGCCGGATGTAGTGGAAAATAAACATTTACGTTTTTTTGCATTGCACAGTTCACGTGGCCTATTAAGCAAACCGAACGCCCACGTAATATAAAAGGTTAATATTTGATTTATGGCCATACATCTACGCTTTAGTGATTTTATGAATTTATTTATTTAAACAGGTGTCCTCGTGATTGATGACGGCATTACAAAATAACACCGCGCGGAAATTGAATAATTAAGTGTGAGTGTCAAAAGTAATCACATTTAGTCTTTTCTATTTATTGTTGGTATGTTATATAGTACGGCGTGAATGCTGCATCTGCTTTACCATTGCTATCCCGAGATTGCTGATGCTCTCGGACTGTAAATACGAGGTTTTTGCTTTCTATGTACCCATTTTCCGGTTTTCCGGTTTTTCTTTGACTTTCCCGTTTTTGACTGATTTCCGTATTGCTTTTCCCTTTTTCTACTGATTTCTGTATACAGTTTCCATTTTCTTCTACTTTCTGAGAGCTTTTCCCATTTTCCGGCGAAAGAATGACCAAGAGAAACCTTTTTTGTTGACTTTTGTCCTCTGCTCTCCCCTTACCTACATCTGAATGCAAGAGCACATACGACGTCACCACTTTTTGGTGTTTTGAGAAAAACGTTTTTGGACTTTTCAAGAAGGGTGGATAGATTCTTAAAGTTCTTAAAATATTCAAGGGAAGGGGGTGGTTTACTTGCCCAAGTTTTATTTTTGAGAATCACTCTCATCGTCTCTTTCTCTGTCTCTCTCTCTGTTATTAGTACAGTACGTCATAAACGAGAGTACATTATAATAGTTTATTGATATTATTTATTTTTAAATTGACATGTATGTACCCGTATCGTTATGCATGTTAGCTGTGATCCCTTTTATTGTAATTTGTAATGTATTTGTGTTATCAGAACATTTTGCCAAATTTCGCCTGTGAATTCACTCCCAAAATTATTGATAAGGAAATTCCAACTTTGTTCCTTAGTTCCTTTCTTCTTCTGAATTTTCTACTTCTGCTCACTGAATACACACTGCTGATTTTTATTTTCGAAGTTTTGCATACCTAATAACCTAATGTGGCGTGGCTTTTTTGTTTGTATATCAGTCTCGCTATCCCCTATCTCTCTCGTATTATGATTTATTATATCTTCTAGCAGGTCAACTTACCTAGAGCACTAAAAGCCAATATCTTTCAACAACGAAAAAAAAATAGATTCACTTTGAAATTTGAAGTTTGAAGGTTCACTTTAAAGTTTTGTCCACTTTGAAGGCAAGAGGGCTGGCCTCAAGAGCTAATCAGTAATGTTAGCAGAAAAATTTTGAGTAAAAATGTGGGGGAAGACCCCACCCTATCGTCATCTTTATTTGTTTATCAGACGATATCCCGTTTCCCTTTGGCTACCTCAATTTCTGACTTTCTGCATCAGCCCCTTTTATTTGTTTTATGACTTGGCAGAGGGGGTCAGCTACTTGGGGGAAATCTAAATTTGAATTTTGAATGAATTTGAAGAAATAGCACGTGAGTGAAGTAGCACGTGGTGATCTTTGCTGATAATCAGTCAGTCAAGTGAGAAGGGAGAGGAGAAGCGCTTCTTTGTGTTTATCTTTTTTGGTGTTAAAACTTTTGAAGATTATATTTTTGAAGATGGTAAAAAAGCAAGTTAATTTGACCGGCTTTGTATTTGTTCACGGGGGATTGTCCTTTTTATTTAATACATTTTATTTATTTATTAGCTTTCTATGCTTTTTCGTGTTTATTTCATATAACGATGTATTTTCTAATTTAGATTCTTGCACCTTCTTGAGTCGAAGTCGAGTGAAAAAAAATGCTTTTTATGTTAGTGTGTTTGCGTAATTATATTGCACGCGATAATCTGATTCTGATTCCGTTAGAATTACCACATATGTACTTGTTCAAGGTAAAACTCTGGAAAAATTTTCCGCGGCAACTGGCAACTATATAGTTACCGGACTGGAATTGGTACTTATATTTTCACTTTAGATTATCTCTTTGGTAACTCTAATGTACTTTGTAGATATTGTTTTATACTGCCAATATTTTGTGTTTAACTGCTCTATAGTGTCATTGTATATTTTATTAGTTGTTTGTTTACTTTTGAACTCAGTGTGCTATTTTACTGTTGATTTTGTAATTTTGTTTGAACCTTGCCTAGTGGGAGTTTGTGTGTTTGTTCTGTATTTTGTGTTTTGAAGCTAAAGAATCATAGATTATATTTGCCGATGTCCTTTTCTTATTCTGCAGTAGTGCACACCACTAATGTGGGTGGTGAAGCCCAATGTTTTGGGTTTTGGTGGCCTTTGGACCCTCGGCTAATGTTTGTTGCCTCGCTATATTACATACACCGTGCCACTGTTTACTGTATGTTTATGGGTTACGGTACAATTGTATATTTGTTAGTACAGTTGGATTTGTGATACGGGCACTTGTGAACTATACTATGTGCACAGTTTACTGTTTATTTTAAGCTGAAACAATAAAATCATGTCATCGTGTCAAATTAGTATGTATTTCTTTTCTTCTTTTTTTTACTTCTTTTTCTTTCTCTTGTTTCAATTTTTACTTTTACTTTTACTCCATTCTTCTTTCAGTTTTGAGTAGCCTCTATTATGTTTCCACAAGAAAAACTTGTATCTGATGTCTGATACAAGTATGTCGCCGTTGGCCTTTCACTCCTTGCTAATCTACCTACTTCCTAAATCTTGTGAGTCCTGTGGCTATTAATGTTGTAAACAATGTATTGTGGTAGGAATTCGTATGTTCATTCCTGTTTTTCGTTATTTATTTTTATTCCTCCAAATTCCGCTCACTATTTTCCTTGCGTTGGATTCTCTCAATTCTCTGATGCTAATTTGTTCTATTGCAGGCGTTTCATTCATTGGTGGCCGCCCGTTTTGGCGGACGCGAAAGCTGCGACGTCGTCGGTGCATTCTGATCCGCGGTCAGCGGTGTGTGCCGCTACGGTGATCGGCGTGAGTGGTCAGCGATGCTATCGCCGAACCAGGCGTCAGCGATGCACCGCCGATGGCAACGCTGACCACCGCCAACTATTCTATTCCCATTATTCTGCATTAACGCCTGGTCCATCGACGCAAAATGAAGAGAAATGTTTTTGGTACGCTATTTTTTGATAAATGTACCAAATGTTTTGATAATGGTATTTGGTAGTTCGCGGGGTGGTGTGACTGTGATTTTATATTGTCGCGTTGTATTTCTTTGTGAACACTGCAGCTGCAGGAACCATGTCTATTGGAATTATATTTTGACAGATTTGCTTATTTACGCATGATATTGTAGTAATATTAATTTTCAGGACCGATGATGACTTTCTCCCTGGCATACCCACGGCATCCCCGCATCCATACTCATCCCGCGGGAGTTTCACGCGAGACATCGAGAGTTCGGTTCCGCCTGCCCCCACTGCCTACCCGATCTCTAGTCCTTTACCGATCTCACCACCGGCTTTTGTACCTACGATGACGTCGTTGGATTCCCCGTTACTACGACGACTTGATCCACCGGAATCCGTAAACCCGCCCCCTTCTCGACGAAGTACAGAACCCTCGTTGAGTAGGAGAAGGGGGAGTGCCTCGTCACCGTACAACTGCTCTTCGATCTTGATCTTGTTGATGAGCTTGAGTATACTGCCACAGACGACTGTGTTAGGTGAGTGGAGCAGAGTTTATAAGTAATATTTATTTGATAAAATTCAAAATAGTCGACACAATTGCGTAAAAAGTGTTTTTGTTAATGAGCTGCAGTAATCAGTATAGTGACATGTGACTGTGTTAGGTGAGTGTAAAATTTACACGCTTTTTTACGTTCAATATGTATTTGGAGCGACTACGGTATTACGGTTGTGATATATAGGTTTGTCTGGCCTCAATTAATTGAATCTGCGTGCAATTTTATGGATATGAGCGATTTTGTACATATGAACCGTTTTCTTACATTATGCTTTCGTTTAGGTCTGATCTCTGAGTCGACCGCTTTTAATAAAGAAACACAACCATATCATCGTGCTGCTACGGCGCACATTTCGAACGTTACAACTCCAAAACAGGTATCATTACAGGTAAATATGTAAAATATATTATACCAGCCGGCTACGCCGCCCGAGGCGACTTTCTACTACATTTATTTTATTTTATGCATACGTGAAACGTGGATTAAAAAGTAGTTACAACAAATTAGAGAATGGATCATATGCTAAAATCCTCGCTCCGTTGTCCTTTTTGCTGCTCTAGATTTGCATGTTCTTTGCAGCTTATTCGTAGTACTTTGAGCGCCGCCGACACATACGGCTGATATGGCACACACATTCCGTATATGCAGCCTTTTTTGGATATTGTGAGGGGGCGCTCGGGATGTGAGATGGCTCAGTGCATGGGAACATGAACTACTGAACCAATCCTACTTCCTGAGCGTAACGCACATCATCCAAACACACAATCAATCAAACAAACAAACAAACAAAGCTCCCAACTTTATATAATAAGATTCTGTGAATTTTCTAGAGTTTGTGGTGGTATCTAAGTGGATGTGGATCTTGGTGTTGTGTGACCTCAACTTCTTGTGAAACAGCAAGCGGCGCTACGCTAGGCTTGAGCGCGGTCTTGCCCACTTTAGTTTAGCTTACCGTATGCTGTAAAGATAGCTTACTTAGGTAAGGGTTGGTAATTTATAGCTTCTTGAGATGTTTCCTAGGTCCAGGACTAATTTCTTTAGTTAATTTCTGTTCATTTTCAAGACTGTGCTCCCACTGGGTCAGATTCTCCGATTCGAACTGCAATACGGTGACGGGGCGAGGAATTTTACGCTACCAAACAATAAGGTACGCTTCTTGTATGTCCCTGACTTTTCTGTCTCTGCCTGCAAAAGCGGTCCGAATTATTTGAAGGAGGAGGCTCACGAGAATTAAGTGTTCAGTTTCTTTATTTCTTTCCTTTTTGCGAAAAATGATGATGTTAGTTTCCAGTGCTTTGGTAACTAGTGAATCGAATATTTATAAAATATTTACAGATATTCACGCATTGGTCGGACAATGGTCGTGCGGCGACCGTCCGTTGTAATGCTTCGTGGCTCCGTCCTTCGGTCGACGTTGGGGAGATTCTCGACCGCGCCACGACCACTGGCGCTAATGCGGCGCGCACGCAGGCTGAATCGTCTGCGTCGTCGGGCGAATATGTGCGTCTAGAATGGATCTCAGATCATCTCAACTTTTCTGAAGATGCACGGCGACTGAGAGGAGATGCAGACATGAAGACGGTGCCACAAGTGTGGTGGTTTCGGGGAGAGGACGGAACGGTGGTGACAGAGGGAGACACGCTAAGAATTAATATTGAGGTGCGTTTTTTGTAGTTTGTAGTTTGGTTTGAACGCAGTGGTTTGTGCTTTATACTTTGTAGTATTGTGACAAGTGTTTTACATGTCAGGTCGTAGTGTTTCATAGCGTTGATAACTGTGTTAATATGGCAGATACAGAAGTAGACAAGTGTTTTTTAATACGTTTATTGATTAGTGGGATAACTTATATTCTTTACACAGAAACAAGTGTGTGTAGAGTCAAGGTTCTCTATTTTTCGTTTAAGTTGGGTATTTTCATTGTATCTTCACTCTAGGATGTGTCTCCCGAGGATCAGAGAAGTGTTTCTTCACGTTATTTATTCAAATTCATATTCTTCTTCTTTCAGACTGCTCCAGGGACTTACCTGTGTGGCACCGCGACCAAAGACTCCCTAGTTCCCCTGCCTCCGGGTATTTTGTCGAGTTTGCCTATCGCCTTGTCAGAAGAGCGTGTCCACGTTCCGCCAGCTGATTCAGATAGGTACTGTACTGCACAGGTTTCTCATTGTTGATGATTTTGCAATGGAAGTCTTCAATTGTCACATCTCTTTGGGGATGGTCTACAAGTGTACGACCAGAACACCAGAACTTTTTTTTTATAAAACCATGGGTATGCCTGACCTCTTTTTTTTCATATTTCAAACATTTTGTTTGCAGCAACAAGATGCTAATCGAAGTGAATGAAATGAATCGGTCGTCAATAATTGCCGAGAAGCAAAGCGGTACGATTCGTCTCCATTGCGAAACCGTTATGAAGAGGTAGCAATTTATTCGACATTTGTGTTTGTGGCTTTCTTTGGGGTTGGGGGGGGGGGTACTGTCTAATTGCATTGATCCGTAAAAGTGTCCCTATTGTTTTCATAGCTGCACCAAGTCTCAGTCAAATATGTTGTTTTTGTTTAGAAAGTGGCCAATCGAAGATGGTCTACAGATGGTGACCGGGTACGTGGACGCAGTGACGTTTAGAAGAGACTACCTTGAGGGACATCCGAAGCCGGAAAGGATTGTAAGTTTTATTGTTTTACTATTTTGGAAATCTTGAGAATCTGTCGTCAGATGTGTCGCATTTATTTGAGTGATTGCCCAGTAGGTAATCGCCTATAAAGGGTACTGTATATGATATGGACTAGATGGGGAGGGTTTCTTTGCTTCACTGTTGTATTGCATTGACTACGATACGAAAAAAAAAACATTTTTTTTATTTGTTCGATGTTCATGATTTCTTTTCTTTTTTCCAGAACCGATATCTAGGACGGCGTCCGGTGTTTTCTTGGAGAAAGGACGGTGTTCCACTGGAGAGTCAGGCTCGAATAGAGGTTTGTGCAGAATTGTTTGTTGTATATTGTCTTCTCCTTGTTATGCAAATTTTGTGGCAGGCCTGAGGTGAGCACGTTTTACAGCCTATTTGACAACTTTTCTTACCTGTGTCCAAGTTTGATAGATTTTCGGGGAAGTACTTTATAAAGTTCATGTCTGAAATATTGATGTGGCTTCTGTTTCAGATCACTCCCACAATGGGCTTCAACAACGCCACTCATCTGATTGCGTGGCAGGAGGTTGTGATCAGCGATTCACAGATATTTGACTCTGCCGAGTTTGGTTGGTTTTCACGTTTTTATCTTTATTGTTTAACATCCAATAAAGCATATGTTTCATTATATCCTTTTGAGAGCCACTTTTGGAGTTTCAGTAGTTGTAGTTTTTTCGTGTGTACGCTTGTTAGTTTAGAGCAGGAATATTTTTCAAGATAGCCTGTAGGTTTTATGAACCTTGAACGACTTGAACCTTGAATGAGTTCATCTAAAGTCGACTTTCGCTCCCAGGAATGAGGTGCGAAAGTCGATTCTACCGTAGCCCTTTGAGTTATGTGTAAACTTAGTGACTGTTTTAGTGTCATGAAATACGTATCATATCTGTTTGTTGTGCTCAGAATGCCTGATTCGTGGAGATGGTCATAGCGACTCCTCTGAGAAACTCAACTTCGCTGTCAACGTGATGTACAACAAGTTACTCAGGTATGACATTATGCTTCTATGCTAACTATGCCGGAGATTATTATGTGGGCTCACACCGCTCAGCTAGGGTCAGAGCAAAGAACACTGGAGTTGAAAAGGATATATGGGGATACTAACTCCGATATTAGTGAGATATTAGTGTATTAATGAGAACAACGTCCGCAATTGAGAATTGGTCAATACATAATACTCCATCTCGATGGAGTTTGTTGATTCCATTTGTACCGTAACCGTGCCAATACTCCCTTTTCAGTCACAGTTATCCCTTCTCCAACTTTACCGTCTTTACGGATCAAGTGAACGGTGGAATGCGAATGAACTGGACGATGTTGGACGAGAAGATGGTGACAAAGAGAAGGAAGGGAGATGAGGAGTTGCATACGCTCTTCCTACTTACGTACTATCGGACTGAGAGTAAGTTGGAGGGATAAGGGGAGGGAGGGAGATAAATAATTGTGCCAATGGTGAAATGGGTGTGAAAAGATATGTGGGTAAATGGGAATCCAATGCCATGCAATACACATGAAGACTGCAACGGCTCGTCCCAGGCGCAGACTATTTATAAAAGTTGTGCAACATTACGCTTTCGAAAAAAAAAATGGCAAAGGGGAGACACCTCTTACTCAAAGCATCCGATGCGTCACCAGTTTATTACAGTTCAATTGTAATCAACTAACTTGCAGAGGGTCATCCGGAGAGTATTTCCAACACGTTTGTGCTTGAAGATCACCGATGTAAAGGAAAGTTGTGTGAGGCATTTTGTTGCAAAGGAGACAAGGTTTTGCCGGCCACAAATTACACATTCATGTTCAGGTGGGTGGAAATATAGGTTAAAGGTTAAAGCTAGTACTGCCCTTATGAAAGGGTTTCTTATTAGTACTGTATGTCAGGGTAGAAAAGGGGGTTGGTTTTTTTTCTGCTCTGGCATTGTTATGGTACTGTATTACCAGCAAGATGCACATTTAGCTTTTTTTTCGCTTACCTTCTTATATTGTGATTGTCTTATTATCAATAAACCTTTACATATTCGAATATCACAGTAGGAAAATCAGACCTTCCACTTGTTAATGCGTATCGTAGAATATTAGCTGCGTGCGAAAACGTGGGGATAATAACAGCGATTTGCTCCTATGCGCGTACTTATTGTGAAAACAATGAAACATTTCGTTTATTATGTAAATTTGCGCTTTTATTGTTCCAGTCGACCTGCTTGAGCTCTACCGAACTTATTCACAATTCTGAGTGATCTCACGCTTTATCTTAAAATGTAAAAACGTCTCTAAATTTAGTATCGTCTACCGTACACCCGAGTATGGTGGAGTGCGGAGTCCGCTTACGGAACCGGTGACTCTAATCACATGGGACGAAGTGGCACCCCGGGCACTTGACTTGAACTTAACCGCCCAGCCTGAAGACACCGTATTAGTGGAGTGGAACCGACCGGCGGGAATCAGGGGAACTGTCCTAGGGTAAGGGTTTGGAGTTAAGGGGTTTATGTGTGGGGGAGAAATAAAACGTTTAAGGTTCACGGGATGCTTTATTAAATTGTGGTATATTATGCAAAAGATGTTCTTGTTTCGCACGCAGAGCTCCTGCCCAAACCCAGACTCGATCTAGAATGCAAATTATGCAGGCTAAGGCCAAGAGATTATGCACGGCATTCAATTAGAATAATGTGGGATCGATTATTAAATAAAAATTGTGTGTGTGGCCGAATTCCTTTATCTATGTAAGGAGGTCATTTTCGTGTTTTCAGGTACGTTTTGCACCACTACAACGACGATCAGCAGATGAAAACTACCATTTTGCGCGGTGCCAACTTTTCCGGCGGCCACCTGCAGTATCCGATTAAAGTCCGAAATGGAGGGAAGACTTTTGTGAGGGTCGTCCCCGAGACACTGGCTGGCATCCCGGCGGGAATAGACGAGAAACATGAGAATTTTGGAGGTCAGTCTGGCTGAATTCGTTAGTAAACAGTATATGCTTCTTAGTTATAAGAAAGCATCTTGTTTAGTGAATACTCATAAAAGTGAAGCAGTCTCAAGTCCAAGAATCAGAGCTGTGGTTTTTACAGTGTGCTGATATCCTTAGTGACGCTAATATAAAGATTCTTTTTGTAGACACAGACGGAGCATCGATCGGTTCCTTTCCATTCGTAAATGTAGCTGTGCTGGCTTTGAGCGATGATGAAACGGCTTTGACACAAGAGGATCTGAGAGTACAGGTAGGTCGCATTTACTCTGGTTTATGTTTTTGACTTAATAAAGAAGGTCGAGGTGTGGAATGATCGAATGATAGATGATTGCTTTACGACAGATTGGCTCACTAAACCCATTCCTAAAACAGTGCTTTAGTGCTCTATGTAAAAAATGAGTGCTTTAGTGTTCGTGTTACTTTCAGGCATCAAAAGACGAAATTGCTGTGGAATTGAGGAAACCGATTGATGGAGATGTTGCCGCTATTGCGCCGGTGATGTCGCACGTTCAATGGACTGAAGTTGGTCTGATAAAGGGAACCGCGAAACTTACCATTGAGCATAAGGTGTGTATTCTGGCTAGACTTAGTATATATATATATATATAACTCTTTATTCAAGCAATACGATTTAACAAACGGACAATGTCAATGAAAGAGATAGCCCTTTTGTCATACACTTAAAGTTATAGCCAGGGGGAGAGGGAGAGAGAGATAGAGAGAGAGAAGAGAGAGAGAACAAGAAATGGGACCTGATCATGTGCACCGTAAGATGTAAACTGTGAATTTATCTTTACAGGCATCCTTCTATATGATTTGCGTGGTGCGATTCGGTCGCCGCGTCTTGTGCCGCACTCAATTCGTCGGTGTGCCGCCGATGGCTGTAGAAGTGGATGCAAATTATGCGCGTATGAGAACGATGTTCAGAAGTAGGTGTTTGTTATGTGTTGGAGTTTTCAGAAGTTTAAATTTTTCGTAGGTAGGTATGGGTGTTCTTATACTTAACGTTAGTCGTTATCCACACGTATGAATGGTATGAGCCCCTGAGCCAGTATGAGGCTTTAGTTTTTCATTGTCCATAACGGCCGATCAGCAGGTTTTTTTACAACGTGCATACCATACTGACGTGGTTATCGCGGTATTTCATTAGTTTATTATGTGTGGAAAACATCATATTATGGCAGATCTCCGCTATTTTAGATGCAGCTCGGTCAGCCTCCGGAGGCCTTGTCAGAAGTGTGAATCCCATCAAACCAGTAGAATGTCGGGAGAAAAGTCAGTTTTGAATTTGATTGCTTTACAGTTTATTGTTTTGAATGTTTGTTTTCATAATAGCTCGCTTGTTGTAATTTTTTCGAACTTTCATTGGCGCTTACTGTTTTAATCTCTCGCCAAGGCTGTCTTCTCTAGCTTGAATATGGGTTATTGATTTATGCGTCGAAACATGCATTTCAAAGGATACCCTAAGAGAAAATGCCTCACAATAGTTCCTATTTACAAGGGTCCAATCGTGCAAACTACATTTACATACTTACGATAATACACAGAGCTAACGTATACATACATTAACTAACGTTAAATTGCTTCAGGCTGTTCGTGCATTCGCTTTAACGATACAATCAAAGTTCAGTGGAACGCGACCCAAGAGGGTGTTGAATACCAAGTTCAGTTTATACTCGACGGACTAAACAGGAAAACGATGACGACGTGAGTGAACTTCTTGGCTTTGGCGACATAATTTGTGTAGTGTATAGTTGATTATTTTATTAGAATACTTGATGCCTTATCAATATACGCTGATGATGTAACAACATGCTAGTTCTTGTAGGTTTGACAACTGGGTGCTGGCGACAGATCTAGTCGAAGGTAGGATGTACACTGTTGTGGTGACTGCAAACTCATCACTTGGATTGGAAGCCCACCCCTTTTCCTGCTATGTTATACCAGGTTTGTTGTTCCTGCATCAGAGACTGTTTGGGTTATGGATACCCTTACCCTAAGCCATAGGGTTATGATACGGGATAAATCTTCGCTATTGGTACTGTAGACTGTATTGACTATAGTTGGCCAAGGCTTGTGGAACTTCATTAAATAAGTTGTTTCGGCGAAAGTACATAATTAAGAAATTAAGACTGTAATGTAACCACAATGTTTTATTAGCATTCAATTGGAATACAGTTAGTTTGTAATGTTCAGTGGTAGAATGCTCGCCTGCCACGCGGTTCGATTCCCGGACGGCGCACCAATATAGTAACCGGGTGTGGCGTACTGTGGGTCCAATTCTGGTTTCACAAATATTTATTGACTGATGAATTAGTGACTTAGGTTAGGCGGGGTCCTGTAGAGTAGGTGGTGACGGAATGTGGCTGACGTGGGGAGCGGCGGACGAACTGTCGATGTTGTCGCGGACGCGAGCTGTCCTCAGGAACTTATCCCCTTGAGCGTCCAGCGGGGGGTTTATATATCCCTACTGGTGCTATCTAACCGTCTTCTCCTGCTGCTGACCCATGCTACCTATTTTGTCTAGTCTTCTATCGTCTCTACTATTTTCTGGTACGTAATAGGGTTGGAACCCTTTACGGTGTTTTTATAACAGGGTTTCAGTCATGCGCGTTCATTAGCTATTCAGGGATAGTTTTTTGATCTTAAAAAAGGGCCGCGGGAATGCCTCATTAGGGCTCCCGCGGTTTCTGCAAAATCCCTGTTTTTTGTAGATCTCTGGTTTGCTACGTTTGCAAAATATTCTTCCTAATATTTTCTATATTATTATAGTTAAATTACATCGCCTTCCGCGATACCGGGTGTGTATACGTACAACAATTTATTAATCAGCGGTAGCGGGCTTAATATGGTATTAGCCGGGGCGAGGCGATGTTGGGATCAATGGGATCAGTCGGCGGGAGTAGGGTACGGTAGAGCGGGAGTAGGGTACGGTAGAGCGGGAGTCGGTAGAATGGAGTGGCTACACGAGGCGGGTTACCTCATTACCCCTGATGCTAGCTTCCAGCAGGGGGTTTATATATCCCTTCTGGAGCCGCCTAACCGTCTGCTCCAGCTGCTGGCCTATCCTACCTCACATTTCTAGCCTTCTACTGTTTCTCGCTATTTCTGCAATCGTAATGAGTTGATCCCTTCTCCTGTGTTTTTCTAACAGGGTTTTCCTCGCGCATGCCTGATTGGCCTTCAACGATGGTTTTTCTTTATTCAAAAAAGCGTTGCGGGAATGCCTCATTAGGGCTCCCGAGCCTGTTTTTTTTGTGGATCATTGGTCCGCTATACTTGCAAAAATATATATTCCTCACTAAACATTACAAACTAACTGTATTCCAATTGAAATCACACGTCCGGTTACCATAAATTTCAAAAAATTATTTCCATTTCTTCAGCATTGCCGTTCTCCGCTCCGGGCAAGTTCAGCGTGAAACCAATCAGCGGCGGTGCGGCGCGCGTAGAATGGACCCGAGCCGCGTATCGATTTAAGAAGCTCGGAACTGGGTGGGAGATTAGGATAGTCGACCTGAATACCACGCAAAACACCACTCACTGGGTGAAGGGTGAGTGATCCGGTTTTTTTTTTGGTTTTCTTAGAAAATCTGCTCTGACAAGGTAGAGAGAGAAGCGGATTTAGAGAGAGGGAAAGAGAGAGAAACTGAGCTCTCTGTGTCTCTCTAGGACAGTGTTGGTGAGTGACCCACAGAGCGTCGAACTAGAGCTTTTGGATACGGTAATCGTATTAACTAATGTTGTGATTCTTGTCTTATTTGTCGTTCATTTACAGGTCCACTTGAATCAAGCGCTATAATCAGAGGGCTTGAAATCGACCACGTGTACAACTTTTCAATTGCTGCCGCGGGACCCGTCTTAAACGAAACTACTGGACAGTGGAAGTTCCTATATGGAGACTTTGCGGTAAGTCATCTCAGGAAATTGGTAGAGAACCTGGGAATTGGGAACAAGTGTCCGACGGAACCTGGGAGTCTGGGAACACGTGTCCGACGGGTGCTTTCCCAACCCGTTACTCACTAGCGTGACGCACGTTATTTTTGAGTATTCCCGAATAAAGCAGGAGTTCTGGGTAGAAACCGCTTCGAAACAATCCAACTCGCAACTAAAAAATTCCCGTATTTACCCTTGGAAATATCCTGTAAATTATGTTGGCATCAAAATGCAACGGCGTTTATTGCAGCACTTCGGCCCTATGATTATGACCCGATGGGGTATCAATTTCACTCCCTGGCAATGGACGATCCTTGTTATGCTGACCCTTGTGATCCTAGGCATAGCGCTCGGATTATGTGTGACTTATAAGAGGAAGAAGTGGGTTTACGTTTACGTTTACATTCATATTTATGCTAATTAGTTGACTAATTGAATTGATAGGGAATGTGTGAACTCGCTTCATTAGAGTTCATTACAGCAATAAGATGTGCATGAAGATTTATAGCAGGTCATTAAGTTATAGTCTATAGTTGATAATTAAGTTTTGTTCTAGAGCCCGTAGTCCAGCACCTCGAAGCGAGAACTGTGAGAGGGTGCCCTTGAAGGAGGAGCATAATAACGAGGGAGATGATGATCATCATCAGGAGAGAGGGGGAGACGGGCAGGATAGAAGGTAGGGTCTTTTGATACATTTTATCTAAATTCAATCAATAAATCAGTCACGCAAAGTGCAGTTCCTCTGTCTTAGGGACCTCTGTTTCTTCTGTTGATGTAACAGTGTGTATATTATTTGGCTTGTTTAGATTCATACATAAACCATGGTACATTTTTTCTCTGTTTAGGGATGCAAAAGGTGGCTCGGGTGGCGCTGTACCCAAGGGTTGTGAACGTGTCAAACGGTTGAATGATGCTGGTCTATTGGCCAAAATGCTCGAGGAACAGAATAAGAAGGTTAGTGGTTGTTTTCAATATTTGATATGCATACACATAGTTTGCTTTTGGGCTACTAATAAGGTGTTTAGCTCGAAGCCGAAGTACCAAAACTAGCCATCATATTAATTAAGGGTAGGAGGGTGTTGCTTGTCTATGGTGCTGATCAGGTTCTGGCGCTATGTAGTTTTCGTTCAGGAGGCTAAGCTAGCATGTGGAAGGCTACGACCCGAAGTACCAAAACTAGCCATCATATTAATTAAGGGTAGGAGGGTGTTGCTTGTCTATGGTGCTGATCAGGTTCTGGCGCTATGTAGTTTTCGTTCAGGAGGCTAAGCTAGCATGTGGAAGGCTACGACCACTTATTGTACATTTGCTATACTTAAGGATTCCTTGTTGTTGGCTGAGATGCCTGGTTCTCCCCCTCGATTACCAGTTGCGGGTGCCAGTGCCGCGGGAACTTCCAAAACCTTGTCAGAAAGGAGCATCACACCGGCGAGCTCCACGGTAGTGGCGGTCATCGAGTCGCCGCCGCCGCCATATCGCGACACAGAAGAAGTTAACGAGGAACCACATTCGAAAACGTTGGACGAGATCGAATTGATGCCATTGAACACTTTAGAGGGAAGGAGGGAGGAGATAGTGGATGAGCAGGTTTGTGGTTAGGCGATTTTAAAAGCTGAGTGTACGATGTGGAGAGAGAGAGAGAGAGAGGAGGGACAGAGGGAGAGAGAGAGAGAAGAGAGAGAGAGTGCAGATCAAGGGGAGGAGAGAACAAGATGCATGCATATTTCATTTATTCAGATGCCCTGCTGTTCGTCAATTGAGGAAGGTGTTGAAGAAATAGAAGACGAAGAGGGAAAAGAGTCAGAGACAGAAGAAGAGGATGACGAGGATGAGGAGAGGGAAGAGAAGGAGGACGAATGTGAAGAGCTTCCTCGTCCCGAGTCGGCAGTCCCCCCTTTTTCCGTTGAGGACATGGAGGTTACGCACGTCGACGTCCATCGCTTGATACCAACAGTCGAGTTGCCCGTCACTGCATCATGTCCGTCCTGCACCGACTCAGAGGCCACGTCTTCGGCAAGCACGACGTCGTCATGTACAGATTCAGAGGAAGGACACGAAGTAGCAGGGAGAAGGAATAGAGCGACTAGTGAGCAGGTGAGATTTGGAGAGGACAGAGTGTAAGAGAAAGAGAGAACAGAGAGAAGGGGAGATGGAAGAAGAAGATAGTCAGAAAGCGAGAGAGAACAGAGAGAAAGAGGGAAAGAAGGGAGAATCAGAGAGAGAGAGAGCGAGAGAGAGTGAGATTGGGGGTCATGAGAACAAGAAATTTATCATCGCTTTAGGCTCTCCACCCATCGGATGCAATTCACAATAAACAACTGGTCTCCGTTTCCAATGATAACTTGGCGAGGTGAGTGGCTCATTTGTACGAGGAGGGTAATAATAATATGGTTTCTTGGAATACAATGAAATAAACGGTGCAAAAAATTGTGTTTTTCCGGTCGTTTTCTATCCGATGGTCGGGTCACCGTAGTTCTTTTCTACTTGCAACGCTGTGTAGGTATACTCCCAATTATTTTTTATGCTTTTTCAGGGCGTCTGTGTCAGCGCCTGTGATCTCACGCATGCCGCATCTGAACGATTCAGGGATCGTGTTTGATGAGACACACATTCATCATTTCCACCCTCAGGCGCATTGTTGAGCGGCGCACGGATGGCACAAGACTACGGTAGCCAAGTGCACTGTTAGTTCAGCACTACGGTAGCTTGGGTGTGTGCGTAGGAGGGAGAGTCCATGGATCATAGGAATCATCATTGATTTTTTCACGATAATCAAGTATCGATTTATTGATTTTTTCGGATGTAAACTGTAAACCCCAATTGATTATAGCTGGTAACCGGCTGTCATATATATTCGATTGTTACATAGTATTGATTGTACACATGTTCCATTTCCGATTTCTTTCCATTCAAGATTCGTTGAATAACTACTACCTGATTTTATTCTTTTGATTATGTATATTAATTATTAATTTTGATGATTTTAAGTGATAAGCCTTTATTTGGAAACCGCTTTGTTTGTAGTGTTTCCTTTTTATTAACTCAATCTTTGTACAGAAAGCAACCTACCTTACCTCAAACGCATTATAATTAGACACATGTCTCTCCTAACCTGATATAATACCTCTACACTAATTATATACTCACATATTACATTGAAGAGCCTCGTTTAATTTTATGTTTGTACCTCCACTAGATGTCAATATTGCTGGTTCGATCCTTGCGATGTTGCGGCGTCAAAACAGCGTGCAAACTGCATGTCATGTGCAGTGGGCTTGGTCGCAGAGCTCACGCCGCTTGTACGCAAAAAGTTTGTGTGCAAGCGGCATGAGCACGGCGGACGTAATGCACGTCACCCGCACATAACTTTCAACTTTGTACCGCCGTCGACTTCATTATGGTACCAGTTTTAGCCTGGGTAACGAACCACCAGTATCGATTGTCTTTTTCTCGTCTCTCTCTTTCTCTCCATCTCTCAACATTTTCCCTCTCTCTCTATTTTCAGGCTTTTCAGTACAAATTATTGTTGTGGTGTGATTATATTTGAAATGTCCGTTTCGTTTTGTCTCATGTTCGCTGTTCGGCTAATTCTTGTATAACTTGTGCGGGATTTTTTTCTTATTCGTTTTTTTGTGTCGGATCCTTATTGTCTGCGGCAAATGGCATCTCTCTTTGGGGAAGTGTTCCCTGACAATGAGTCCGATTCCGTGCTGAGAAGGTTAACTTTCCCCGAGGACTCGGGGAATCCCTTGCGTTCCGGGGACGTATTGGGTCTGGGTCCGTTCTCTAAACTTCTACCTTTTTCGTAGAAATAATGAAGCTGTATGACACGTGGTTTGAACGCTGAGATAACTGCATCCCCATGTATTGTATGCAAATTGTGTTCCATTATGTGCCAAAAAGACGCGGGATGTAATGCATGGAGTTGCCCAGCGTACTTTTCAGAACCACGTGACATACCGCTTTGGTGTACTCGAACCCGGCAATACTGGTACACTTCCACCTTCCATGTATGAAATTGGTGCAATTTTCCCAACTGGGTTTACTTGCAGACAATTGACGATTACTCATATAACTAAATATAACTAACTAATGTGTGATACCTCTCGATTATCTGATCCTTCATTATTAGGCAAATGTGCGCAAAAATAATAATTACACTTTAAAGTTGTATTTCACGTGGTATATGAAGCGCACTATGTACAAATTAATTGGTCATCCATTCATAACAGAACGCCCATGGCCATGGACTTGGTGGGCCCAGACCACGTGCAATACCGCTTTAATGTAGCTTGTCAGAATTATTGTCACATTTTTATGCTTCAGTGTACATATAACCTTCATCATATTATTATCAACGTGTTAATTTATTATATATCCACATATATTTCAGTGTACCCTCCCATTATATACTCACTATATATACGTATATATTCCCCATGTATATCATTTATTGTGCTTTACATATTATATTCAATGTGAGCACCTTGTATAATAATCAGTATATTAAAAAGAGAATAAAATATTTATTATTAGTCTGCGTTAATAAGTCGATTTCCATGCCATGCCATGTATTTTCCACGAATTAAACTAGGGAGCTTACTGTATGGCCTACAGCGCGTGAACAAAGGTATAGTAAGCTAAAATTACACTAGGAGCAGGCAGACGATAGTGCTTCCAGTACCACCACATCATGCAGCTGTTCTGTTTTGGAATGTTGTTGTATTGCTATTGTATAATACACATAGTTCACAGGGAAAGCCGTTACGACGTCATTAGTCTTTTAGAAGTTTCTCGGTTCCTTTTTAGGCATCTGAGTGCTTTTCAATGCTTATGGTTTTAAAACTTTATTTCCTTTTCTGGATAAATACATACAATTTAGCCGCAAAGAGCAGCGATTAAAAGCCAATAAAACTTGAATATAAATTAAAAGAACAACAACAAATATATATAATGTATCCAAGTGGAGACAAAACAACAGGAATGGTCAGGTTGCATAGGTAATTCATGCAGCAACTATCACATAGGCTAGAGCTTGTTTTTGAATGAACTGTATATTATTAAAATTCAAAAGTAGTGTGAAAGTGACACAAAGGTAACGTCGCTTAGGGACTAGGTGACGCCACAAAAATATTGAACCCGGTTGTATTACTAGTGGTAGTGCTGAGATGGGCACTATCCACTACAAACTACAAAGGAAATTTATGCGCGGCTTCTTGTGTACTTGCCCCAAATGTGGAGAACGAACACACAGGCGATGAAGACGAGAGACATGACGAGCACGGGCACAGGGCCGCTGAAAGGGAATCAATATATTCGGAACAAGTAAAGCAGAAAATTTTCAAGATATAAGTAAATTTATGGGGTTATAGTCTCAAGAACATATTTGCTTGGCGAAAACTAGTCGAAACAACCTTTTATATTCAAGTCGATTGTGCAAATAGGTACCGTACATGGTTACCATACAGATATACATTCATTTGCACTTCCTAGTTACGAACAGAACCGCAGAAAAGCAAAACGTTTATATGATACGATGTAAATGCAAACAACCACATGACGATGTTTATTGATTTTTTTTAAAGTACCACCAAACTCCATCTCATAATTTTGGCCGCGGTTCATTGAAGCAAACAAAAAAAATAGTGGCATTTCAAGTAAGACTGACATTGAACGTTTTTACATGGTTAATTATAGCATAGAAAATAATAAAAAAAGAAGAACGTACATCTTGAGACCGGTGGAATCCTCAGTGTAGAAGCGCCAGAGTCCTCCATTGTTGCCTGCTCCTGCACCACGACGCGCGGCTCCAGAAGAAGCAGCGGTGGTCTTGCTGAATAAGGATAAATATTGCAACGATTGCTCAAACAATTACAGAAACGACTCACCAAATCGATAACCTATTTCTTATAAATGAATCGGGAGAGCACAAAAAAAAGGTTTCACTAAGAAATAGCTCAGAGCTGTCGCCTTGAGTACGCTTGAAGCGATCAGAGCTAGGGGGAAAAGCTCTTATGGTAAGTGGCAAACCATGTGAAAATTGCTCTTTTGGCGATTATCAAGTAACACAAAAAAACATTTAACACAATCATATGATAGTGGCAAAGAAGCAAATGAATATATAAAACATCCAAAACAGTGGCATAAAGCAACGGACCGCTGTCTGAGTTGAGATCCGGCAGCTCCAGCAGCGCTGGTACGAGTTTGGCGGGGGCTTCTTCCGGCGTCAGACTAGAAAAATGGATCATATAATCTGCTAATCGAGGTATCGTTCAGCTAATCATGAAGCTCTGAAAGCTATCCGCCTCTACGGCTAAATCGTTGAACCATGAATTTGGATAAACCGATAGACGGTAAAAAAGACGAGGTAGATTAAAAGCGAACTTAAATACCACCCAAAATACGTTTTTTTTTCAAACGCCACTGTTACAGCTAAACCTTCATTCCTTCCGTTTCATTGGAATTGTTGGAATCACCAGTTATTGGATAACGATACCGAGATATTTCTCAGCACTGAAATGCAGCACTTCGCAGGGTGATAGGTGTACACTTTCATAAATAAAATAAATAACTTACCATTATAAGTTGATGTGGGTAAAGTGAAACTCAACAGTGGCGAACTCGACGAGTCTAAGCCAGCACGTGTTGGTTCTTTCGCCGCACATTCGCATTGTTGAGGTAGCCCGGGTTACGGTAGAACTGCAAGCAATGAAATCAGGGATCAGCATTTTGAATTCGCGCCATTTATTTGTCGGCTGTATTTAGTCGTCATTCGTACTATTGTGTACTTTAAAAATTAATTGCACTTTTATATTTACGGGAAAAAGTACGCAATGCTCCACATTACCTTTTTCAAGAAATTGTACCGACGAGTGCAAATTTTTTTTTACAAATTTTCGATATTGCTGAAATGGAACGAACGACGCCTCAAGCAGTATGTTTGGAACTTGGAACATTTGCTCTTCGGTAAGTATTAAAGGGACGGGCCCATCAAAATAAACCCATATTTTGCATGTTTTTATAATTTGTATAAAGGGGGTTTATTATAATATATGTACACTAAATTTCGGCTAGAGTTTGTCCCGCTGAAATTTTTCGGTGTCGATAAACTCAAAAGTATACCGTAGAAGACCAACAATTGCACCCTTATTTCCTTACCGCGTGTCCCGGGGGAATGTGGCTATATGGACAGATAGTCTCCCGGGTCCCAATCGGAGCGAGGTATCCCCGGGACACGCGGTAAGGAAATAAGGGTGCAATTGTTGGTCTTCTACGGTATACTTTTGAGTTTATCGACACCGAAAAATTTCAGCGGGATAAAGTCTAGCCGAAATTTAGTGTACATATATTATAATAAACCCCCTTTATACAAATTATAAAAACATGCAAAATATAGGTTTATTTTGATGGGCCCGTCCCTTTAAGGGAATATTCACTCATCAAGGGGCTTCTCAGAAACGGCACAATTGTGTCTGTGAGTGTAAGAAGGACGAATAAAAATCGAATGGTCTAGAACTATAGAGTATATTTGTAATCCTTTACAAAAACAATATATCACTGCTTAAATCGTCATGGCCAAATGGTACGTCGGACAGTCGTATCGATATATTGTCTAGGGTGTTCTGCAACGTGGCTCCCAAATAAGTTCAACATTTTTCTATTCAGTATATTATTAGTTCAAGGTCCAATGGTCTCTATCGCAACTTTGTACTCAAGGTTTTTTTTATCTTAATTGTCATTTATAATGCACTAATAATTGTCATTTATAATGCACTCACGTTACATTGCTTTCTTTGATTGTCTTTGTGCGTAATAAATTATTATACTATTATATAAAAGAGTAACTGTAGACTAATTTGCATACCGATGTGCGTTACGGAAATGCAAATTTCGTTTTCGGGTATAAAAAGAGTTTCGCAGCTCAATATAGAAGTATTGCAATTATGTGAATTTCTTATGATACGTTTGAAGCTTTCTATATAAGTATGCTAAACCAATCATATTTCCATGTAAGTCGCCTCAGGCGGCGCGAGCCGACTGGTTATAATATAATGTACTAATCTTAGCACATGTATGCCGCATAAAGAAGAAACCACATCGTTGTTTTACTGGTGTATTTCCAGACAACAAGATGCGTTTGTTTGGTTTCATTTGCTGCACTCCGGAACACAATAAGTAAGACATATTTCAAAAACTGTAAGACGGAAGGAAAGGTTGAAAAAAAAAGAAAGAAACACGCAGCAAGCTCCAGTGAAACGTTTTACATATTTATAATACGTTGAACTCCGGTGTGACTCAGGAAGATAGTATACAAGTTGATGGGTGCGGTCGGAAACATTCGTGCGAAAACAAAGCTATCTGAGAATTCATTGAGACACAAAAACAATGATTTTCTGATCCATGCTCGGTGTGCCTCATTGGTTGCATTCATGGGAAATCAAAAACCCCGATATGGTCCCGATCAAATCCCCCGAAAAATCGGGTCCATATCGGGGTTTTATGGAAAGTAATCGGGGCCATATTGGAGTTTCCACTTTCCTGTGTCCAAGACGAGTACGCTGTTCCGATTCAGATTTCTAGTCGAATCCTTGGTCGTCCAGTAAATAGCAATGAAGTTGGTGAAAAGGTGCAAGAAAAGATTGCTCACACAACATTTTGTCTTTTTGCGAAATAAACAGGAAAAAGACCAAATCGTATTTCACTAGTGAGTTCTTGGTTGCAGCCATAAATTTTCCTACAGTTTCACACACACATGGGCATGGGAAACCAAAAACCTCGATATTGCCCCGATCAAGTAACTCAAAAAATCCGGCCTTGATCGGGACCATATCGGGGTTTTCTGGAAAATAATCGAGGCCATTTATATCGGGGTTCCCACGTAACACGTTCCTGTGTAGTGCTTCTTTTGTTACATTCATTTTGAGAACACCTCTCTGACTCTGCAAGGGAACTACGTAATTTTCAACAAAGATAAAGAAAAGTTTGCCAATTCCTTCTAAACCACACAAAGAAAACAGTTCATGAGGAACCATGTTGCAGTACGTCTGGATTTGCTCCAAGTTGTTCAGTTTCCTCCATTTCTAATTGTATTCTGCACTTTTTACCGTGCTCTTTTTACCATGCGCGTTTTGTACTTTTTGTTTGTCTCTTCTCTGGGGTCTACCTACAAGTATGCCGAAAATTTACCGTATTTTGGAACTGCACGAGAATATTTTGTATTTTTCATATTAAATATGCGGGTCTGTGCAAGAATACGGCAGAATTGACAGAACCACGCGATTTTTTTGGGATACTTGGAAACCCCATAAAGTGTTCAATATTAAACATGATACCAAAATATATTTAAACGAAGGCTAGACAACTTGCGCTCTAAAATGATTATGCGCGTTGCAAAATAGTGGTCAACGCATAGGTAACTCCCTCCGCCTTTCTCAATTTCCCTCGTCTCGATTTTCCCTCGAGGACAGGACAGGGCATATTTGCTCATCCATCATCCATTCATATGTTTTGTTTATTTAGTTTTCTATTTTGTGTGCGAATGTAGGTACTTGTATCAACGCTCTGTATAATGTATTGGCATTGTGTTGTCTTAGAGGGCGATGGCGATGGCGGTTTGTTTTCTATGCCGAATTCCTAATGTACGTTCGTGTTTTGTTGTCTTTCAATTTGCACTCTAGAGCCCATGTCACAGGCACACCCTGCTATATAGTAAATATGACCCCTTGACCTGTTCTTTCGTCCCCCAGCTTTTTTGCATCATTTCCTTGGCCCCTTGGTGTTGATGTAAAGTTCAAAAGTTGTCTGCTCTTCGCTTCTTAGCAATTTTTGATGTGTCTGAGCGTGGGATTGTACGAATTCCATGGCATTTAACACCTTTCTTATCAGAGCTTTTTATGCCGTCCAGCCGTCAAACATGGAATGCACTATGCACAGTGCACTTTGTGAATTTCATCTTATGCTTATTAGCGTAGCTGATTATATTCTTGCTTTATCACTGATTGCTCACGCAACTTCTAGTCGTTTTCTTGCTAATTATTTATTGTATATCATCTTTCTATCTACCGTGAACCGTCTGCTGTTGTCCAATTGGACGTATTGTTTCTTTTGGCGCGCAAGGTAAGTGCAAAAACAGTGTTTCTCGCTGATAAATCGTTATTCGGATTGCACTTTGGCTTTCTGTAAGTTTGTTTGTCCATTTCTCTTATTTTCTCCGTTGTCTGGTTTATTTTTGACTTCTTGTCCTTTCAGCCTATTATAAGGTATGTTGAATCAAAACAGAGGCCTTTTGATATTTTGATCAACCAATAACGATCTATTACTCTTATTATTTACACTCGTTTACTGGCGTGCGCCTTATGCTCAGCGCCTCAAGCTCGAAGTCTCGAACGCTAGAAACTGACTATTACATTGCTCTAATGCTCTTGCTCCCGACACTTTTTTGCTATAATAATAACTAGAAAAATCAGAAATACTCGAAGAAATATAAATACCAGACATTTTAATCTAGACAATCCGAATCCAACAAGATTATTTTTTGTCCTTGTTCTGCAGTTCTCCTTTCGAGCCTTTCTGTCACGCCATGAAGAAATTATATACCGGATTCTACATTCTAGTCACGCCTTCCTGTGTTGGAATTGTACTTTATACTGTGCTGGATGCCGTGGGCGGATAGGTTTATTTTAGTACTTGCTTGTTGCTAATATTCTTATATTAATCTTTTCTTCTTACACGCTCCCGTGGCCGGGCCACATATAAACATACACATATCTAATGTAAAAACCATACAAATCCAACCTATCGTAATCACTACCATGTGTTTGAGTTGTGTGTGTGAGTGAGGTGAGCGATGTTTAGCCCTAGAAATAGAATTGGAATTTGGAATGCTTGGAATTTCCAAATTTTTTCGCCTTTGTGCCTTTTGCGGAAGAGGGAACATTATATACATATACTATTCTTGGGCCTGAGCAATTAATTACGCTAGAGCACATTCTTTTGACACGGGATCATTTTACGTAAGGCTCTACTGATGTCTCATGGTATGATGGTATTTGTAAGTATAACTGAGTGTAGCTCGGCTACCGAAAAACTTTTTCACATGCATGTCGTCGCTTTTAATATGAGATTTGACGACCGCCGAATGAGCGAATAGATAAATCGGTCTTTCATCTTTCACCATCGCAATCGCTCCTGCTCCATTTTATTTCCTTTTCGTTTGATTGACTATTGCCTTGCTAACAATCTTTGAATCTTAAAGCTATTGTACCCAGTTTGGGGAATTTACATACGATACGCATATCCTATGTATCTTATGTAAATTTGGTGTTGGGGCCACCGGGGCACGAAATTTGCATAGGATACATAGGAGTAAATTTCCCAAACAAGGTAGTAGCTGCTATACGGCTTTAACGAAATATTATCAAGTTATTTTGCGAAGTGGTTGCTCAGCGCATGTAGACTTGACACTTGACTGAATTGTTTAATTGGTTTGGTGGTCATTGCTTAGTTCCTGCATTCGTGCATTTCTGTAGTATATTTCAACTTGCAACCACAACACCCACGCTCTCTAAGTTTTGAGTTGTCCCTTTGCGTTTTTTTTGTGAAAGAAAAAAGGAAAAATCCTTCCGCACTTGTGATTGAGAACACATTGACACGTGAATATCTCATGTGTTGAATGCTGTCCTAGAAATGAAGTCCTTTATTTGCTTTTATGGTGCCGAATGCCACTTTCATTCATTGCTCTAGACAGGAAATTGGAAATCAAAAATATGTTTATTATGATATTGGAATTGGTCCCATGCTAGGATGCGAGTTTGAGTTTGTAGTCGTATGCGTAATGCGTTACTTGGCGGTTGCTAAGGAACTATTATTTATTATGTTAACCATTTAAAATGGTTACCTCTAAGATGTCATGTAGAATAGTAATAGTACAGTAACTATTACAAGAATGTACCGTAAACCACGCACAAAGCAATGATTTTTGTTTTGTAGGGCTTGTTTTAGCTTATAAAGCTGCCTTTGCTCCTTTGCTGTGCTTTGTGCTCTGAGCTACTCTAAAAAAAACTACTTTTTGCAGGACCAGGATGTTGGATGATAAGATATAAGACTTTACACCCTTACTTATCTCTACATCTCTCGCCTCTCACCCACTTTCACTGTGTCTGCTGGGTTGTTTGTTATTGTTTTCTTTTCCCCCTCTCCTCCCACAGCGTGTGGATGTTCATTCCCTAACTAATCACATCTCCACATGTTTTTCTCGTATTTTGTGCTCATCCCAATTTCCTCTTATATTCGACTGACACGCTAGAAATTGTATTGATTTTTTTTAAATATTGTCTTTTGTCTTTTATCTTTTAAACTAAAAAGAACAAAGAACTAAAATGTTAAAGAATATATGTTGATGCAGTAGAGCATCTGCAGGCAACGTTGGTAACAAGCTTGTAATAGTTGTTGACTGTCATTTTTGCCCTCGTTTGTATGGTATGGTCGTATGGTGTATTCTGTGATCTACTAGATGATAGTTTAATTTTACTTTTCAAGGGTAAGCTTACGCGACCGGAACGATAATGTTCCGTACGAAGGTTGCCAAGGTTACCGCCGCTTTAACCGGTAAGACTTTTCACTTTTGTATTTGTATGTTCCTTTATTCCTGAACAACGGAACCTCGGAATCAAGGAATCCTGTCTCTGCATGGTAATTATATTTCCTAAATTTAGGGAGACGATTTTGGTAGTGACGATCTGTAAACGGGTCCTTGCTACTTGCTAGTCAGGTGTTACCGTGTTACATAAATTAGAATGATTGACTCGCTAGAACCGCTATCTGTTGATATGCGCTTCTGTATTTGGGGTTACGCGCGCTAGCGCCTAGCCCTTTTTTTAGTATTTGATTCTTTGGCTAACGATAATGTTTACTGTTTAGGTATTGCCGGCGCGGCCTATGGCATCGATCTAGCGAACGAGAAGTTATTTCAGAAACAGATGGTAGGTATCGTTTGATTGTTCCTATTCTACCTTGCTCAAATAGGTAAATTCACATAAATGCGAATCGCATCCGATTGGAAGGTTGAAAGTAAAGTTAAACGATTTCTTTTCGAATTTCGAATTCAGTTTCTCAAAGATGCCATTCAGTGGGTTGGTGGGTTCGGTTCGCTTAATCGCGCAGTGTAGTATCATATCATGTTGCCCAGTAATTCCTGATCAAGTGCACCTTTTTTTCAGAAAGAGTATTTTCGTGTTCGCGTTGCGCACGCTGATCTCTTGGCCGAATTGAATAAGCGTCCGTCTGGTCAATTGCCCACTAGAAAGGAGATAGTCGATCATCTCAAATCAGGAGAGGTATTTTCTTATTTACATATTGTACTTTGTTTTGTTTTGGGTCGGTAACTCTGCTACCTACTAAGCGTTGTACCAACTTCCTCATACCATATCTGTTCAAAATCTTCAATCTTACTATGTATGGTGGGCGGTATTCGATAGTATTGTAGCACCACGTTACGTGTTGTTGTTTGCGTATCCACTGGCATTGCTGTATCCTCGTCCTCCAGTACACATCCCTTTGTTGGCTTACTACTAATTCCTTACCTTAGCCCTTAGTCATTCTTCTGTCGGTAATGTGGGAAACTAGGGAAACATATAATTTTAACAAACGTTTTTTTTGTCTTTAGGTTTACGATGTGCTCGTTATTGGAGGAGGAGCTACCGGAGCCGGTGTTGCACTGGATTCACAGACCAGAGGTATGTTCCAGATGGTGTGGAGTCGTGTGTCTTCAAATGTTCTTATTATAATTGACTAAAACTTTCACTTTAGCCAGTTTTCTATGTTACGTCGCGAGTCGCGAAACCGAGGTGAACATAAATCTACAGATATGAATTTATCTAACGAATTGACGGGTGTAATACGTCATCTTTGTTTGTCACTATTATCACCAATAGTGTAGTTTGATTATGAAAAGGGAAGTTTTGAAGAACTTGTGATCGAAGTGTTCGGTGGTGTCTTAAGTCTTAGTATGTTCGCCATGCTTTGGGCTATTCATAGTCATATTCTCTTAGCGAACTGCCAGCTCCTTTGGAAAATTTGCATATGATAAGCAAATCCTATGTATCCTATGCTAATTTTGCGCGATAGCCGTGGACGGTCGCGCAAAATTAGCATAGGATACATAGGATTTGCTTATCATATGCAAATTTTCCAAAGGAGCTGGCATTTCGCTTTAAGTTAGCACTTATTTCAGTAGGTAAGAAGAACCATTTTTGGGTGGTAGGCGAGTGTGAAGTGGGATCTGGGACCGAGCCAGTATGGCTAACCCTAAAAGTTATATTCTCTCCTTAGTCCTTAGTTTTAGTTTTCTGATTAGTTTAGGTTTGAACACGGCGCTTGTTGAGTATGACGACTTTTCCTCTGGCACTTCGAGTCGGAGTACTAAGTTGATCCACGGAGGAGTGCGGTATCTGCAGGTAAAAATCGATTCTTGTTATTGTTGTTAAGCTCCATTGTTATCTGGGTTCTGTGTCCCTCTTTACCCGGCAACTTTGTTTTAAGTGTGGGCGCATTATGTATATGCGTGGCACATAATAACATTTAATAGTTAGTGTTGCATATTTTTATGCATGTGGACTAATGCTCTAGTTGTAGGCTGCAATCTTTGGCCTCGACCTCGAGCAGTACCGTATGGTGAAGGAGGCTCTGTTTGAAAGGGCGAACCTTCTGGAAGTGGCTCCTCATCTTTCATCAGCACTCCCAATTATGCTTCCCGTTTATACGTGAGTTGTAAAGTTATGAAATTGTCGCGGTTTATTTTAACTGATACATAAGTTATAGAAAATTAAGCACTGAAATTGTTGCGCTTTGTTTTGACTGATACGCAAGTTGTAGAGAATTGAGCATTCATATTTGTAAAGAGCAAAAGAGCATGTTTTACTGTGATGCAATGAAGTAGTGTTTTCAAGGATGCAACGTCGTTTTCTTGCATATTTAAGAAAAAGTAAAGTTACGAGGGTTTCTCTGTTTCTCACTGAATCCACGTGACTACTTAAACAATGCAGCAACAAATTATCATTATTATTTTTAGTTACTGGCAAATCCCTTACTACTGGGCCGGAATCAAAGCCTACGATTTTGTTTCGGGCAAAAGAATTCTGAAGAAGGCATTCTATATTAACAAGGAAAACGCGCTGGAGAGGTCTGTTCACTACATCAATTCGTAGTTCATCGTCTTCTATATAATGTTGTTTTCTTTCCCTCTTCCGAAGTTTGACTTTGTCTGTGCCGATGAATATTGATTGTGTGAAAAACGAGATGTTCCACAAAATGTCCAAATACCTGGGTAGTTTCGGTTTCGGTTGTAGTGCTTTGTCTTTTTCCCCTGATCTGTGTCCGCAATGTTCCAAAAAATATGCGACCTTTTTCGCCTAATAGCCTGTTTGTAATTGTTCGTGCTTTTACATATTACATGACAGAAACCCTATAGAGTTTACCAGCGAAGTTTATGTCCGTTTTTCTTTCTAGATTCCCTATGCTTAAAAAGGACAACTTGAAGGGAGCGTTGATTTACTACGACGGACAGCATAACGATGCCCGAATGAACCTGGCTATAATTCTGACGGCTATCAGACAGGGGGCCAAGTGCGCTAATCATGTTAAGGTAAGCTTGGAGTTTGTGTTTCTTTTCTGGTAGTTTCGCCTGAAAATCTTTTGTAAGTTTTTGGGGTGCTTTTGGCTTGGCACATTGTCAGGCCACATTTCTTTACCATTTTTGCGAATTTGGAGCAGTGACTTGTTCAGTTATGTGTGGACTCCTTGTCTGATGAAACAACATCTTAGTTAGATCCTGGCTCTGTTAAATAGCTGAAACAGTTCAAAATCGGTTTGAATGCTCGCTCGCTCTTCAGGTGGAATCGCTGATCAAGGATGAGGAGGGCAAAGTGTGCGGAGCCAAAGTGCGCGACACTGTGAAAGGGGAGGATTTTGTGATCAAGGTAGAGTTTAATTTTGTTCACTTTTTTTCTTTCTATCCTTTTTTTTTCGGTTATTTCGAATTTTGACAGCAGTTATATCCGTCTAAGTCTAATTGAAACATAGCGTGAGTGCTTTTCTGATTCAGCGCTTGAAACGGAACTTGTGCCGCCTTGTAGTAAACTTCTAAAGTACGGTATAGTCTGGCGTCGCTATCGCTGTCAAACAATGTGTGTTTTCGAAATACATGTAAATTCGGCGAAAGGTGCCATACCGCTTTAATCTCATCATTTATTCAGTTTCAATTCAGGCGAAAGCTGTTGTGAATGCCACTGGCCCCTTCACCGACACAATCAGAAAGATGGCAGACCCTGAGATTGAACCTATCTGCGCCCCTTCTTCGGGAGTACACATTGTGCTCCCAGGATATTACAGGTATGCGGTGTTTTGTAGTTCTTACGCTGTTTATGTCAGTGTTTTAAAGC
This sequence comes from Pelodera strongyloides, assembly GCA_036852015.1. NCBI lineage: Eukaryota > Metazoa > Nematoda > Chromadorea > Rhabditida > Rhabditidae > Pelodera > Pelodera strongyloides. The sequence goes on from JAANDG010000218.1 coordinate 75,895, forward strand.
ATAGTTGGATTGTTGGAAGCTTTTAATTGAATTGAAGTTCCGATCAAGCCAAATCCATAAGTTCTCAACACTGTCATTGTATTGATATATGCAACCATAGTTGAAAAAGGAACTGTGTTAAAGCCGAAGCCGCAGCTAAAATCACTATTGCTATGTATAAACCATTTCTGTGGAGTGGTACCCGGTACCGCTACGACGTACGACTACGCTATAGGGAGATCGTTAAAGTTCTTGTTAGTTAGCGACTTGGGACATTCTTTCAAAGTAAGATTGTTCCAGTGGGTCAGCATCTTGATTTCGTTGGGCTATGTACATAGTTTGATAGTTTACGATGGAGTGTAAGCACTTGCATGAATATCCTTTGTATAATGGATAAGCGTGTGGGCCGGTTCTTTGTAACTTTCGGGAATTTTGAAGGAACATACGTTTTCACTTCTCTCCCTCCCTCAGTGAATCCGTGCTTCAACTAGTAACTGTCCCCGTTCTGTCTCGCGGAGCCGGGCCTTCTATTGTCTTAACTCTTGTATCCTTCGTTTTAGTCCACATATATGCGCGCTGTCCTCCTTTCGTAACATGTCTTGATCTTGAGCTTTCGATTGTAACAAGAAAAATTAATTTGGGACATTGGGACTTTGTACATAGTGCAATTGTAATTTTGTACTTGCAGTCCCTCCAATACGGGACTCCTGGACCCGGCAACTTCGGATGGCCGAGTGATCTTCTTTTTGCCATGGGAGAGAATGACCATTGCCGGTGAGTTATATTATTTTTTTTACTTTCCAAATGCTTGCTTACACACATTTCCAAGATAGTCTTCCTTTATTAAATTACGAGAAGTTATCATTCAAAACTCTCTTCACTTCTTCTTGCCACATTACGTTATGCGTAACGTGAGATATTCGAATAGAACTGAAAATTCTGAGCCTCGCCGTTTCCCTTCGTCTTTTGACCGGTAATGTAATGACTATTTGTGAGTGAAATTCTTGTTCAGGAACAACGGATGCCCGATCGGAGTTGACACACAGCCCAGCGCCCAAGGATCAGGACATCGAGTTCATTCTCAATGAGATCAGACGATATCTGAGCAAGGATGTGAGCGTGAGAAGGTGAGCATTGATTGCTTTATTACTGTAGAAAGTGCGCCTATCATTTCTTTGCTTTCTATATGCTCCTTATTCTTTCCGTCCTCGGACGCCCCCCTTTTTGGTGCATTTAATTGACAACTAAAACCGTCACTTTATCGAATTTTCCAGGTCCCGCTGTTCTTATGTTCAAGGTGTAATTGTAATGTGTAAAATGTGTTTTTAGAACGTTGGTTTGAAACGTTTCACCAAACCTCACCCATACCCACAAAATGCAATGTTTCAGTACGCTGATAAATTGGCATGTGTGTTTTGAAAGTCAATGTGCAGGCTGCAGATGAGATGAACATTGATAATTGAGCAATATGTACATGTGAACGTGAACTTACCACTCTAATTTGGAAGCTCTGTGACGTGATAGTTTAAGCGGTCTAGATTGCCTTGGCCCTGTTGGCTTGTGAAAGCCCCTGTTCAGCATTTGAAAATTTGGCTACAAATTCTTCGATTCCAGAGGAGACGTGATGTCCGCGTGGTCGGGTCTGCGTCCCCTGGTGCGCGATCCGAACAAGAAGGACACGGCGAGTCTGGCCAGAAATCACATCATTGAGGTTTTTTATTTACTAATCCGTGTTAGATCTAAATCTTTCTTCTGTTGATAATAAGCTGGGATATGTGATGAATGGGTTTATAGGTATTTCTTAGGGAGGGGTGTAGGGTAATCAATAATCCATAGGTTTGTTCGTCTTGGTTTTCGATAGTAATCATGGTAGTCAGTGTTCAGAATTCAGTTAAGGAATATGCTGGTTATTTTGAGTATATCGTATATCATTGTTCTTTGCTGGGGTTATATCCATTCCATTACTAAACGGCACTTACTAACTTGCTATGTTACGTTTAGGTGTCCCCATCTGGACTTGTGACGATCGCCGGTGGTAAGTGGACCACCTACAGACACATGGCAGAGGAGACTATCGACACTGTTGTCAGGGCGCATAACATGGAGGTAGGAATTTGAAGATTAAATCAGTGTGATCAACTGCCGTAAGATTTAAAACTAGGTAGACTGGTAGACCATTCCTGAATAAACGATAGGCTCTTGAAGGCTTGAAGGATATTTGATGTTTTTGATTTTGAAAAGTTATCTGATTATGTTTGATTATGATCGAATGATTACGACGTTTAATCGGGTCAGTGTATAAAGTCGTGTAAGTTTCTTCTTTTTCTTTCAGCAACGTAATGGCTGTATCACTGCGGGTCTGAAGTTGGAGGGCTCCCACAACTGGGAACCACTTCTCTACATTCATCTTGTACAAGACTACGGAATGGAAGTCGATGTTAGTACTTGTTTTTTTTGCGTTTTGTTCTTTTTATAAACTTTTTTTTTGCGGCTAGGACATAGGATTTTGCCATTTCTGGCGTTGAATTGAAATTGAATGGTTGGGTTTCGGAGTTTTGACACACGCTGACCTAAGCCCTGAGGTCAAGATATACCAAATTTTTGTGTACCCTTCCTCCAGATTAGAGTGCATTGCTTAGTCAGAGACGCGAGATGGTCAGTGTAAGACAAAATTAAAGCGTGTGGAAAGGCAGTGAGTTAAATACCCCAGGGGTACAATAACCATCTGCGCTGCGGGAGGAAGGGGGGTTCCCCCGGCTGGAGGAAGGGGTGGAACCCATTTTTGCGCGTGTTTCTTGATCTATGCCTAAGCCCCGCTTTCTATTCACGTAATAAACATTCAATGAAATTGGTATGTAATGGTTAAATGGTATGCAAGAAGAATTGATGAATAAATATTGAATGAATTTGTTTCAGGTTGCCCAACACCTCGCTGCCACTTACGGAGACCGTGCATTCGTGGTCGCTCGTATGTGCAAGATGACTGGAAAGAGATGGCCGATTGTTGGACACAGACTTCATCAGGAATTCCCTTATCTGGATGCTGAGGTGAGGGGATTTTATTCTGTTTTCGCATCGTTGGCTCGCAGTCCTATCGCGTTCCTTTTTTTCTGAAAACAGAGGCTCGTATTATAAGTGTTTCATTATTTACTCACTCAATCTTTGGAGAGTTAATGGTACTGCCCTCGGTGCTGTACCCAAAAGGATATTGTGTTAATTTATGTTCGCAGATAACTACTGGTCACTGATGCTGCTCAAAACCAGACGTCCATATCGGGTAGCCACCAATATGTAGTGAGAGAGATTAGGAAGTGAATTGTTGTAGGTTCGCTATGCGGTGCGTGAGTATGCTGCCACAGCGGTCGACGTGATTGCCCGCCGCATGCGTCTGGCGTTCTTGAACACATATGCCGCACACGAAGTTTTGCCGGAGGTAGGATTGTGTTTTGATGGTGTTCAACTTTCTAGCTTGTAGCATAATGCAATATTTTTATGAAATGGAATACTGCCTGACGATCGAGTTAAAGTAAAAATACGTGTAACGTGTAATAACTCAGAATTACAACCATAATGTGGTACTGTTCAGTTCCGCACAGTCCACACTCTTACATTTTCCCCTATAGGTTGTGCGTATCATGGCAGAAGAACTGGGCTGGTCGGCCTCCGAGCAAAGGAGTCAGCTGGAGAAGGCACGCACATTTATCGATCTTGAAATGGGACAGGAAGCCAGACAACAGGTAAGACTACTTCTTTTTTTTCGGCGGGAATTTGAATCTGTCATGATGTATGGTATATGTTACGTAATTATGGAACGACCGAAATGGTTTTCATGTGAAGGTTCTGAGGTTTAGTAGACAAATACCGGAATGTGCTTTTCAGTATGTGCTCGATCAGTGGGGACAGATCAAGTCCTTTGCTGCGGTGATTAGCATACGCACATCTGTAGTTTTGTAGATAGTTGTAGATAGCGGGGTAATGTGCCTTTGGTGCCTAACATTTGTGATCAGGATTTTTTAGATTGAATATAACATGAGAGATGACATTTTCAAAGTAATCAGTAATGTACTAAAGGTGCAGATCACTCACGCAACAAATCAGTATTTGTGGTTTTTGGTTGATTTACTATCCTATTGAAACTAGGCGCGCAATTAGGATGCATGACCCCGGATATGTTTATTGGTGTTGTTGGTGATCTTAATGTAGGGCAGTTGAACCTTCTTCCTTTCCCACTGCAAGCATTGATTCTACAATGTAGCTAGTTGTCAGGTACTACTGTACTACTGCAGTGATAGTAGTCGGAATTAGGAACTGTGAACGTGAACTGTGCGAACCTCTCTACTATTTGGTATAGATGTTGTGAATTGAGCAACTTTTGTCTTTTTTCGAAGCCAAGACTACGTGGTAATTTGCACATCCTGTTAATTTAGGCCGTATCCAATGTGGCTCTCAACCTTACCCACGAGGAGGTGAAGGCTGCCAAGGAGCGCTTCAACAAATTGGACAAGGACAAGAAGGGACATATCACGGTCAACGATCTGCGCCGGCATTTCAGGGTGAGTGTTTGGGGATTCTCCTATCTATCATTTGAGTAGATTAGTGTGTTAATCATGTTTTTGTGCTAAATCGAATATCGAAATTAAGCTAATTTTATCGATGTGAGCTTTTGAGCCTGGTGTTGTTGCGGAGGACTGCATTTTCTAAGAACCAATCGTTGAAGCGACCATACATTATATCATATCTGTCACCTTAATAGCCGCATTTCAGGATAATAATCAGAAGATTGATGAGCGTCTCCTGCACGAGCTTCTCAATGAGGTTGACTTGAATAAGAACGGAGAAATTGAAATTGCCGAGTTCTTCCAGGTGAGCAAGACTGATGTAATGGATGTTGGCTATTGAAAGTTTTTGTGTCAGTGTGATCATATAGATAGTGTGATAAGGATATGCCATCACAGTCACCCAAATCTGAGGCCGTATTCACCAACACACAGGGAGCCCTCCCTGTGTGTTACGTGCGCTCTGAATCTCTTCTGCTCTCGCACTTTCTACACACTCTTTAGCTCCTTGGGGAGGCCAGCGAGGGCTCCCTGTGTGTGTGTGTGTTGGTGAATACCGCCTCTGAAGTACAGTATTTAATATTTTTAAACACTAATTTTGCATCCATTTAGCTGTACTCTGGCTTGAAAACCGGTCAGATCGCGCAGAACCGTCTTGTTCGATATCTCGATGAGACACACGATAACCCCGTGGTGACGGTGACCCGTTCTGGAGGAGGACTCTAAATTCGGGCTCGATGACTGAAGGATTGTAGCTTACTGTAGGGAGTAGTTCTGAGGTGTACGGTAGTCTGTAGTCTCTAATCAAGGCGGTTGTGGGATATTTTGATGTTCAGTTTCCCCCGCCTGTGTTTAAGTTTGTTGTTTTAGATTGTTTTATAAGCATAATATGAAAGCTCTTGATAGAAAGTCTTATACGATGATATATTTGTTTGAGCTTTTTCTTGTCAGTAAGATAGTAAGATTGCATGATTACCCTACGTTTTACCAAAGTTTTACCTATGTTTTACCATTATTGGGAATGTTCGGTCACAATTACTAAACCCTCGCGTGTTTGCTTCCTTGTACCCTAGTTTGAAGGACTTAATATTTCATAGGTCTCTAGTCTTGTTCTGAAATCTATTTTTGTAATAAGCAAACCTATAATGCAGCATTTCTTGCTTCGTTCACAGTTTCGGTTTATTAGATCTCTCTATCAATATCGTGTATCATCTGTGAATAGCTTACGCGTGGTTTGTATTTGAACTTTGACATAAATTTTTACCTGCATTTTATATACGTTTTGAAAAGTTTTATATTGACCAAGCTTGCAATAAACATTTTATACCAGTAATATCGTTTGGAAAAATAAAATCGGTTGAAAACTGGGTATAAGTGAAATTCCAAAGAGTTTGCGTGCTGATTAAAAACCAACGGATGTATCCATTATCAGGATTGTCCAGCATCAGCCCTCAGTTTCTGCACTACTTGATCCAGAGATATGCGTTCCGATGATACCAAAAGAACCTTGGACCGGGATTTTGCGCCCTAAACAAACCACTTTATGTGAATCGATGTTGAGTTTTCAACTTTCAACCAACCTGTGCGCCTAATTCATTCGGGTACTGTAGACAGTATTAAACGGTTATAATTTGTCGTCATCGCACTGATGAGACCCAACGGTGGCAAAATCCTCGTATGCGAAGGGTCGAAACGGGGTTACCGTATTACATATGGTATATTCATGTTACAACATTTTCCTCCATTATGACCCACAAAAATGTATGTATTATTCATAGCTACATATTGAATGCAGATCACATGAGCAAAAAAAATACCCCCCCCCCCCGCAGATTTTACTAGAAAGGAAATAGAATGATACCTTTAAACCCATTTTGTCGTCTGAATGAGTCGATAAAGACGTTGTTGTCGTTCCCCTCGTCTGTGCGTTGTTCAGATCCATCTTGTAGAGGCCACCTGAAAAGTCATAGCAGTACTAACACAACTCATTTTCTATTGTCTTTTGTCATGGTCTACTGCGCCCAATCGGGTGCGTTTCCTCTCTTTAGCAATAACTCCGTATCCAGAAAGAAATTGTTTCATCATCGAGCAACATCTATCCAGAAAGAAATTGTTTCATCATCGAGCAACATCTATCACGCTTGAATGTTTCTAGGCTGTATGTAACCGGCGATAAATCACCACTCACATACAAGATTAACCGCCTAGTAGTTTTTTCTGGTTTTGGAATTTAAGTCTTTCTGGTTTAGGAATTTAAGTCGCTTATTTAGAGCAGTATCTAAGTGTGCGTGTTTGCTGTGCGTTGATGTTTTACTTTTACTGGTGTTGTCTTATTGTTGGTGTTCTAATATTTGCGCTTTACCTGATGCAGGTAAAGACTGTATCTCAATGCAGCAATTTTTGGACGATTTTGAAGAATCGAGAAAAAATACAAGGATCGCGCCACCTCATCCAAAGGACGCGCCCACCGGTAATTGTTTTTTTTTACAAGTTCACTTTATATGTTGGTGTCTGTCTCAGTTCTCATCAAATTTGGTGTTAGTTTCGAGTCCGTCAAATTTTTATTTGTGAGAACGCTCTCCCCATAGTCTTTAGTAATAGAGTGTTTAGTTATTAAACTATTGATGCGTATTACTGTTATTTCTTGGATGGTAAGTATAAGTACATTGCATTCACTTTTTAATGATTTGTGTCTTCGAAACAAATTCGAAATTGAACTGTATTACTTGGTAACCAATGGAATAATATGAAAATTTGCCGTACCATTAATTTTTACTTTCAGTTTCAAGGCTTCCGTTTCCGCGTAGAGTATTGGACCAGAAAACTGTTTATGATGGTCCCAAAACAAAGAGCCCACGGTTGGAAAACCACGAGCCACACGCAGGTGGTGATGGTCTCATTGATGACGCCCAACTCGGTATGTTTTACTTTGCATTCATTTAGTTTTATACTACATTTTTCACATAAATATATATTATCATATTCGTTGTCCCGATTTGGTGAATCATAATCGTTGATAGTGTATCTATGTTTTATTGCGTACCACAGTGTGTATTTGTGAAACATGCTGAACCAGCTTAACATAATCACCGCGTGGCATAGGTATGCAACTGTGTAGGGAAGGTGTGTAATAGATTTGTTTAGGTATTTTGGAATATCATTGTGAAAATGGTGATCTTGGGAGTGATCGCGATAAACGGAACATATCCGTCAATTTCGACATGTATTCAGAGCATCAACTACACTATGCGTACGAAGTTCGTTTTGAATTAATTTTAAGGGTTTCTTGATTACATAAATTATAAATAACAAAATAACATAATCAAAAGTCACCATAAGACGGAAATGCCTATGAAAACATCGCATCCTGGAGAAAAAACACCCCAATTCATGCTTGAAAGACTACAATATAATGAAGTAACGGTTAACTCTCTCATGCCCCAGCCCCAGTTTATATGTTAATGAGTGTGTTGAGTGTGTTCGTATTTAATGAACTGACAAAGTGTGCTGTCTTCAGTGCACAAAGAGAGGATACAGCGAGAAAGAGATCCGTGAAAATATTGAAATGTCGGCGTATGTACGTGACGGACAACAACGTGTATGCGAAAGGGACGTTTTCAATATTCAAGACAAATGTGAAGAGGTTGGCCAAATGAATGTACCGTGTATAGATTACAGATATTATCAATATATCAATATATCAGTAGCATAATTGGCTGCTGCTGCGGTAATGGTCGTATGCAAGTGATGCAAGGCCTTAGATTTCAACTTGTGAATTGTATGCCTGTATACCTCCATTGTTTGTTTTTAGTAAATGATTTGTATCATACCTTAGATACTTGGTGTGAAAACTACGATTTACTGTGGATCTTGCTTTGCTGTAAAAGACCACGATCGCTCATCCTGCCCAAGCAGTAGCTGTGAGACTGTAAAGTAAGCTGTTGTTTAAACTATTATTAAAGAAACGTATAAGTGATGCTACTGAGGCAACATTTCGGTGATTCCAGACCCAGACATTAGCAACTAGTTGTTATACCGACCACCGACAACGGAAAGCAAGTCTGTTGCCATTGCAATGTTTATTAAGAAAACAGATTGTTGTCTTATTTTCAGTGCACCCAAATTAGGGAGTCTGAAATGGAAGGATATAGAAGTTACCTCATGTGATCTGGAGACATACTTTACCGTCATGTTAGAAAAGAATTTCGAGGTATGCGGTATGCCTTTATGATTGGAATTATTGTTTAACTTTCTATATGAACTACGAAGAATTGATCCGTATATCTTATAGCATCTTTAATCCAGTAACTTTGTATAAATCTTTTCACTTGACAATATGTCTTTGGTCATAATTAAAATCCAAGGAATCCTTCTACGTGCAGTTGATTTCTGAGGACTATGAAAACAACGGGAACTGTAGAATTGTGAAATTCTCATGTATGCGTTATTTTACCTATGATATGTATATGAATTGCAGGTTATATTGGAACAACACAAGCGGATGCATAGTGGGTTATCGTGTCCAGAAGATATCAGCTCTTCGACGTTTTTAAAAGATCGCATTGAAACACCTCTCCAGTTTAAACACGGAGAAATACGTCTTCCATTGGTTATAAATTCGGATGGAGGCACCCTGAATTCCTTAAGCCGGTAGGATAAATTAAAGAGTATTTTCATTAGCTTATTTCAGTTAAACTCGGTTGTAGATTTATACCACCCGAATAGAGTAAAGTTAGCGTCGGCGGGTCTTTACTGCATGGAATTGATTGGGTACCTCGGCTGCGTAAAATATACTTATTATTATTATTATTATTATTATGCGAAAAAATATTATTTAGTGGTACACTTTGGCCCGTTCTTCTTCTCCCACTGTCGTTACCGAGAAGATTGAGGCAACGATTTGAAAACATACTTTTCCCGGCAGCGGTATTGTCTGGAAAAACACCGCCGAACGCTGTTTGGAATTGTGTGTTTATGTATATCCAACGTTTTGTGGAGAAGACCCGCGACGTTCCCCTTCTCATAAATTCTTCAATGGGATTGGCCAAAGTGCATTTGACCGTTGAACTCGGAAGCATGGATTGCGCGGTAGGAATTTTGACTACTCTTCTTGTTTGTTATTGGTCGCTAGCTATCTCGTGTGATTTATACGGTATAACCTGTTAGAGGGTACGTTTAAAAAGTTTGAAGCTTGTTATTAATTGCGAATGTACTATGGTTCTGAAGGTCTGAAGCTTGTTATTCAATTCATTGTGAATGTACTTTGGTTCTGAAGCTGAAGATGAAGTTTGTTATTCGGTACGAATGTACTATGGTTCTTGCAGGCTATCAAAAGTTTGTACAACATTTTGGGATGGATGAGTTCGATTGGTTGTTACCGTTGTGTTGTGGCTTCCGAGCGTTTTGGCAAGTGTCGAAAGTAAGAATTTCCTGATTATGCATGGGTCTTGATCTTGATAGATGTTGCTCGATGATGAAACAATTTCTTTCTGGATACGGAGTTATTGCTAAAGAGAGGAAACGCACCCGATTGGGCGCAGTAGACCATGACAAAAGACAATAGAAAATGAGTTGTGTTAGTACTGCTATGACTTTTCAGGTGGCCTCTACAAGATGGATCTGAACAACGCACAGACGAGGGGAACGACAACAACGTCTTTATCGACTCATTCAGACGACAAAATGGGTTTAAAGGTATCATTCTATTTCCTTTCTAGTAAAATCTGCGGGGGGGGGGGTATTTTTTTGCTCATGTGATCTGCATTCAATATGTAGCTATGAATAATACATACATTTTTGTGGGTCATAATGGAGGAAAATGTTGTCAAGTAATACATTTGTTTAGGCCCAGTTTGTTTGATGTCTTTGTGCCCCATAAACAAATGTAGCGTCGACCTGCTGCACTGTATTTCCGAAGGAATATTAGTCGACTACAAGGAAGGTAAGTATTATGAGTAGGTTTAAAGGGAAATATAGGCCCATTTTGAAGTTAAGCTCATTACTAGAATTCGTGTTTCCCATTAAGCGACGAAGGGATATTCGCTTTGTTGTTTAATAAAATGTTCGTAGTGCGCAGCTGCGAATTGCTAGCAATATAGTAAGAATATAATTCAGGATCAACGTCACCAGGTACGCTATGATTCTTCGGTAATACGTGATTATATTTATTGTGTATATATGCGTGCATATATGTGATGCTGTTTGCTTGCGTGTATTTTCTTGTGTTTAAGTTTTTTTTTATTTGGTAATGTATCTGCTTTTGCTTTTTTGTAAGATATTGATTCTGGATTTCTTAACTTGTCATGTTTCAGATCCAGCCTTTGTCACCTCTCCCGGAAAGGTCTTCGCGCAGAGAGGTGAGTGTTTCTTATACATTGCTTTTGTGCTTTTGCTTTTTTGTAAGATATTGATTCTGGATTTCTTAACTTGTCATGTTTCAGATCCAGCCTTTGTCACCTCTCCCGGAAAGGTCTTCGCGCAGAGAGGTGAGTGTTTCTTATATCTTGTGTTTGTGTCTCAATTATTGTAAGATATTGATTCTGGATTTCTTAACTTGTCATGTTTCAGATCCAGCCTTTGTCACCTCTCCCGGAAAGGTCTTCGCGCAGAGAGGTGAGTGTTTCTTATACATTGCTTTTGTGCTTTTGCTTTTTTGTATGATATTGATTCTGGATTTCTTAACTTTACATGTTACAGGCGCATCATCCTACCCAGCCTTTGTCACCTCTCCCGGAAAGCTCTTCGCGCAGAGAGGTGAGTGTTTCTTATACCTTGTGTTTGTGCTTTTGCTTTTTTGTAAGATATTGATTCTGGATTTCTTAACTTTACATGTTACAGACGTATCCTCCTACCCAGCCTTTGTCACCTCTCCCGGAAAGGTCTTCGCGCAGAGAGGTGAGTGTTTCTTATACATTGCGTTTGTGCTTTTGCTTTTTTGTAAGATATTGATTCTGGATTTCTTAACTTTACATGTTACAGACGTATCCTCCTACCCAGCCTTTGTCACCTCTCCCGGAAAGGTCTTCGCGCAGAGAGGTGAGTGTTTCTTATATCTTGTGTTTGTGTCTCAATTATTGTAAGATATTGATTCTGGATTTCTTAACTTGTCATGTTTCAGATCCAGCCTTTGTAAAGAGTAATTTGGAGTTTTAATACGAATTGCACACTGCGTAGGTCTTAATTTGATCATTCTAATGTTTCACTCAAAATGAGTCTACATGTTCAACAGTCGAGTAGCTAACTAACAATACCGTACAATCTCTAAATCACCGTAATAGTTTAATCGTTTGAAAAAAAAGCAAAAACAATTGCACCGTCCGGGAATCGAACCCGGGCCGCCCGCGTGGCAGGCGAGCATTCTACCACTGAACCAACGGTGCTCGAGAGGAGAAGCCAAATCGCAAAGGATAACGCGTTGAAAAAGTAAATACCGGTTATTTGGCTGACTTTGGCGCCCGGCTTCGCGTGAATCCTCAACACAATCTGTCCATCCTTATTCAAGGAAACTGCCTTTTCCTCGTCACGTTCAACCTTTTCGACCGTCGATGATGACACTTTGGCTTTCTGAATAAACTTGATAAGTTGATGCCTATAATATTGTCTTACAATTTGATACCTATAATTAGTGAGTAATATTTACCTATGATTAACAATTTTTTTGATTTATACTTTGCCGTACTCAGGATGTCACGCACATAAAGACCAGCTCTAATACAAATAACTAACCTTATCACGACCCATAGTTTTCGTTGACTTGTTTAGGACAGAAATACTGAAAGGCAGGCGTGGAAGCCGCAGCATACAGATTTGCTGTGAACGAAACCTGCAACTTTTCGCTAATACATTAATTAGTCATGTACCCGAACTGTATATACAAGTCCTGAAATAAAGTAGACGAATGCAGAGCAGAGCGCCTCGAAAAAGGAGAAAAAAGTCACATGGGTGCGAACAGAGCGCGAATTCGGCGCCATATGTGTGCCAAACCAGCAATGCCCCCGCTTAGATATCTTACAGCTCGGGAATACTAAGTTTTTTGTGATACTAAACACTATTTTTAAGGGATATTGTCGGCTGTTCTTATTGAGCTATTCACATAAATGTGTACTACATCTAAGATCTACGCACCGAAGTTCGTACAATACCACCAAGTAAAAACGTCACAAAACTGATTGATAAGTTGGTAAACAAAGGGTCAAAGTCCTCTACAATCGTCCACACTTTATCAATAAAACTACCCGAGTACCTGAGGGAGCTGAGAAAAGATGGAACGATATTTTTTGTTACACAGTTCTTGACCACTTTCTCTATCCCCAATCGCCAGTTTTATTTACCAACAAGAAGACGCGATTACTGTGCTCGGATCTGGCTTATCAATGTTAACCCCCGAGCAACCTCCTATATTTAAGTTAAACTAACAATATTATAAAAAATTAAACGAGATGTTGTAGATAAAAATAGGAGTACGCATTTGGTCCTTATTATTTGGAGCGACATGTATGTATATACCGTACGTCTTTCTTTACCTCCGTTATGAAAATGACATATTACAGTAGGAAATATCCTTGTGAAAATGACATATTACAGTAGGAAAGCACCCTGACGATCATATAAACGTAAAATCGAGTTACATATACTATTTCTCCCTCGTTTTTACTTGATTTATACGTTACTTGTCACGGTGTCACTAACTGGACCAACGGGGAAAAAACTAGTTCTCAGTGTTATGCTCCTAACTAACAACATCATAATACAAAGACTCATTTCCCTTGCTTTGCTGCAACTAAAGACAAGTAAACAAGCTGATACGAAAAACTACCAGTTTCTACATTGATGTACCCAAAACGCACGCCACTTTACACATGCACTTACTTGAGAAGTAAATATGACACGCAATTTTAGAGACGGTCTGGCAGACAGTGCTCACTTTCATAAGATCTGTCATAATGGTATACGTATATTACTACAATATTCCAAGAATATACTGCGGTACTTTACTACTTATACTTCCTGTGTTCTGAAAATTGCTCGCCGAGTGGTTTTTGTTTTTAAAATTGCCAAAAGTAATCAGCTCCATTCTACCATGCATAGGTTTTATGTAGCAAATAGTATTCAACTGTGTACAACTGGTTATTCTTCATTCTTCCCTAATAGTTTCATTATTAAAATCCTTTTATTGAACAGCGATCGGAGTAAGATCGCATATTTCCATTTCGAAATTTCGAACGAAAACGTTGCCTCAGATTGCTTCATCCCGGCCGTTTTCACGTGATTTTCTCATTTTCCCATTTCCTCGTCAACTTTTCTGGAAAAACACTTGGGATCCCCCATTTCCCCTGCTTTCTGACCCCGACCCGCAATGTGGGAAATGTATTTCGTCAATTAGACTTAGGCTCAAGGGGTTAAAGTTCGCCAAACCTTCTCATAAAGATAACAACCCCCTCACTTGCACCTAATGAAGGTAATCATAGAACAATTGCTCCTGGGCTGTTAAATTGGAGATAAGCAGGTTGCAGTATGAGCATTTTCTCTACAGGTTAGCATTGTTAGCAAAAAAATATGTTTTTAATTCTTTCACATTGTTTGACTATGAAATCCGAAATCTGTACTAAATATCAAGCCCGTCGAAGATATATGAAGCTTCCACGCAAGGTCCAGGAAGGTCCACGCATCCAAGACAAAGGAGTAAATCACTGGGGAAACTCGGTCGGGGTGCCGCACCTGTACGGCACGGAAAAGGAGAGCGGCACCAGGTACGCACCAGCCAGGCTCTAGTTTTGGGAGTTTGGTGGAGGTCAGAAAAAGTGTGGGTGCGGCATAGGTGCGAAACTGGAGCCGGGGTGCGACACAGGTGCCAAACTGGTGCCGATTTAGAGCCAAGTGCCTGTGCACATAAAGTACGCGATACTCAGGGAAGAGAGTAAAATCGGTCTACGCAGCGAATGCTCATTTTTCGCTACGGCCTCACTCTGCGTTTTTCTTTTAAATTCACTGCAACATGCAGTTTTTCACTGCAGTTTTTCACTGCAGTTTTTCACTGCAACATGCAACTTTTTTAATTATATGCAGCAAATAATTAAAAAAACCAGTAATACTCGCTAGAAACATCTTTGCAGATTTAGTTGCTGTGTTTTTGATAATGTTGTCAATTTTTTATGTGACATTTACTTGCTGTATGTTGATTATGTTGTCAATTGTTATGTGCGAATCTGAGCTAATAGAGTGCGGCGGTTTAATACTATTTTTAATTCTTGATTGTTCGCTCAGAATTAGAATAATACCGACTGTTTTTTTCACTTAATACTCTAACTTACGGGTTAACGTATTCGTAATGTCCTGTTGCTCTGATATTTTAGTTGTTTTAGCACCGCAATTATGTCTATACTTATACTATTTTGTTCCCCTAGGTATGAGTTTGCTAGCTAGTCGTCGCTCTCGTTTTTGACTAGAATTGTATTCATATCGTAATTATGGCAGTGCCTTATTTATCAATGTTTTTGTTACTCGTGTATTTTCTTTTCTTATCGTATTATTACATTGAAGTAAAGTTTTTTTTTGCTGAACTACCGCTTTATTTGTTTAATATGGTGCTTTTATGAGGTGGGTGGGAGCGGGTAGCCCAGGGAGCGAATACCCCCAGTGAAGTTTGTAGTCTGTAGTCTACTTTTTTTGGCTCTAGTTTGGCACCAGATAGGCACCTCTGTCGCACCTATTGGCTCTAGTTTCGCACCAGCTGGGCACCTCTGGCGCACCTATTTCACGCCCGGTTGTTGTATCTTGGCACCAGATACGCACCAGCCTGGCACCTGTACGGCACTATTCGGGGGGTGCAGATCTAGTATCGCACCCCACTTTTTTTGAAGCGGCACCCCATCCAAATCTGGTGCGGCACTGGAGCCGAGTTTCGCGTTGAATGCTTAATTTTTTTTCAACAGTTTTTCAACAAATGGTAGTGGCAGGTGCTTGGCTTACGTTTTTCATTAGGTTCCGTATGTTTCTATGAATTTCTTCGATGGCCGTTGCCTGACAACGACTGGACCTCTTTCTCTATTAGACTTTAGGTGTGCGTTTCGTGAAGCCGCGTTCGAGTTGGGAAAAAGTTGGTGGAATTCCGGAAGTCCCCCGTTCGAGATGGACGCGGAAACGCCAGGACAAGCAACCGTAGTAGATTAGGACAACTGCAAGAGCCAAAAATGACGCTTGACCTCGTCGGTTGGGGCTAAATAACGGAAAAACATTTACGTTTCCGGTGTCCAATCTCGAACGGTGGAATTCCGGAATTCCACAACTTTTTCCCAACTCGAACGCGGCTTCAAAAATGAACAGAGGAGGCTAGAATATGAAACTTTAAATATGTGTACTTTGTAGTTGAGTCATCTTGTTGCTAATTGCTTGACTGTTCGCTGCACTTTGAAATTCGTTACCTCATGCTGAGTGTTCTTTGCTTATGCCCTTTGGTCTTCAGCTAGGTACATTTGCACGTATTCCCTCTTTCAATTCGCTGCTCTCTTTTCTCTATCTGTCTCTGTTTCTTTCTATCTCTCCCAGGCCTTTCTCCCTCTCCGTATCAATAACATCGATGACTGTTCCCAGTATTTCCAAAAGTTGCAGTTTGACCTGGGTGGGAAGATGTCCCCATAGAGCAAAGTCCACTCGCAGGACGGGAACGAAGCCAGCCTGTTTATATAATGCCCCCTCCTGTTGCTGAGCTAACTTCCCATTATATGCCTTATCTTCTCCTTGAACTCGGTTGTCTATTGCAGATTAGAATTAGAACTTATACTGGAGTTTGCTTGTTCACTCAACTGACCCAACATTGTTTCACTCATTGCTTTTTTTGTTCAAAGTAGGCTTCTTGAGCACTACAGTACTCACTAGAGGAAAACGTTAGAAAAATAGCCCCATCCCGTGTTGAACTGATTTTAATAAATTTATTGCTTGAAAAATGACTAATGTATGTTAATGAATGCTTATGACCTTATTGTTACACCCCCGGTTCCATACCCATGTCAAAATTCATCATAATTTACCGCAAATGGAATAGGCAATATGTTAAAGCGCGGGGTATAAACAGTTTTAACATTTCGAAAAACAGATAAGTAGAAAGTAGAACTCTCTGCCAAGTTGATGAACGCTTGACATTTGCCCCCAATACCACTAAAGCTCAATATAAATTATTTGGGGCGCTTCTTTTTTGTCAACGAAATCGCACGAAAAACCCCGCAAACAAACATCCTACTTTATCGGCTATTGCACATTACACTGCACGAAAAAAGTAAACGATTTCTCTTCGTTTAGCGCACAGATTGTGCAGATTGTGCAGCAAACGAGATAAGTTTTACTTCTCCGGCAATCGCCCCCAATTCATTGAAAAGCTAACCGCTGTTTTCTGTTCTTTCTTATGTTCAATAAGGAAACTTATTGGGAGGCCTCAAAGCTAACTAAATTCTAGTTTCATAAAAATATTTCACTAACACTGAGAGTCCCGTAGATATGACAGTTACTACGTTACTACTAATCTTGTGGATATTTAAAAAGAACATTATATAGTAGTATTCATGTAATTTTCGAAAAGGATATATTAGAAATTTAACGGTTGCTAATTAAAACAGAAAAATTATCCGTCAACATCTGCCGATAGCAATTTTTGCCACAAGATGTAGAAGTTATTCACAGTAGAGATTGTGAAAATGGAAAAAGGAAAAAAAACTAAATCAAAACAAGCCAAAGGCAGCCATAGCAGTGCAATGTTGTCCCGCCGCAGCCCGAAAAATAAAAATATCACCCTACAAACTACAAATTGGCTTTCTGCCAACTACCGTACAATGGCGCGATTTAACATTCTGATTTCTGATTTTTAACTGCAATTATTATGATTACTGTAGGCAATTAACGATCTTCTTGTAGTCGCTAATTGTTTTGGACTTTGATGTTCATACTTTGAGCATATTGATTTTCACTAATGTTTTGCCCTCAAAAACACTTTGTCGTTTGAATTGAGACTGAATTGTACTTTATGAAAATAAAAAAATCCCACTAAAAAGGAGGCTATCCCCGCACTTCCCTTTTTGTTTACTTTGTGATTTTGTCATGTTCCAAAAGTTAGGGTATACCGGTCGTTTTACGTGGTGTCTAAACAAATTATTTCCGTCTATTTTCTTGTGCATTATCAATTTTCTACAATCTAAGCAACATGTTTACGAGGAATTGTAGTATTGTGTCAATATTTCCTCTCTATATTTTGCACATGTTTACCCATTTTCTCTTGTGTTGAAAGGGAAATTTTTCTCTTTTTTAGATTGTTGTTTATTGGCTGAGGTATTGTTGTACATACACGGACTATGTATTGTGGTTTGTTACTTGCTTTGCACATAGTCGACATAGTCTTGCACATAATTGGGTAAAAGCCCTCGTTTCCTATTTTTTTGCACTAGTCACAGGAAAACTGCATAATTGCCTTGTCGGACCAAAAAACCGTCTGTCACCAAATGGTTGTCATCGAGAAAACTATTTGCTGACCTGTCGCTGACCATCTGGTGACCATTTGCTGACCACAACTTGGTCACCACAAGGTCACCGAATGGGTTTTACTCCCGAAAAAAAAACAGGAACCGTCGCCAAATGGGTTCCTCGATTTCCTACGACGGCGTGGAAAATCGAGGAACCCATTTGGCTACCGTACTTTGACATACAGATCTGAACTCGTTTGACCAACTTACTTATGGTGTCACTGTAATTAAGTATCTTTCCCATGGAGGTTCTGGCAATTAGTCTACAAAACGACGTCGATAGTTTAGTTTAGCAGCATACTGCACAGAACCTTGAGTTTCCGACATTTCAATTAGACTAACAATAAACCATTTTACCTGTAAGATGACAAAACTAATTTTGGAATTTCGGGCAAAATCCTTTGTTAGCGCGATAGCGCTAACATAGTTTGGGTTTGATCCGAGAGCCTTTTTTCCAGTTTTCACCCTGAATTTACCTTGTATTAATTATACATAACGTTTCACTCGTTTATCGACTATGTTACCGTTCTTTTGAACTAAAATTTATTTATTGATTATTTCAGTGAAAAATGACACAAACATCCGTCGACGAGGGTCAATCAGTCAGCACTGCCGAGCAGGTCTACACGAACCTCATGGCCAACTACTGGGTGCAGCAGGTAAGCTTCCTAGTTGAGACTATTGGCGTATGACTCGCTATTGACTAGCGGCGCTCTGGCGCGCAAGTATGCTTTATACTAACAATAAAAAATGTATTATACATCGCTGAGTGTCACATATTTGAAATTAGCTAGTTGCTTTAGTAATCGACATAATCCGGTTATTCTTTCCAGGGTATGGCTTATTACGATGCGACCAAGCACAGCTGCTATCTTATGGAGAACACATTCGAAAAGGTTCGAGGACTGTTTTAGTTGTAATATTGTATTTCGTAGACGTTCTGGATCTCTCTCCCTCTTTCTAAATTCCTATTCCGATCCTTCAGCTGGAAGCAGCTGGAATTATATTCGCCGGATGATTAGTTATGAGATGGTGCGACGGCATGAGGTAGTCTACTCAACATCGGTGTATGAGGGGAGTGACCAACTTCTGATTACGCCCATAAATTTGCATACTCATCTTATTTACAGGTTGATGGCGTGGCTCTCTCCTCTGGACAGCTCGTCTATGACAAGGCCAACAACGCCTACACCAACTATTATGTGCAGCCAACCAAGAGAATTGGAGATGTGTACAACACAGGTTGGTGAATGGAATTACTGTAATACCATAGGCCTCTATTCTTACGGGGCATTTTGCGTCTGCCATGCGAGGAGGTTGTATTTTGTAATGTGGTCTCAGTCTCGTCCCCGTTAGCCATAACAAGTAATGAAAGAACAACGCGCACTTTCTGGATTATTTATTTCCGCTTTTGCATCTGTGATATTCGATCGCTTCTGGATTGTGATATCTGATATCTGTATTCGACATCTCAAAAATGCCAGAAAATGAAGTTTCGTAGAGCATTGTCAAAGATTTCAGTTGACTACTGTATGATCCGAGCTTTTCATATCAATAACATAACCCTATTCCTTTCCAATTCTAGTGTCGAGAAGACCAAGGCCACATTGGAGACTGGCAAGAATGTGGCCGTGAAGACGTCGACAGTGGGCATCGGAGCGGCCGTCGTCGCCACACAACTCGGACTCGCACTCGGAGCTGGAGGTGAGCATTTTTTATATGTATATATTAGTTAGCGCCTTTGATGATGTAAGTGAGGACATTCTACTTGAGTAAGAAAAAGGTACGCCGTAAGTGGTCCCAGTGCTCGCAGCCCGATTACAAAGTTTGTCTCACTCACACATTGATCTCCTCCTTATGGGTAATTAATGGCGGATAAGCTGTACTTCAGAAGATGAAAATCCAAAAAGAATTGTTGTCTTTCCTCTAATGGCCTAAGTCATATTTGCTTTATTTAGGTGCTAACCTCATGCTCGACTCGCTCAACGTGGGTAAGGAGGCGGGCAGCAAGTTGATCGTCTCCGTCAAGCAGTACGAGAAGGCCGTGGAGGAGAAGATATGGAACGCCATCCATGAAGTGCAGAGAGTGGCACAGGTACTGTAGGACGTATATGTTCCTCTTTCTCTACCGCTCTCTTTTCCGCTTTTCATTGCTCCCTCTTGTGATTCTTCCCTCTCTATTTTTACCTCTACCTCTCCCTCTCTTTTTTCTTTTTATCCCTCTCTCGCTGTCTCGCTGTCTCTCTTTCTCCCCCCCCCCCCGCTCTCTCCCTCTCAGAAAAGCACGAAGTAATATTCATCATTTTAGATCCCCGTTGATAAGCTCTCCGAGACTGCCAACACTGTCCTCGACATTGTGGATGCTATGATCGAGAGGAGCCTGGGTGTCTCCATTCCCAATCAGGGAGAGACTTCGGTCACCAAGAGGGTCAGCACCCTCGCGGCCACCCTTGCGGGAACACTCACACAGAAGGTGGGCAGTTAATATATACGATCAATTAGTGATAGAATTCTGTACTAGAGCTTATTAGAATATTAATGCGAAGGAGAAAGAAAGAAAGCCTTCTGAAAGCTTCAGACTTATGAAATTCAACGCATTGGCTTAGGTTATGGTTGTAGTGCTTCATTCAAAACTGGGGGAGTGGCGGTGTTGCTCGCAAAATCGTGTTTATTGTCCCAGAATTTCAGGCTCATGCTGACGTCATCGACCCGATTAATATTCAAATGAAGGCGATCCTCGAACACTTGAGCAAGAGCTTTGTTCTGGTATGTATAATGCTTTGCGAGACCAATAGAACTAACAGTCCCTTTTGTAGTTTTGGTTTATGATGTTTATAATGAAACGTACACTTTTTAATTGTTTTTCGCTGCTCGAGGACAAAAGAGCAGACTCTAATGGGGTTTCCAAGTATGGTGACAATTTAGAGTCAGAATATTGTTTTAATTTTCCATATTATATATGCATGTTTCGTGCAAAAATACGGTAGTAATGATTTTGGGATGCTTGGAAACCCCATAATTTTATATGACTCATCCTAACTTATGGTTATCCCTGAATTTTGTTGTCAAGCTACTGTAACTGTAGTCGCTCAGTTGTTAGTTGTTACACATTTCGTTGGGCTATAGGATCACGACTGAAAAACGCCAGTCACAAGCGGAATTGGTTTGATCTTTTAATGCGCGATTCTTTTCGAAGCAAGTGTCCGAGTATAGCAATGAGGGATTATTGTTTAAATTTAGTGCGTGCCGCATCTATGATTTAGAGACGTTGATCCCGCGGTGTTCGCCCTGTGCCATATGCCCTGCTTACTGTATGTTATCGTTTTTCTATTTAGGCCGACGTTGTTCGCTCGAAGCGTGAGTGGGCTCTAGAGAAGGTGGAGGAGCTGTCCCAGTCAGTCTCCGACCTCAAGATCCGTTTTGAGCAGGAGGCATCCGAGTACAAGTAAGGGACTAACGACATACCTGGAACCTAATTATACGAGGAGAACTTGTCTCGAGTCCTAGTCTCCTGCTTGTCTAGAACATTTGCTCCTAACGCACGCAACGCGAGTTTGAATCAATCCCATTTGAAAAAGCGGCCGCCGAGAGGTTAACTTGGGTGACGTATCTTCCCTTGACGAAGTCGCGCGAAAACTTTTATATGACCTCTTTAGGTCTTTAGATTAGGAATTTGTAAATCTCTCCTTCATACCAAGTCTGGCTGTTTTCCCGCCGGTTTCTTTTGAATCGTGCAGCATATAGACTTTGTATGTGGATATGACTTAAGTCCCTGGCCTTGTTTTTTTCTCAGCCAAACGAACGTACTCCGCCTCTACAATTTTTTTTGTTGAATAAGTTACGAATAATATATTTTTCAATTATCCAGGACCTCTCCCGAAGTGATTCTTATGAAGAGTATTCGTGGAAGCGCCCGCCAACTACAGGAGAAACTCACCGTGCTGAGAGAGAAGGGAAACAAGGTACTGTAATACCGTATTCGCTCCAAATAATGGCGTGATATGGCAATAGGAATAGGCTGAGCTGAAGAGAGAATAAAATGTATAGCTAGATTTGGTGGTACAGTAGTCGAAGACCTCTCTGTAGTCTGTAGTACAACAATTTATTCCAAGCAATGTTTTCACTCCAAAAGAAAAGGTCCTTTGTGAGAATTAGTACCTACTTCTCTTTTATTGGCTATGGAATGCAAGAGCTACTACTAATGCATTCTATCGTATTATTAACTTAGGCATGCTCGAGCGTTGTGTTTGAATAAGCAATCACCTAGTACGGAACTTGCAGTGAATTGCGGTTAAACGCAGAGGGTGCTTTGTTGAATAAATCCAAATGAATAATTAATATTTATTTCAGCTCTTGGGTGACGGTAATTCAGTGGAAGGAGCCATCAACTACCTGGAGGAGCTTGAGCACCACCTCTCGCAGGCTGAGACCATCTATGACGTCAGAGACGAGGTGAGCAAGGATCGATATTGATCAACTGATACCCTACGTTTTATTGATTGAATTAGACTTGACCAATTGATCAATTGACAGAAATAATTGTACCGTACAGCGTACAACATGTATCCAAGCTAGCAAACTTTGTAACCGTACCCATGGTATAGTATCTTTTTCAATAGCGTTTCGGAAAATACTCCGAAATAGGGCCTGCGAGGTAGGTTGTTCCCCGTACCCGATTGGCTGTTTTATTTGAAAGTCCCTCTGGTCCCTAGAACCTGAACTAGTCTGTTGTCTTTTTTTTTGTAGCGTTGATCGCTCTTTGTGTGAGGTTGCTAGATATGCGAAAAAAAAGAGAATACAGAATTCCAGAGTTCTGACCACTAGAGTGTGTGTAAAGGAAGGATCATGTTGTTGCTCGTAGTGGCCAAGTGGCTAGAGCAACAGGCTCATAACTGAAGGACCGAGGTACGACTCCGGTCATCGTACGTTGGTGGAGATCCTCATATGTTTGACTCCGGGTCATATAAGCTGGCCGAACGAATCGGGATGTATAATACTGCATAAGAGAACTTTATGAGAAACTGTTATGGCGATGTACGGCAAGGTTCTACTTACGAGGTTTCAATTTACTGTCACTTATAACATTTTCTCTTTTTTTTCCTATTGAACAAATTCTCAACGAGGACGAGGACTTTGGAAACAGTAATGTCAAGCCCAGAAGTTTTTGAATACGAAAAAATTCTGTGAAAATACTATCAATAATCATGATACGCATGTGATACGCACAAAATTTTTTATTTTTCCTTTGCAAGAGTGCGGATAGATGGACGGATAAAGTTTAATCCGCAAAAACAATCAACATGATAAATCACTCTGGCTTTTCCTTATTTTTAGCATTTTGCTCTCTCTCACAATCTGGTTACCCCTTTCTTTCCATTTCAACTCTGTGATGAACTTTTCATAATGTAAAAGCTGTATCTAACTCAAGTCGTCGTACACCATACAGTTTTTTTTCTGCGCAGAAACTTACAGGCGAAGTAAAGCAGCTACGACTTGTTTATTACTTACATGGCAACCTTGTCCATCCTCTCGCGGTGAGTTATTTGTGCACAGTCCGAGTTTCCTCAATGTAGTGAGTGAAAATGGTATGGGTGTGAGAAAGAGATTAATTTAATTTAATAACATATTTTCACCGCTCTCACTGCGGCTATTTTTCTATTATTAGTACACTAAAGTGGGGGGAGTGGTATTTTAAGCTGCAGACTGTGGCTCACATGCTGTGTGGGTTGTTTTCATTCAAGACACTGAACTGATTTGTTTTGACGCGCTTAAAGTTCAAAAACAGTTGACAATCGGACTGGTCCTATTGTAAGTAGTAAATAAACAGGATGAAAATAACCCCAGCCCATGGACAAGCTGGAGTGTATGAGCACGAGCACGGGCATGTGATCTACACGTCCTGGACGTTATATTTGTTTTTGGCTCTGGGCCAGAGTTGATAATTGCCTAATTGTCAACAGAGTGGAGAGGGAAGGGGTCAGTGAGGACCAGACGTACTAACAATAAATATCTGGCGAACTTCACCCTAGACGGATAACAAAGCTGGCAGCTTGTGATCAATGACATATGTCACTGAGATTGAATATTTATAAATAGTTGGTGGTAAAGTCGAAATTTTCATCATTTGGAGCATACATATAAAATCTTGTTGGTGGGTCTTGGGTGGATCGGGTACGGTTTTTAAGTACGGGCACAACATGCTAGAGGATTCCGAAGTCAGCCTTGAGCACCAACTATGTGCGAAGTTAATGTACTGGACCCAGTGCCGGATCAAAAGCTGAAAATGCTCATCTTAAAGGGACAGGCCCATCAAAGTAAACCTATATTTACGACGTATTCATAATGTGTATAGAGCATTTTTATTACAATATATACAAACCCAATTTCACCTACTTTCGCCCTCGAGGACTTTTTCCGATGTGCTCATCATCATATGTGTACCGTAAAACTGCAGAGATCGAAGCTGTCTACGCAAATTTATCAAGAAATTAAAATGCGAGCTAGATTTGCATATACACCTTGGAAGTCTGCAGCTTTATGGTATACATATGATGATGAGCACATCGGAAAAAGTCCTCGAGGGTTTCGTATATATAGGTTTACTTTGACGGGCCTGTCCCTTTAACCGATTTTGAGAAACATTACTATAAAAACAGCATTCCTTAACATCCAAAACTCACTGAGTTATCTACTCGAGACACTCTAGGAGTTAACTTAAAATTATTGAGAACAATCTTCACACCCAAACTGGTATACACTGTTTCGTTGCTCAGCGCTTGTCCATGTGGTTGGTTCATCCACTTTCCGCAACTTGATTAATATCCATCTATTTCCAGAGAACTTTTCCAATTTCTCTATCTACTTTTTAATCGTTTCCGATGTGCCCTAAAGAAATCGTTTCCAAATATCTCACAGCTTTTTGTACGCATTTTGGCTTTCCGATGCATCTTTTTTGGCTTAACTATGTGGTTTCTTGGTTTCCCGGGCCAGTCATTTATTAGAAACTGACAAGACTCGAGGAATATGTTGCGATTTTATGGTTGCCGAGGTTTTTTTTGAAACCACCGAAGCGAGGCAGTAAAGTGTGGTGATGCACGTTTGGCGTGTGATGTATGTGGTTCAGTAAATTAGTTATAATTAATTGTTAAGAAGCATTCAAGGAATGTGTAAATTAACAAATATTCGGTTTTGTTGAAAAGCGATGAAAAGGGGAAAATTTTGAGCTTTGTTTGGGCGAATCCCTGTTTGAAGACCGCATTCCATTTCAATAAAAAAGTTTACAATCGTAAATTATAGAAGGCTTGCATGTGCACTGGTGGGACCACCAACACTGATGGAGAATATTGCCGCAAGCATTATAGGGTGCGAAGATGCCGCCGCGCACCCAGAGAGAGCGGAAAGGGCGAACTGTTTCAGTGATTGTCAGCTGCGGTGCGCACTTGATTCATTTTTTTTCGGAACCCCGTGACAAGCCAGCTAAGATGCTGATACCGCTGCCACCGGTTTCCAATTTAAGTACGCATAATTGACATCTAAAGTTAAAGTGGCAGCCGCTACAGATAATTATCAGTTAATCATTTGAAATGATGAGAGTGCACGTGAACTGTTTTTTTTCTCCACACAAGGATGATTTTCAATTTTTGTTGTAATCGAATTAACTCAGTAATTGACAGAATCTCTAATTTTTTTATCGGTTCATCTCGAGAATCTTCATTCTCGTAGGATTTTTCCTTCAAATTTTAGTTGAAAACATGTGACTGCATATTTTGGACTCAAGGTGCGCGTTTTCCTATGTTCCGCAAAATAAAAATGACCTCCTCTCTGGGATACGGTGGGAGGTAGATGGTTCTGCGCCCCCCTTGCACATGTCTAGTTGAGCGGCGGCAGATTCGCGCACTTCTAGCCTGCCGCATGCGTACTTTTGTTGCATATAAAATGTGAGTAAGTATATGAAGCTCCGAAAAGATTGGTTGTGCGGAGATGTCTAAAATAAGTGTAACGGAGTGCACGGCGTACGCGCATTACTTTGTCTGCGCCACAAGTTTATTGGTGAATTTTTTTGACTTTCGAAACATTGCAAACTGTGAACCTTGTTATTTTATGGTAGCGTCCGTGGTCCGTTGTGAGTGTGAGTGCACAGTTTCATTTCTCTGAAATTGAAATTTCCTTTGCTCTTTTTTTTCTTTGTCACGTGGTAAAAACGATTTTTTCTGTTTTCGCACATATAAAGAGAGTAGTTAGTGGACTAGGATTAATGTGAAGTTGAGAGACTGTGCATGTGTTGCATGGTGGTGAGAATGTGTAGAGGAAGTAACAGATTGTGGTAACCCTCGTTTCTTTCAAGTCAGCATGGGATTTCTGCATTCTGGGGTTGGGCGCAATTTGTGCAAGTATAGTATAGAATCTACCTTTGAACTTGCAACTTTCCGTTTTTTAGGGTGTTGTAATCATCGTGGGTTTCTTAGGCCTTGTAAACAATAAGCTACAATTTTTAATGAAGACTGTGGCTAGACTCTAGACGATGTGTATAGGAGGCCCCACGCTTTGTTTAGTTGGCTATCTTGGTCAGTTGCTTGGGTTTATTAGTACAGAAGCACGTGTCTGACAAGCTATCATTACCTCCCAGTCATCTCTCTCCTCTTTCGTTCTTTCCTCTCTCTCTCTCTCTCTCTCTCGCTCTCTCTCTCTCTCTCCCTGTCTCTCTCTCTCGCTCTCTCTCTCCCTGTCTCTCTCTCTCTCTCTCTCCCCCAGAAACAGCTGTACACATGATGCTTTTCTCTTTCTTCCCTGTTTTTCCCGTCTATTCGTATCTTTTTGATTGACACTGATCTTGCCTGTCAATCCTGTTGTAACTGATTAAGACACTGATTTAATGATTAGTATTTGCTACTGTATTTTTGGACCTT
This sequence comes from Pelodera strongyloides, assembly GCA_036852015.1. Classification (NCBI taxonomy): domain Eukaryota; kingdom Metazoa; phylum Nematoda; class Chromadorea; order Rhabditida; family Rhabditidae; genus Pelodera; species Pelodera strongyloides. The sequence continues at coordinate 102,841 of JAANDG010000218.1, forward strand.
ATCTTTTCAACACGGGCAACTAAACAACTAAACTGAAGTATAAATGTAGACAAAGTTTTAATCAAATCGCAAATAATTGTATCATATGACTAGGGGAAACGGTCCTTGCACAAGCAATTTAAACTAGTGCAAACAGGCTTTGCCCCTTTGCCTTACTATATAGATTGAATGAAATAATCCATTTTACTTACATAAACATATCGGAACTTGGCAAAGTCAGAATAAAGAATGCTTAAAGGGACAGGCCCATCAAAGTAAACCTATATTTACGAAACGTTCATAATGTATATACAGCATTTTTATTACAATATATGCAAACCAAATTTCACCTACTTTCGCCCTCGAGGACTTTTTCCGATGTGCGCATCCGCATATGTATACCATAAAGCTGCAGACTTCCAAGGTGTATATGCAAATTTAGCTCGCATTTTAATTTCTTGATAAATTTGCGTAGACAGCTTCGATCTCTGCAGTTTTATGGTATACATATGTGGATGAGCACATCGGAAAAAGTCCTCGAGGGCGAAAGTAGGTGAAATTTGGTTTGTACATATTGTAATAAAAATGCTCTATATACATTATGAATACTTCCTAAATATAAGTTTACTTTGATGGGCCTGTCCCTTTAAAGGGAAAGGCCCACGAGATAAAAGTTTTCCTCTATTTACTTGCACAGAATGTCAGGAGTTTCAGAAATATTACTGCGAAAACCGCATCTCTTTGCATCTAAAACTCGCAGATATATTCTATGCTAAGTAGTTCGACCAGGCACCGTAGTCTGAAACAATTTTTGCTCTTTTATGACATTACAGTAGTGGTAACGCTTTGTTATAATGGTAGTAATGTTCTTCATTCGTTTAAGAAGTATTATGTAAAGGAGGAATGCTAATGGATGTATATAAACTAAAAAAAGGTATTTTAACCTTTCTGACTACGGTGCCTGGCCGAACTGTTTAGCATAGAATATCTCTGCGAGTTCACGATGCAAATATATGCGGTTTTCACAGAAATATTTCTGAGATTTCGGACATTCTGTGCAAGTAAATTGAGGAAAACTTGTTTCTCGTGGGCCTCTCCCTTTAAGGCGAAATTCCGGCCGGTTTTTGAAATGCATCGTGGTCAACTGAATTCTTACCTATTCATGCTAATTTGCTCGAATTTTTCATTTGTATACGCTGCATAAGAATGATGGTGTACTCGATGTGTTTCAAGAACCGGCCGGTATTTCGCTTCAACTATCGGAAATTCAAGCGAGTGACCTCGTAATTATCATGCTCATGCAATTACATTTCCAGGTTCTGTCCGAAGCCCGCCAACGCCTTGCTGAACTGACCTCGTGGACAACTTCTCTCGTGATGAAGAAGAACCAGTAATTACCTTAATTACTCATTTATTCATGGAATTCATTTTATTTATTGCTTGATTGATTGCTTGCACTAATTTATGGCTAAGGAATTTTAAGTACCAAGACGTTGAGTTTTATGTTCATGTACCTTGTTGTAATGTTTTTGAAAGGTTCCGCATTATCGATTGATATTATATTTTTGTAGTTTGTAGTCTCGGTCAGAAAACTAGAGCGGTTGGGTGGAAAAGTGAAAAGTGATCTAGAAACACGGAAATATGATGTCCGAGCACCCAGTTTTGTTCTACCTGGGTGCTCCGAGACTCCGCCCACCTTTATTAGCTCCGCCCCTTGCAAGTATTTCTGACTCCGATCAGCTGGTCATTAGTCGTCAATAAGCTTGGCCGATTTAATCCCTGAGAACCTTTTCTGACCTCGAGACTCCGCCCCCTTTTTTCAAATATTTAAATTGGGCTCTGACTCCACTATTTGCTCTACTACCTTGGTGTATTGTAAATTATCTGAACTTTCATTATTTCCACAACGTTTTGCGACTACAATGCATCTTTTCGACAATCTGTATTCATATTTTATTGGTGATAATCTTGTAAGTGGTTTTATTGATTTTTGTTTGAATTTGAATATTCGGTTATTATTAACTGATGATTGATTATTATCCATGTTAGTGCCTTTACCTCTTTAGGTGCTTGCCAGTTTTATCATACTGTGTATCGGTTTTTATTGCATGCATATATTTTGTACGTACCGAGTAGGTATTTCTTTTTATAAAATATTTTACTCGCAACTGGTCACTCTGAGTTGAATGTACAGACAATGATCAGAAACAAAAGGAAAAAAATCAACAATTATTATCGGGAGGCACTAAGGAATTGAGATTGAGCACGAGCTACGCGTATGGTCCCACTTGTGGCCCTTATGGGTCTCTTAACAATAATTATAAGTTCCTACGGTGATTTGGAGATGTGTTTTTCGTGGGCACATTGTGGTTTGGTTACGGTTGATGTATTTTGCGAATTTGGAAATTTTTCGTAAGTTTTGCAATTGTGTGTCACCTTACGACCTTTACACCTAACTAACGACGAAATGTTGGTCAGCATAATTTTTGTCCTTTATCTTTCACGCTGACTCTAAAACTTGTAAGGTGTTACTCCGAACCACTTTTATTGTTGTCTTTACAACTTGAAAAGTTTTCTAATAGGTTCTTATCTTTGGGTAGGCAATCGTTTTGGGAAGTTTTTTATTGGGGTCGGTAATAGTAGGAGTAAGGTAAGGAGCAATAAAGATCATTGAAATATGTGAATGTATTTTTAAAGTAAAGTATTAATATTTAGTTTGAGTTTCAGCACACGTAGCAAACGAACCAAGAAAACTATTATATCAGCATTCGATTAATTATTATACTTAAAATATGATATTTTTAAGATAAGACCAATTTCTTGTAACTAATCAGGGCGGGTCAAATTTCTGCATTTTTTTTAGAAATATTTTTTTTTGAAGTTCATGCTTTTTAAACAATACCCAGAATATAAGTCATTCTTTCTATTTTATAGTTTTTTTTCTAAATGCCCCAATAATAAGCCAATGAAGTCAAGTACTCCTCAAACCCAAAGGCTAAACATAGATACCCCATGTGCTGTTTTAGCTCTAGTGTTTTAGGGGCTTTTAGTTCTATAATTGCTTACAATTAGTCTTTAGTTTTACTATCTTTACGACCAACTTACCCCATATCAGCTTAAACTTGATAAAACTTTTTATTTTCTATTTTTTTGCGACTTTGGAACGGTGCAATGTTTACATTGTGTGCTGCTTTTAGTTGAGTGGACCGCGGGGGTCAGAGTCCACCTTATACAGGAACAGGGACATTGATTTTATATTGGAAATAGCAACTACATAAAGGAAGTGTATATTTAATAAGAGTAGATAAATCTAGTGTTTTTTTTGTTGAAAAAGTAAAGTGCACTAACTGTCTTTTGGGCACGGTACCAAAGTAGAGGTGAATTCTGTGCTGATGATGGACCTTGCAGTTTACTAGTTTTACCTTTAGTGGAGAAATACGGGCTAGTGAGCTTTGTTTTTCACACAAAAGTCGTCTAAGTCACTGAATTCTAGTTCTAATTACTGGGTACAAAAGTGTCGTGCACGAGTTTTTCACATGACTGACCACGTGAATTAGCGAAGTACAATTTTTTTGATTAAATACTTCACTGAACAACAAAAACACTTATAAATTGTTTTCTAAACCTTTTCGTCGAATAATTAAATTATGCGGTTTCACGAGTCGAACTATCTTCACAATTCCATACGAAGCCAGGCTTAAAAATTGCAGCTTTTTACTGTTCCATACGCCTGTTTTGCCAAGTAACTACGATATATACTCTTACTTAGAAAAAGCCGTAATAAGTACTTTGAAACTTCTGCAAGTAGTTGTTTATTCGTGTAGTGCTGATGTTTTTAGATAACAACAAAAATTTGTTGACTACTGGAGATGTTATCTTGAATGAAAGTTTTATTTTTCGATTTTTTTTGAGTTGCTGATATTTGCAATTTCTAGCTACTTGCTTCTAGAGAAAGGAAACATATTAGTGCGAGGGAGAACGGAGAAATGTAATTTATTCACAGAATAAAATGACTCACTTATTTAGCTTTAAAGCGAAATACCGGCCGGCTTTTGAAACATATCGAGTACACCAGCATTCTTATGCAGCTTATGCAAATGAGCACAAATTATAATAAAAAATCGAGCTAAATTCGGGCAACTTAGCATACATATCTAAGAAACAAGTTGTCCATGATGCGTTTCAAAAACCGGCCTGTATTTCGCTTTAAATTAAAATAAAATACTAATTTCAGGTGATTTCGAGTGACAATCTGTGGCAGTTCCAGAAGGAAGACATCTTCTTTCCAAATCTCCATTTCAATGCCCCTCCAGTAAGGTCGATGCGACGAAGGTGCTGCCGAGCATGAACAGTTAACCTTTAAAAGAGGAACACTCGACTTTTCCGTGGGCCTAACATTTGAGGTGCCCAGCAGAGACCCTCTCATTTGAGCAGTTGTACTCACACCCTGCCTTGTTAATAGAAATTTTATGATATTTTTTGAACTTCAGCAGGCGATGAAGTCACGTTAGTTTACATCTCTATTTATTTTGTTGCCATAAATATCACTGCCTTTTTATACTGTGTGCTCCCAAAGATTATTATTTTCTTTGACGAATGTCGGGTTTTCCGTTATCCTTCCGGTTGTTTTGATAGTATATGGTAGAAAATGCATTTCTTGGGACAGTATTCAACAACGTGTATAGGTAGAGGGAGAGTGCTCCCAGCGTTGTGATAAAAGGTCCCTAATCCTAATGTAAGAAACATGCTACATGCAGACGCTCCTCTAATTTGACTACTGTAACTTTTTTTCGCTCATCGGGTATGATAGCTTATTTAACATCTTTTATTAGAATTATGATGACCAATAGTTTTATCTATATAAGAACTGTAGTTTCTCCATGATTTCATCTGCTCGGTGAAGTCATGTTTGTACTGTGTCAACAGTATAAAACTGCTCATTGTTAATTAAGGCCCAAATCTTTTACTTTGTGTGTTATTGTACTTATTTCGTACTGTATCATAGGTTTTGTAATAATTTGTTCTTTGCTCATCAATTGTACATATTAACATATTAATTAAGACAACACATTTTGCAACTGCGTGAAAACTCTTTATACAGGCTCAAACCGAATTCATATCGTGTTTTCTTCATGTAAATAAATCATAATTTCTACTGTTTTTTTTTGTTATCGTTCATCAAGTTGGAATTAAATGAATTTATGTAAGGGGCTTATGAACAAAGCAGATACGCAACTTAAACTTCGCATTTATTCACGAACAGTGGGCGGTTTCTCTTTCTCGTTTGGGAGAATTTGTCTCCAAGTATCGCTATTCGCATGCTTCCTCTCTTTCTCTTCGCTCCCACGGAATGCTTGGGAGCATACACCCAAGCTGTACATATACTTCCATGTTCGTAGCTTTCCATGATCGAATTTGATATCATTCCGACATTCAACCTGTTCATTTGTAATAGACATCCTGCTAATGTGAACATACTCATCGTAAAGCGTACAATTCAAGAATGGAATAAGTAAATTGGCATAGAAGGTTGAAAGAATATTTAGGTGGATCTTTTTGTGAAAATGAACAGTTTTTATAGCAAACCAACAAAATCGACGTAGGGCAACAGGCGGTGTTGCGCTCAAGTTCGGATGTCTTCGAGTAACTGCAGAATCATGTGGGTTTACGCCTTCTTACCTTACGCTAACTTACTTTACTCTTCTTCGCCGATAATGTACTATATCCCATAATAACAACGGTACATATGTCTGAGCCACACCATACGGCGGGAAAATGCATATCAGTGAGAAGAACAATATGTAAGCATGCATTATAGCCTCATCGAGAGCTTCCTGATCATTTGAACTAATTGTCAGATAAAGAAGCCTTGTACTTTCTTCAGACAACCACCCGGTGCGACCTCATACTTACCGTCGTTGATTTCCGCGATCGATAGTGAATTCAAGGTGAATTTCTCACTTTTTTAAAGGTTTATCTTATCTACTGCTTACATAACTTATTTGAATGAATGATTTTGACTTTTTCTAATTGCACAACTTCTTTGCAGTTCAAAGTAGAAGAGTGTTCGCTGAAGCGAGAGGCGCTCGAAAACCACAAGTAGGCTTCTGATTCTTTGAGCTAAACTTGGATAGTTCAAGTAACTTCATAGTGGGTGCCACTTTTGTCATGAGCATAAAGTCGTAGTTCCAGCCTTGCCATGTTGGAATCAAAAGCTAAAACCTTAACGTAACAATAAAGCCTAAACCTTTGACCTAGTCCCATCTATTTTATCCTGTACGATTTTAGTGCACCTTGATGCATTTAACCGAGGACCCATTTAGGTACCAATACAGATACCAAGTATTGGTCACCTACGATCACATTCCAAAAACCACTGTGAGTGCACGCATTTGCTAGAACCATGATTACCTTAGAACTAGAATAAGCCGCTCCGATGCATACACCTTATACTATATTTACCGAGAACATCTGCGATTAAGTATCAGGTATTGATCCAACGCTAATGTTGAAGAAGATTTATTTATTTATTTAATATCATTATCAACAATCAACAGGTCGAAGTTGGCACCGAGAGTCGAGATACGTCGATCAAGGAGAAGGAGAAGGACAAACCTGAGAGGGAAACGGTAGTTTGAAGTTTATTTTGTACAAAGTACCCGGCAGCAATGTAATGTATAGTCGGATAGTCGTGTTTGAGAAAATAGAACACATTATCATTTCTGTAGTCAGTAGTTAGTATTGTTCTTCCAAGATGGACAGGTGATCAAAAAGACCAAACATAATACCATGAAAGTACGCATCATTCTGTTACCTTCAGTGACTTTGAACTTCAGGTACGTTACCGTGACGAGGAAAGTCCACTACCACCCCCGGTCTACACCAAATTTGTGCACTTCTTTGTCTTCACTGAGGGATTCTCGTCAGAACAGCAGTGGTAAGAGTTAGTCTCCTTGTTGGCTCACGTGCAGCCCGGCGGGGAAGTCATCCTGACGGTAAAATCAAACTACCTCAACTGAAGTTAAATTGGTGTGAAACCGGCATATGGAATATGTTTTCCAGAGTGCACCACAAGTTGTTTTTTCAGTTACCGCCGATACATGGCCGCTGAATTTCCGACAAATATGAAACTACGCGACGCGTTCAAGTACTTTTTAGACGAAAGTCATGTTAGGAACGGGTATGAGAACCTTTATTTTGCTTTTTATTGTTATCCAGATTTCATAGATTCTTGTGTCGGTATCAAGCCAATTACAGGGAACATATACGGCGTTTATTGTATATAACACTGAACGAGTGCTGTATTTGATACAAGGCTGACGAGAACTGTAATTTATTTGTTTACATACTGTAATAATGGACTCTACTATTACGTTTTAGCGATAACGTCAAGCTCTACTATGTGATCGACAAGAGTTGCTCGCGACGTCTGTGGACGGCTATTATATACTCGGATTTGGATAAGACAATCGGTTAGAGGGAGAGAGAGAGAAAGCAGAGAAAGCTAGATATGTAGGGGATTAGGAAAATAACGAGAGTCAGAGAGGTAGGATATGTAGTGTATGAGGAAAAGAACGAGGGAAATGTAGAGAGGGAGGGACGCAGAGGGTCCCAAATACTTTGCAGCTTCAGATGAGATGAGTGGTGACTCTCCGCTCACATTGGTCGCCGACGCAGTGGGAATCCGAGGCTGGGGGCGGAGCAAGAGCCGACCCAGAAAGACTCGACGAGATTAGAAACAAGGCCGCCGATCGATAAATCAATAATACATTAAATCAATAATCGTTATCAGACTGGAATAAATGTTTAAGACAAGTTATTGTTTTGGTATGTACTTGCTTGGTTTTGGTGTTGGTTCGCGGTGTACAAATAAATCACAGGACTTGAAGATCTGTCCGCTGAGTTTGCAGGTTAGCATATTGGAAAATCAACGTTTCCTTCTTATTTTCACTCAAAAGATAAATAAAAGAAAAACGAGAAGGTATTCCATTTGCCCTAGTGTTTTGACCCTTTAGCAATATTCGTTCCCAAGTTATTATTTTATCCTTTTAGTTCGGCAGGCTTCGGGAGGAGTTCACTTACAATTGGTTTCCAAATCTTTTGGGCAAGGGAAACCCCGGAACCGTCGTCAGCCCCCCGATCGGAGTTATTTCCCCGGGTGTTCCCGCCCTAAGTGACCCCGGGGCATTATTGAAGCAATTGCTACTGATGTATGACAATAATTACCGCGCGAATTCGCCCGCGCATTTTCATCATCATTCAAATTTTGATTGTTGTTCGACGACGACTTGTTGATTGACTCCTTTTTGTGTTTTACTGATAATTATTGATTTAATCACTATTTATTTCAGAACATTGTTTGAATAAGAACTTTGTTGTGCTCCTCACTAAAACATTTAGAACTTATTTTTATTCACTGTCCTCTCTATTCGAATAATTCATTTAGTTATTTCGTTACCTTTTCCATAAGAATACCAAAACTTTCAGCAGCTTGGTCCAGGCAATCTCAAAGTCGTATTCTAACTATTTCTACTAACTTCACGTACCTTTCAACGAACGCTTATTGACTTAATACCTCAACCCGAACTACAACAAGGGTTGGTTTTCTTTATATTTTATTTTATGTATTAATTGCTGCTTCTCATTTATCGTCGGACACGAGAAAATATGTTTGCTGTAATAATTATAATATACATTGAGAATGAATGATATAGATAGTTAGGCGAATAACGGCATTATAATGTAAAGCGGTAGGGTACGTGGTTCGCGGGACGACCGACTTTCTATGTATTATATGCAAATTTATTTGCTCTTCTGCACAGAATGGAACATAGCTGACTATAATACTTGGGAATTCATTCCGACATTTATTTCGAAACCACGTGTCGCACCACTTTACTAACATTCACTAACGATAACACAAGGTATTTCAGAACGATGTCCTACGAAAATACGAAGTTCCGCGGTACGGATATGTACAGACACCAGGAGAGAGGTCAGCATGGTATGCCAGCCATGCCAGCGCTCACCGGATACGCCGCTGATAAGAGAGATGTTATGGAGGTGCTCGACAAGCTGGAGACCATGGACAACACCGAGCTCCTCACGGATCTCTACATCAAGATCATGAAGTAAGCATTAAAGTGGTATGGAACGTGGTTTGTTTATACCGTGTCACTCCGAGATCGAAAGGCGCATAACAGCACTTTGTACTACACTTGTTCAGTTGTCCAGATAACGTCACGTGCCCTACCACATACCCCCATACCTGTTCTAAAAACATAATGCTTGGGATAGTGGTTCACATAGAAAAACGGTAATTTCGCTTATCACTCACTAGCCGAATTTCATGTTTTCTATGGAATTAATTGTCTAAAATAGTCATTGTTCAAAAGGTATTATCTTTCGTTTCTTATACATTTCTTTTAGAAGTCTCAATGGCAATCGTGAGCGTTCTTCTTCTGTTGGCAAGTCATGGAAGAATCCTCTCCTTTACAAGACGAGTTTGTGCGACTATTTTCTAGCGGACACAGAGTGCAAGTGAGTCTTCAATTCAGCCCTCTGTATATCGCAGATGCTTATGATAGTCTACATCACGACACTACGTAGTTTTTTTCGTAAAAACGGGGCCGTAGGCGCGCTCCCTTGTGTGAGCGGTGTGCTCGCCAGTTGTGCGCGAAAGTTCAGCAATTCTCGGCGCCTATCGTGTAATCGTTTTTATTGTAGTCTAGCGCATTACATTGTTCATGTAAAAGTAGTTCAATTTCTTCTGTCTTTTTTCAATTTCAGGGTCTCTGATTTTCATAACTTTATAGCCATGGATCTCTGCATTACAAAACTTTGTGGTTAGGGGGATGAACAATAATTATTTTTCTTATTTTTCTTACAAAGGTTTGGAGATCGTTGTTGGTATGCTCACGGTGAGGAGGAACAACGCTATATGCCCATGCTCAACGAATTTGGCAACAGAATTGAGGACGTGAGGAAAGCACTCCTCCAGGATCCCAATTTCATTAAAGATATACCTAGTAAGCTTTGCACCTTTATCTCATACAGTTGCTACATTATATTTCCTAATAAGGGTGGTTGTTTGCGTCATAAGGCCACAAAAGTATCTCAAAACTTTTTTCTCTCTTGGGAAAAGCGTACCTACGAGTCTCCAAGCACCGTTGGTTCAGTGGTAGAATGCTCGCCTGCCACGCGGGCGGCCCGGGTTCGATTCCCGGACGGTGCAATTGTTTTGAGCTTTTCAGTACTAAGAGTTTTCAGACCCCCTTGTTTTGCTGTTCGTTAGAGTTAATTTTTTTGCATTTTCTGACATCATTCTGCTTTCTACATAGCAGATGTCACATAATTATTACATTTTATAAGTCCTAAAATATAGATATCCGTGAAACACTGATGTCACTCTGTGCGAGCGATCGTGCCGCCGCTGCAGTGGCCGCTGAACTAATGGCTCCTCAAGAAGGACGCAGGCAATTTCCGGATATTTGTAAGTTTTTTCTTATGTGCATAACAACTAAAGTGGCCTTCTATAGCCAAGGGCACACTATAAACGGAAACCTTACAATGAGAAAAAACCTACTAAGAACTTATCGTAACTATTGCAGCCAATCTGTACTGGTCGAACCAGTGTATTCGATCCGCTGAGACGGAAACTGCTGGCTTCTCAGGCCTGGAGGCTATTCAAGCACAATTGAGACATGAGGCGGTTGTCGAGCGGGCATACCGGGAGGTGAACGTCAGTTACTTTACTAGTCTACTGGTTAAGACTTGTTCCTGTCGCTAGTGAAACGCAGGTTCGAATCCTGGTATATGTGATATCGGTAACTGGTCTGTCGTGCGTCACATTTACCAGTCGTGAGATTCCTGGATTTTCTTTCATTTATTTACAGCGCACTATGCCATCCAATGGGATTTCTGACAACCGTTCCTATCAAATCTCTGCACTCTCGTCTGTGACGACCTCCGCAGAGATTGAACAAATCTGTTCGCCAAAGAAGCGCGGCTCACCCACGGCCACCATCTTCTCGAGGATTCAGAAGAGTGCTCAGGGCAGAGTCGACGTGTACCATTCGTCGAGCAGGCCAGCCACAACGTCCATGAGCACCTCGTCACACCCGCCCTTGACGAGATCTGGCTCTGACTCTATGACGGTTGGTTATCACTTGCAGTTTTTTTATGGCGCTTGATTAGTGTTGTGACGCGTAGCTGGTAAACTGCCCACACGAGTATCATATGAAGTTGTATGTATAATATGGTTTTCATTTGCTGCATTGTTGTTTTATTGATTGTGGACTGATCATTTAAAATTTTAGAGTACATCTGGACAATCGGCCCCCAAGACATCGTGGTCGACACGTGTTGCAGAGGAGAGGACAAGAGCCATATTTGCGAACCGAGGGTACGGTAGTAGTATTACGGTTGAGCAAATTACGTTAGCTTACAGTAAATGTTGTCGTACGACAAACGACAAACCCGCCGTCCAACCAGAAAAAAATAGCGTGCAATTGTGATTGTAAGCATCTGAATCATAATATGAATATACTGAAACTCTAAAAAAAAATTGCACCGTCCGGGAATCGAACCCGGGCCGCCCGCGTGGCAGGCGAGCATTCTACCACTGAACCAACGGTGCTTGTTTATTGACACATTTCAGGGCATAAGAAAGAGTTCCAAGATTTTTGGCGTTTCCCAAAAGACTATGAAGTCTATTGTTGTGCACTATGTTGACACTATTATGAAGAGTGTCCAAACTAATTTTTTCGATTCGATTTGTTTTAAACATTTTGTACATATTCTAGCCCGCCTGCCGTTCTCCGCCCAAATAACACAGTGCTCAACACATCTTCATCTGAAACACCGTTGAACCGATCCGGTAGCGCACTCAAGGTTCCTCCGCCGCGAGCCTACACACCAGCACCGGCGCGCGCCGCACCACCGCCTGGATATCGGCCTGCCTTCACTCGGGTGAGTTTTTATGCGTTCCTGCCATTGTTCTTCTTACTTATTAGGTTGCTCCTGTACTGAAAGACTAGTCAAAACATTGCCCCTGTATAAGCTATTCTCTTAGGCGAATCCCTCAGCAAATTCGTCATTTTCGACCACGCAAGAGCGTATGATCACAGGCAACGTGGCGCCACATTCTGGCGTTGGCGGCGGTCCATCCGCACACGGATTCCAGCAGTATGGGTACGCCTTTGAGCATATAATGTGATTATTTAGCTTTATTACGTTTACAAATTTTACAAACGTCCATACTGACTCTATATTGAGCTTCAATAGAGTTTCAAAGCATTACAACATGAATGCAACGAAAAACACGATTGATTTAGACGTCATTCGTTCCGTGCTCCGCGTCAGCATGCGCATCCGCCGTCGGCATATGGCTATGCTGCGGCGCGGCATCCAGTACAGCATATGACTCGACAGCCGCAACAACAATCACAGCAAGAGCCGCGTGCGAAGCAAAATTCTCAGCAACAACAACAACAACAGAATACGACTCTCAATGTGGGTAGTTATTGGACTTTTAGTTGTGCAGTTTTATCATAATGGATTAAGTATTTAAATGTAGGAATGTGAATGTGCTTTGAGCCAACTACAGTATATATTGGCTGGTATATTTAGTTAATTTTCTACAAACAAGAATACGTTCAATGTGGTATATTATAAACATTTTCCAGCGTTGCTCCTCTCCGGCGTCGATGAGTCCCAACACGAACAGCACTTCGTCGGTGTCGCCCAACTTTGGCGTCCAGGCCGCTCAACCGTCTCGAACTGGCGATCTGGCCTATGATTGGCTGACACTGAGCCAGGCGCATGCGGGCCCCAATATTGATTGGCTGAGCCAGAGCTTCGCCGATCAGCTTTCTTAGTCCCTTTCTAACGCTAGATTATATAAGTCGTTTTAGCTACTTTACTCAACATAGGGGGTCTCATTTTTGAGTTTTCAGGTTTATGAATCATTTTTTATACTAATTCTTTCAATGATTGCCTGTGACATCCTCATTCTTCGTATGTGCTATCATTTTCTTTTTTCTACTAATTGTTGAGTTGTTGTACTGTATTTGTGTACCATCGCTGCCATATTTTTTCAAATATCATTGTAACCCTAAGCCTAAGAGACCATTGCCTAAAGAGAATGTTTTCAGTAATTCATACTGCAACATAACACACACTTTTTCACATATTCTACGTTAACTCTAGTTGTAAGTAGATGATCTTCGTGAACGCTCCGCCTAACATTATCCTGTAGTATTTTATAGGTTGTACCCGCACATACACATTTACTTTGTATCTCTCGCACACTGGGGTTTTGCTTATTGTTTTAGTTATTGGTTATATATTGTTAAATTGTGATATTCATTTATCTCCTCATCGTAGTCTCTTTTGTATTTCCGTGTGCATCGTCTCCGAACTAAGCGTACTGTATATCATTATTAGGCGTACTGTAAATATCGTAACTAGTGTATTTCTCATCACTCGCTACTGTATATTGGATAGTTGTGTACATTTTTCACTAACCACCTACATTATCCTGTCAGTTTTGTAGTACCGCGAGTTTTATAACTGAGCACCCTGTTGGGAAATCATATACATGAATTTATGCTGTATATTCTCCGATCGATAATCTGTGCCCTTGTACGAACAAAGTGTGAATCAATATTAGTTTGTGGTCCTTTCTTTTGTCAGTCGTGTTTTCTATCGACTAATTTTACCTTTGTTTTGCTGCATTACATTCGTTTGTAGTGAGGCTCTCATAGACGTTGAATTTACTTATTTAGTGGAAAATTTGTTGAACTATTGGTAATCGCCAAATATGCCGTGTTCCCATGCCATCACGGGAGATCAGATATAAATTTAAAACTTTCAGTCCAGTTCCCGAGCATGGCGGAGTCGAGCAGACAAGAAATTAACACGTCTGCTGATGATTCGGATTTTGAAGTTCCCGCCCAAACGAACGACATTGATTACGCGCACGTACTGAAGGCAATGGAAAACTTGCAAAGCTTCTGGAGGGAAAATAGCGTAAGGTGGGTGCATAGGAAAATGAGGAACCATTTGACGACCACTTGGTGACCAATGTTTCTGCTTTGACAACGACGGTCCTTAAAGGGTCAGGCCCATTTCAAATGACCCCCATTTTTGATGATTCCATCTGATTCTCCATGTCAAATATAGTAGGATGCAATATTTTTCTAATTTTCAAGCTCAAAATTCACACACTATTCAGCAATTTACCGTGGGCAGTCATACCCAACTATCTATCGCAGTTGGCACGCCCATTCGCGCTCATTGGCCAATATCACAATTGCCACGCCCAATATAGCATACCAGTCGTTCGAAGAGCCCTACGGGCTCTTCTCCGACTGGAGGAATCGGCCTTCGGCCGGTTGTTTTCCTGTTTAAATCATTCACACGTCTACAAAGTCATTTACGATTGGGGAAACGTACAATGTTGGTTCTCCATTAGACTAATGGTACCATGCAAATTTGCCACTGGAGGTGATCTATGAAGAGCAGATTGTTACCCTTATGATAAGCTGGCATAGCTCAACCGGTAGAGGGTTGGACTGTGAATCGAGAGGTTGTCCGCTGCTGTGGGTTCGTATCTCGCCATAGACAATGATTTTGTATGCTCTTTCGATCGAAGAATTTTCTTTATGAAGGGATTTCGTTGTGCACATAAAAACAAACCCGTGACAAACTCTTCTCCTTTATATAATAAGATTGCCCAATTAGCGTGAAAGGGGCGTGACAACTGCGATAAATAGTTGGGTATGACAGGCAATGGCAAATTGATATACTGCCTGAATTTTGCACTTGAAAATTAGAAAAATATCGTATCCTACTATATTTGACATGGAGAATCAGATGGAATCCTCAAAAATAGGGGTCATTTGAAATGGGCCCATGACCCTTTAAATGGTTTTTCGGTTGAAGTCATTTGATGACCGGGTACACGTACAGGTTTTTGGTGCTTCTGTGACACATTCTGTCGTGTGTCAAGAACGAGTAAACTCAAGAGTAGGTGAAACGATTGGTTTGGTTGATATTCTATAAAAATTATTCATTTCATTTCAGTGAAAGCGACTGGGAGTGCGACTCACAAACTGATTGGTCTCTTGACGTGAGCAATTACAAATCATTCGCAAATGATAACTCGTACACGATCGACAATGAGAACTCACAAAAATCAATCGATAATGATATTTCAAAGCCTCTGGAGCAATGTGGGCCGACGAGTAGTAAGACTGGACCATGTGGAGAAGAGGAGGAGGAGCGATGTGACAGGTTCGCTCTATTTGGCCGAGTTGAAACCATGATAATTTTCTTGGCGCCTGATTTAGGTATGCGATTTCTGTTGAAACTTTCTCATGATGATAATTTTCAAGGCTTGTCTCTAAATCAGGCGCCTAGAAAATTATCATGGTTTCGGTTTCGATTATATTTCCATGCAGCTAATTTATAGTAGCGCTGACGCTCCCAGTATTCAATATTGCACTGCAGCGTGACTTACAAATTCCGCCTTCCCTAAGTGACTGATTGGTAGCTAATGAGAAAATTTCAACAGATTTCGTATACCATATCACTTCATATAGTATATTATGAGTCTTTTAGAGGAACTGAATATTTCATCATTATTCGTTGACTTTTTCCTTTTATATTATTACCATTCCAGTGCCCTGGCCGATATGCACTGGATGGAATCTGAGCGTGCGACACCGACTATTGAACTAAAGAATCAGACAGTCCCCGCTGACACCCCAGAACAACAGATGGACACATGTTGACAGTATCTGACACCGGGTGCAGCCCTTATCGCACCTGCTGAGACCACCATACAAATAACATATGAGTAAATATTGCACGCATGATTAATTTCTACATTCTTGTGAATAAATTTGAGAACCGCGTGTCAATTGTTATTTGTAATTTGTAATTTGTGTTCACGCGGACTATCCTGTGTGTGCTCCCCAAACTATGTGTGGTAGACATGCTGCCTGCTGATATCTAACTACTAAACAACCACGAACCGTCGTTAATTATATCCTTGTAATATTTTGTTTATAATTATACTTCTGAATACTTGAGTACAGTAACACAATGGTCAGTTATCGCAGATGTGAATTTCGAAATCCAGAAGACCCGTTACCGCAGATAAGACGACTACGAAAGTTGGCGGCTGTTCTTTGTTCGGACCAGTGGCGTAGCTTATCGATAGGAGAATATACAGCAGAAATTCATGTATATGATTTATAAAACTCGCGGTACTACAAAACAGACAGGATAATGTAGGTGGTTAGTGAAAATGTACATCCAATATACAGTTGCGAGTAATTAGAAATGCACTAGTTACGATATTTACAGTACGCCTAATTACGAGATACAGTATGCTTAGTTCGGAGACGATGCAAACGGAAATAAAAAAAAAGATATGATAAATGAAAGTGGAGCACAATGACAGACGAGAAACAAGTTTCGTCATCAAAGCGGTGTGGTACGTGGTTTGCCAAGCGTTTGCTGGTCAACGTTTACTGGTCAACACATGACACATACCACATGACACATGACACATGATACATTACGAATGACAAATGACACATGACAAATGACACATGACGAATGACACATGACAAATGACAAACGACACGAGATGACGGGATACTGACAATGAGATGACGAGATGATGAATATATGGAAATGACAGTTTTTTTCTTCTTTTCACTTGAAACCGCCATGAGTTGCGGAATTCATATAAAGTATGTTGTCAATGCGCTACGAAACAAAAGAGGCGGACATTACAGAAAACTTTTTTCCGCGCATGTTTGAATACTACCGTTTCGTTGTGGGTTGCAATAAGCTCTCCAAAGAATGTAGGCTTCTTAAGTCGACTACTGCGCAGTTGTTGATCGCATAAGGCTGTTTGTGGCAGTCCCCTACGAAGTTCTGTGACGCTAGTATATGAATTGTAGGAAAATTGTCCCGAGCATACACCTTCAAAATCATCGCACAGGAACGAGGTTTTGCGGGTAGCATTAGGATGCTATATGAGCGAAAGCATAAAATTTTGGTGCAGATCGATGAACTTTGTGACAACATATAAGGTGCGGGAAAATGACCAATATTTTTACACATGACACGGGACAAATGACACATGGCACGTGACGCATGACACACGACATATGACACATTTGTCATGTGACATGTTACATGTGACATGTGTCGTATATCATGTGTCATGTGTCATGTGACATGTGTCATGTGTAAAAATATTGGTCATTTTCCCGCACCTTATATGTTGTCACAAAGTTCATCGATCTGCACCAAAATTTTATGCTTTCGCTCATATAGCATCCTAATGCTACCCGTAAAACCTTGTTCCTGTGCGATGATTTTGAAGGTGTATGCTCGGGAAAATTTTCCTACAACGGGGAAATTCATAATTTAGCGTCACGGAACTTCGTAGGGAACTGCCACAAACAGCCTTATGTGATCAACAACTGCGCAGTAGTCGAGTTAAGAAGCCTGCATTCTTTGGAGGCTTATTGCAACCCACGACGAAACGGCAGTATTCAAACATGCGCGGAAAAAAAAACATTTTCGTGACTGTTCTGTAATGTCCGCCTCTTTTCTTTCGTAGCGCAGTGACAACATTCTTTATATGAATTCCGAAACTCTTTACACCCTCAAATAAAAAGAAAACCAAAAAAAGGAAAGAAAAAAGAATTGGTCGTTTCCTTATATTCGTCATCGAGTTATCTCAGTATCCTGACATCTCGTGTCATGTGTCATGTGTCATGTGTCATTTGTCATGTGTCACGTGTCACGTGTCATGTGTCATGTGTCATGTGTCATGTGTCATGTGTCATGTGTCATGTGTCATGTGTCATGTGTCATGTGTCATGTGTCATGTGTCATGTGTCATGTGTCATGTGTCATGTGTCATGTGTCATGTGTCATGTGTCATGTGTCATCTGCCAGGTGTCATGTGTCATGTGTCATGTGTCGTGTGTCATGTGTAATGTGTAATGTGTCATGTCTCGTGCGTCGTGTGTCATGTGTCATGTGTCATCTGTCACGTGATGATTTTGATGAAAAAAGCAGACAAAAATATTTTCTATCTTTCGGTATATGTACAGCGCCTTAGACCAATCGACCACACAACACACGTGAGACCTGTTCGACGCAGCTTGCGCGCCAACCCAGAAAAGTGTTTGCCGCACCGAATCGACGCGCATTTTGCGCCACATTTCTATTCGGCGTGGATTTTGTGTCCCATTTCTTCGCGGCGTGCATTTTGTGTCCCATTTCTTCTTCGCGGCAAGGATTAATTGTATGGATGGGATTTATTATGTTTTTAGAGTAGAGTGTATATAATGCATATCATATTCTCACTCGTACGTCGTGGCTCACTGGCAAAGTTCTCGTCTCTCACCCATACGACCCGGGTTCGGATCCCGCCCAGTGCTACCATCTTGCAAACATGCCACGGCGTCGGGAATAAAGTTAAGGCGCTCCCCTTGCCTAGCCTTAGGACGGACCTTTCGCTCTGTATTATCTTCTGTGCCGTCTTCTACCGTCTACTTCACTCTATAGGACACATCGGCTAAGAGACACCGCCTTGGATTGGAGCTAAAAATGAAGATCCCCGACTTCGAGAGCAAACGGGACCCTGGATTCTACATGCTTAAGTCTATGTGCGATGATTGTATGTCTGAATAAAGTGGTATTCACATGTACGACAGTAAAATTAAACCGCGGCATAAATTTATAGCAGGACTGGAAAATGTCTCTCTTATGTAACACGTCTGGCACGTCTGGTGAGACATCCAATAAACAATCGACCCAGTGTCTTTTTGGAAGTTTATATCATTTATATGGTGCAGTACATTGTATTTTGTTCAGTTCCTAAAACAAACAAATCGCACAAATATTTATTGCTTTTAACAGTTGTGATAAGGGTTCTGGATATGTACAGTTTAATCTTAGGATCGATAAAATAATATGCATGCATAACAACAACATAATAGTAGACACTCAAAAAATGCGCCTATGAATATAACCACAATATAACATAAATTTTTAGTCAGAAACTATCACATGAGCAACAGAGCCCACAGAACACGACACGTAACACAGATTTAAGAAAACTATGTGAGCACAAAGAAGAATGAAGCTATTTCAAAACAGATCATATAATATAAAACTTGAGGAGCGGCCAAAGTCCATGTTCAAAGTTCCAATCAATGATTCCAACGGAAGATTATGAAACAGGCATCTGAACATGGACAATAACTGACAAAAAGAGAAAGAAATGGTACGGGTCAAACGGGCAAAGCAAGGGAATTTAAGTGAACAAGTTCCCAATAACGCAACTAAACTACTTCCGAACATCTTGCAGAAACTCAGATTGTTTTAGACCGTAATAAATATCATTATTTGACATTGCGATAATACAAATATTAACAGGATTATTAATATTAATGCAAGTTTCGAAATGGTTAAGTCACAGAGTACAAATATAATATAAAGAAATTAAAACTCAGAATAGGACTCAAATCCCGAAATAGCCAAGTTCATTGAAAAATAAAGGCCAATCACAGGTACCAATTTGATGCACTCTAAACCTACATTCTCTGCGTGCATATGCAAACCAGGCATAAATCTCATGCGTAAATAAATTGGTATCGTCTGGCCAGTCGAAACATGCTGTAACAACGATGAGTTCCAATTTGAGTCAGATTCAGATAATAAATCCGCTAAGAATTCAATAGAGTTATAACACTAGTTTCCCATAAATGTAGAAAACTGAGTGGGCGCGACTAGGTGGAGAAGTCCTGCTTTCACGATTCATTGCCACGCGTTTCGGATCGTGTTCTTGTTATCTCGCTGTTCAATGATCCGGTTTGCGAACCTTTTATTGACCGTCTGCAATTGGACTGTTGGCACATGAAATTAGAATAAACCGCGGTAAACAATATCATGGAAACTAGCAAAAGCCGAAGCGTACGATGAAAAGGCCTAAACAAAATAAACAAAAAGTAGACGAGCGCAAAAATATGTTTCACTGCTAACATATTACATGCACAAGCGATAACAAACCTTGATCTTAGCTTTTATGTCCAACGGCAGCCTTTTGTAGTTCTTGTACACCTAAATGAATATAGCTCTTAATCTAACTTTATGTAATGTGACTGTTTGTATTCGATATGTTGGGTTTTCCGCATTACATTATACTTATACAAAGATGCATACAGAGAACCTTAACGCCACTAAACACACAAACCATTTGCGATTTGCTACATTAGTATTAATGATAAGTGAAAAAGAACATGAACATATTAGCTCATGACTCACCTCATTAACGAAGTTGATCCAAATTTCGAATTGGAGAGGGAAGACCTCAGCGAAATTCGCAACATTCACAACAACAGAGAGCTGAAACGTTCTAATAATTAGTGGAACAAGGCCGATGACATTAAGGACCTGGCTACAGTAAGCAAGCAGAAGGCAGTTTTTTTGGGAAATACACTGAAAGACGGGGTCTGAGGAATATCGAGCACATCCTTATCACACATACGAGCCAACGATATACACCATCGCACAACCCTCACTTTTGGCACAACATTGGGTTCTGTCATTTCTTTCCGTTGACGTGATGGTTGAACAGTTCTCATGCACGTCTACTTAGCTATGTTTGAAGTTTGAGCAGTGCAATTTTGAGCGGTGTAAAAACCAGGCAATACGCTCAGTATGAATCATCCCCACCTACCTCCTCAGTGTCAAGAAGACCAGTCATAATTGTTTTCAGCTTCTGAAATTTAGATTTTTTTTACAAAAAAAATTGTTATGAGATCAACTCAATCTACTATTATTCGTATCACTGCTAAAATATCGAATTTTCTGAGAGAGATCGAGTTTTTTTCTATATAATGCGATTTCGGTTCATTTCAAACTATGGATACGGATGCTCTATAAAAAATAAGTATCAACAAAATGAGCAAACTGAACCTGGTTTATGCGAAGTGATAGTATTTGTTCAATTTGTTGCGGGGATCGCGTCTTTCCAGCCTTGTACACAGCAGATATAATATCGAAAAGGTTCAGATCTATACGAAGCAGAATTTAGGACAGGAGCAAAATCATTCCGAGTATAAAGAGGAAATCACCTACTAGGTGCACTTCGCGAAAAATCACACTAGATAGAGTAGTGACAATCAAACACCGTTGCAACTTTCATTATACAACACATTTCCAATTCATTTTGTTTGTACAAAGCTAATTACAAGTAGAAAAAATATATACTTGTTTTCGTCAAAAAATATAGCTCTTTTAAAAAGAAGGGAATTTATCTTGCCTCCAGACACATTCACGCGATTTTTGTAGACTTCGAATATCAACTCCACCAAAATAGAGAAGAACGCAAGGATTTCGGAAGATTCTTTTCCGGTTGCTTGTAAAAACCTCTGTGCCAGTGGTGACTGAAACAATTGCGTTTAGGGGTGCAAACTAAAGGGCCAGAGTTGCTTCACGGAGAGTTTCTAGATTAACTGAAGAACACAATACGCAAAACAAACTGTAAATCTAGACAAAACAACACTCAAATCGAGAAAAGATATGTGCGTAGTAATTCTCGAGCTAAAAAACCTACATTGAGTATTCCCTCCGTTTCGTGTTTGAAATATGCGAAATCAATGTTCGTTTTTTTCATCTGCTGCCTAAAAGAACCAAATTACTGAATACCCACGTCTAAGTATGCACATATGCTTGCAGACTAGTATAAAGCAACAAGATAAGTAAAACTTCATTAACAAACAAACAAAGACAGATAAAGAGAGTAGTACATATTTTAACCGGAATCTGACAAAGAAGGGAAGATGGCGTCAACATGGTAGTTAACTTATTCTACGAACGACGGCCAAAAGACATTATTTAGAACCTGATAACGAACTGATTTTTTAAAACTCACTGATATTTTTGCCTCGTGAGGAGAACGACGCCCACGAGCTCTGGTTCGGATGAACATCGGAATTTCAGGAATTTCAAGGATTCCTCGAAAGCAGCTTCTTCGATAACTAAATAGAATAATAATCCAGCATATAAGTCATCATGAATTAAAAAAACCCTACTATCAAGAAAGATTGTTAAGCTAATTCAAGGAATATATCCCTTTTCCGTCCCGCGCAAAAATTTGTCTGAAGATTTCTGTCCCTTCTGGCATTAAAATCCTATTAAAAGATTTAAAATTCGACGAGAAAAGAGCCCAAAAAACCTCAAAACAGAACTCACTAACTGCCTAAGACTCAATCAACCAGCTCCAGGAGCAAGGCGTGCGATAGAGCGCCTGGCGACTGGTCAAATGATGTATGATGTAAAATCGTTCTATTTCTGATTAGTGAATAGCCAATTGCAATATTTTTACAACAAACTTAATAAAGTTTTGAAGCTACATGTACAGACAGCCATTTTCAGTAAAAAAAAACTGACAGTAGAAGAAGGCAAAATGTGTCAATGCTCCTCTTCTACATTTCCGTGCATGTGTAGTGGAACACCCTTCACATCTCAGTCCCTGGAACAAATCAAATCACAAGAATAAATACTAGTTGCACCAGGGAGTTATTATGCAGCTATATATGTGTGTTCACAATGTGCGCTACAAACCGAATATATGCTTGCGAATTTTAGAAAAAATTGCGCATAAAAAGACAAATCTACGAGAAATCTAAACAAACTAAGCATCGATAATCCTCACTTCTCTTATCATTGGACGAGTCAGCGCTCCTTCAGCACACGCATAAGAGATGCGGCAAGTGCAAATGAACATTACTCGGATGTCTTGTAGTCGCATGAAGCACTTTCCGCACGAAATTCCCTAAACAAAGACCACATAAATAACTATCTACGGTATGCCAGTTATTATGTTCATTTACACTTTCTCACGGGTATAGCGGAACTAATCTATAGATGGTAAGAGATTAGGAACCATGTACAGCAAGATAATTTCTAATACGGTTGAAAAATACCAAATATTTAAAGTAAAAACGAAAAAGAAAGAGTTTTATGGCTGCACATTTTACTTTTTACGCAGCAAGACGTAACAAAAAGTGCGGGCATGACTATGATGAGGACGATGTATTTTGCCAAACAAAAGTTGATTTTATGTTTCGTAACTTTGTCATCTTTGAATTTCTCATATTTTCAAATGTTCCTTTAAAGCGAAATAACGGCCGGTTTTTTTAACGCATGGCGAACACATGCCTTTTTTGCGCCATATGCAAAGGAGCAGTATCTATAAAGTTGGGAGCTTTGTTTGTACGTTTGGGTGATATGCGTTACGCTCAGGAAGTAGGATTGGTTCAGTATTCACACTCCCGTGCACTGAACCATCTCACATCCTGAGCGCCCCTCCCACAAACGTTGTAAAAAAGCTGCATATACATATACGTAACGAGTGTCGGCGGCGCTCAAAGCACTATGAACAAACTACAAAGAACATGCAAATCTAGAGCAACAAAAGAACAACGAAGCGAGGATTTTACCATATGCTCCATGCACTAATTTTTTTGTAACCACTATAAAATAAATGAACTAGAAAGTCGCCGCAGGCGGCGTAGCCACCTGGTTTAGAATACAAAAAGCGACCCCACAAATACATAAGAATGCAGTTGTACATTATTATTGCACTATAATCCATGCAATCTGTTAAACGGTACGTTTTGAATTTGGCACGATGTGATATTATAATGTTTCACAAAGAAGATACATACTTCGCAGAAGTAGTGCTCTTGCTCCTTGAACATACGTCGATTGATGCGCGTCACTGCACCTGAAAAAAAGAAATATGTGATTTGCCCTAAAAGGTAGCAATAAAGTGCACATCAAGCATGTATTCAGTTACATAGCGATAGCGCTGGCTGGCAGGCTAGTTAGAATAGGAACAATATCTACGACTACAAAGTCGAATGCATTATATTTGAGAAAATTACATAATTGGAAAAACAGTAGCAGAACTCCGCTGGAAAACCAAAAAAAGGGAGCGGACGCAGAACAGATCCACGTTTTTTACTACATATTAGTATAAGTTACACGTGCAGTATACTCTGGTCCTCAGGCGCGCAGCGCACAAATGCGTAGCCGCGTCCGCGGGAAAAGATTGCAAATTCGCATTGAAAACTTCGAGACACAGAGAAACCTCTTTTCTGCGTTCCCCCCCCCCCCCCCCCCCCCCCCCCTTTCCCATGATCTCTTTTCCGCGGACGCGGTTACGCATTTGCGCGCTGCGCGCCTGAGAACGTAGTATTCAAAGATAATGCATATTGTATATAAATACATTGTTTATATTTGATTTAAATTTAAATTAATACCTCTATGGACCAGTGTTTTAGTTATACTCAAAAGAGTTCCTCGACAAAACGGACAGACCTAAAATATATTAAATGGAATACGTACTGCTGTTTCGGAAGCGCGAAACAGGAAACAGATCATTCATCAGAGGCCGTATTCACCACTCAAGGGTAAACAATTCTCTAGAGACAAAACTTTTGGAACGCATTTTTCGGGAAGGAGAGTGAGTGGTGAATGCAAATTTTGTGACATAATCTCGCTTTCTAGGTAAATTTTCTCCGAGAGACAGTTTTCTCAGGGGTAAACGGAGTAGAGCATTGCTTACACGATAGTTTTTGCTATCGAGAGTTTTTTCATGATAATTCGCAGCTCTCGATAGCCTTTTTTCCTTCATGAGCGCGAGGTGCCTCGCTCTCATGGGGGCGTGGCCTGTGGTGATGATGGGAGTCGCAGGTATCGCGAAAGCCGGCGCGCGGGTTCATGAGACTACAATTATCTCACATGCTTAGAAAGTTCGCGATACGTCTCGAGACTTTGTAAATTTGTAGAGTCAGACAGTGCTTTGTTGAGAAAGCGTGAAGCACAGTTTACTTAAGTTATTTGGCGTAAGTTAACGCATTGAATGTAATAAGGCAGTAAAGGTTTGTAAAAGAGGTTTCGACTGCCATTTTGGACGTAAGTAAAAAATTTCCACGGAGCACAGTTAACAGACGAGTATGTAAAAAGAAAGGGCAAGAAACTGATATGCGATTATGAAGCCTGCTGTAATATTTCCATCCTAATACACGCCAATAAGCTCACTCGTTACTTTCCTCTACGAAGATCATTTCATTGCGCAAATTTTCTGATTCAGTGTATTCAAGGGGCTTTTTCGCTGCAAAAATGAAACAATTGAAGTAAGCGAGACACGTCACGTTTACAAGCGCGAAATTCTCTTTCGAATGATGCACAAATGATCCTCATACAAAAAATCAAGATTTCCACTTATTTTTGGTCATCATCCAACTCTCAAGAAATTATCCAACTCCACTAGGTGGCAATGGTGGCATCAAAGTACGTGTGGCGCACACATGCCCGATCTGCCACATGAAGTTGCATTAAGCGCTTCACTTTTGGTACTGAGGTTCTCTGGCGGGGTGGGTCTGCCGCTTTTTTTTGCGGCTGCTTATATAGGGTACTCACTCTCTGCGGCGCACTCGGCGGGCGTTAGCTTATATGTGCGCTCTTTGCTCTCATAAAAGACTGGGCAGTCACTTGAAAAGGAGAGAGAATGAAATCCTCTTTCGTAAAGAAAACAAATGCTGTAAATGGGAAGTGGTTGTTGATTTGTAATAACCGTTGAGTTGATTTTGTGGGAACAATACACTTCTAGGAACGAAATAATTTGCAATTTGCTGGTATACTTACAACTAACTGGTTAGAGAACGGTTATTTGATTTTGTTTTATTCTATTGCCTAACACAGTTTTTATATATTAGAACTGTCGCACAAATATAAATTATGTACAAAACTTCTATTTCAGTAAGTCAAATAATTTCCAAAAAGTTATCGTGTAAGAAATAAAATTTGCCTCTCGAGACCCACTGTAGTCTTATGAAACTTTTGCAACAACTCTCGCGACTGTCCAGGTATCGTGAGATGAGAGGTGGCTTGTTCGCGATACTTTTCTAAAGTATCACCACAAGCCCCGCCCATCTCTCATGAGACGTCTCATGGATTCATGCGAACTATCATGAGAGTTTTTTGACGAGTTATCGCGATGACAATGCTCTAAAACGGAGTGGTGAATACGGCCTTTCTAGTTTCCTGCAGAGGCGTTGAGTGTACAAGCAAATGCGAGAGAGTCCAGACAAAATTTTAAAAATCAACATGAGTCCTAGCACGATTTTTGTCATACTGTATCGAGATTCTGGGCAGTTTCGCGTTTCCGAAACCGGAGTTAAATACTCTTTGAGAGTTAAATGGAGTTAAATACTAATACATTTTATGTGTTAATAAATATTTAATATTTACTCTATCAGATCAGGGGCATGAAGAAAGCGAAACAGTGGATAGACACAGACTTCCCATTAATTAGGGTCAGCGCAGTGAGTTCAAAAGGTAATATGCACACATATGCGAACGATCCACGATCCACTTTCCATTTTATGCGTTGTAGCTCAAGAAGCGCAGCGGTGTGATTTGAGTGAGTTCCCTTATAATATTGCAAACATTCGTATAGTATACGTTATGCGCTGATACATATTGTTCTTCGAAATCGATAAATTTTAAAAGAAAGGAGGACTAAAGGAAATCAAGACTCACTGGTGAGCTCCCGCTTGACAAACGTTCCCAACAAATCCGGCATGCACAATGTGCGGATGTGCACAGCACCTAAAAACACAAACTAATATAAGTGTAAATACCACAATCACAACACACACCAATGCATAGTGTCTGTTAAAGAACATGTACTTTCCATACGTTTTACGCAAGTTATTAGTTGCCAGCAATACCGTAGATTGTCTTCTCTAATTTAATGTAATCAGACATATATCAACTTACCATAGGAAGACGATCGACTTGATCGTACTGGTGAGCACATAAAGCGCACTCAGTAGAGTCACGTTCCAAATCCATTTTTCAAAATTCAATCCGAATTTTCCTCCTTTCTGAAAATTTTTAAGAGAAAAAATAAATTGAAAAATTATATTATGAACGGTTCGGGAAAAGCAAAACGGCAAGCAAAGGCAAACAGTATTCTAGACTAAATAAGTTGAGAAATGCACACAATGTTGAAGGATCGAGGATCGACGGTTCAAGCGTTAAAGGAGGCCCATGAAAAATAGATTCTCTATTTCTTTAATATTAGCGAAGGAAGAAAGTTTGGTCTTACAAAAAAAATGTTATATTTAGCTTGAGGTTTGAGGGAATTAGAAAAAGGCAAGAGTACTGTAAAAAGGAATGCTATTGCCGTACGGAATAAATTTTAATATGCAAATAGATAGGCGTGTGCTAACTCGCACGGAGGAGCGAAATGGGTGCTATTGCAGAACGGGGGGGGGGGGGGCAGTCAACTTTTCGGCCCAAAGTGGGCGGAGCCTCACCAAACTTCGATCTGTGATATTCGATCTGTGTCCAATCGATCTGTGATATCGGCTTCTTCTAATTATCGATTTATTAATTTTTTTTCCTGGCGTCCATTTCACTGAACCTTCTTTCCAATTGGCCAATTCACTGAACATTCGTCTCAACGAGAAAAATGGCGTGCAAGCCGCGTGACAACGGCGTGCAGGCGGGTATGAAAAAAGTGGCACGCCGTTGGGTTATGGCGTGCAGGGTTGCACGCCGTACCCACGCGGCTTGCACGCCGGGACGTGGCCGCCTGCACGCCGGAAACACGCGGCTTGCACGCCGAAAAATGAAGGACCGTGCCAGGCAGGTCCCAGATCAGTACTAAACCGATGCTAAATAATTTCCAGAAACTGGTACTTACCGTATAGAATGCATTCCTAATCAACTAATAAACAATACTATAACACATGAATCATTATATTACAAATATAAGAACAAATCATTTATTTTTCCGAGAAATAGCAAAAACATAATGAAAAAATGCACAAATCCGCAAATGGTAAACAAATCAGAATATATATATAATATTAATATTATAATGATTAGAAGTGAAAGTGATTGCCCTTCTGGTTTTCAACAGCACAGGAATTTTTCACACATAATATGTGGGAATGTTTTGTAAAGATTACGCTTAGCATATAAATGCATAGAATACTGCATCTGAACTTAGACGTCATGCACTGAAACTTACATAGTAAACCTTAAAATATTTCCAAGCATAACAAATATCTAGGTTATCGTGTGGTGTCCGCATCTACAACCGATCAGCATGTGGGTTCAGGTCCAGCAACGGTAAAGCTTCGCCTAAAAGATAAAATATCAAGTAAAGCGCAATATTATCCTATTTAAATCCACACTTAAAATAGTCAGGACCACATTCATAATTAAGCAACACTTTCCCATCACACCCAAATGGAGATATTGCGCACGTCAGCTAAAGCGAAATTGAGCTAAAGCGAATATGTAAGTTGCATAGTTGGAGCTTCATTGGCGCAACTAAAACTAAAACACACTACTGTCAACAGTACAATAGAGATAGGAAAAGCGTTGGATCGTCGGCTGAACTATCTTTATTATTATTTGAAATATATAATGATTAATGATAAAAAGTATACCTGTTATATAATTGAGCTGTCGCGTGTCGCCTGGACACTTGGCCACGTTGATTGGATTCCATGTGTTGTCCACATCCACAAAAATTAAGGGTCATTCGTCTTCTGCAAAGTCACATGACAATCCAACCATTTATGCAACAATTTTATCTACTATATTTTTTTTCGTCACCATCTTCTCAAATCTGAAAGGTTGCTGCAAAAACACAAAACACAACTATAATGACCGACAGTGAAAAAATGAAAACAATAGACAAGACTTACTGTATTTCCATTTGGTGGAAGAAATCCATGGCCCGGCGCCTTCCTGTGGGTGAGGCTAAATTGAGTGATGACTTGAATACAGGTAACATGACACTGCGTTCGATATTTGTAACCACTACAATATTAGACTTAAGAACAACACATACCTATTCACGTATGCATGGAGTGCAAACAAATAAATGCGTAACACAGGCTATACTCTATATCCTCATTTATGTTGATTAGTAACTGTGTAGTCGAATTAACTGATTTTATGACGAGAGTATGATAAATAACAATAAGTAAAGGCCTTCATTCCGTATTTGGGTTAAATGCAAAACAGGCAACATGGCATACTACATGGTGAACAAATTTGCTACGAATATTGTCTTGTATCAAAGTATCCATATGCCGCTGAGGAAAATAAAAGGATCAAATAAACACCTTTTGGCTCGTGCCCATTTTATGTTGCGTCCGGCGAGAACGAGAACGGACAAAACCTGAACAACTTCTTGAAATCAGAGCGGCAGGAGAGAATTACAAGCATTTTACACACACGGACACAAAAATTCATAGTTAAATAAAGAACATCGATCTAAAACGCAAATTTTCGAATAGTGCTTAATTTTGGGCACTCCCCAGTACAAACACTGGCCGAAAACATATTACTGAGACTAGGCGGTTGGAGAAAAGCTAAAAAAACATACGTAAAATAAACGAACAACAAATTATTCAACCAAAAAACCAGCAGGTGGATGATGGATGACGAAAAAAATATTCACTGTGTGTCTGCCAACTCTAGCATGCTGCGCACTAGCTTGTCACTACGGTATTTACGACACTAATTTGGGAAATAATCGGTTGGCGTGCAAGCGGCGTGGGCACGGCGTGCAACTTGCACGCCGTACCCACGCCATTTCGTCTCGGGCTTTTGGCGTGCAAGCGGCGTGGTATCGGCGGGCAAGTTGCACGCCGTACCGTACCGCGTGCATTTTTGCACGCCACCACGTTGCCAAATGCACGCTGCACGCCGTTGTCACGCGGCTTGCACGCCAAGTATCGTCAGTGCTGAAGCTGAGGCTCAGTGAACCTAAGTTTGGTTTGGTGAGGCTCCCTTTCAGTCAATTATCGATTTATTGAATTTAGGATTAGTGTGGCCACTTTCACTGAACCTTTATCTAAATAAGTGAATCTAAGTTTGGCTAGGTGAGGCTCACCCTTTTACAGAAGTATTGATTTATTGAATTTAAGATTAGTGCCGCCCGCAGAGAGTGTAGGTTCAGAGGAGGCACTGACAGAGTGCATTCTCGTGCGCATGCTTATTTACTGAAAAGTTAGCCGCAGTTATCAGCCCTTATGCATGATGAAGGCTTCGCGAAATTGGCCAAATAGAAATAAGGCTCCGTGAAATTGGCCAATTAGAATGTAGGCTCAGTGAAATTGGGCAGGCAGAACCGTTTTTGGGCCGCCGGAAATTTTAAAAAAATCAATAAATCGATAATTAGAAGAAGCCGATATCACATATCGATTGGGCATATCCAGTTGTCCATCCTGGCCAAGTTTGATGAGGCTCGGCCCACCTTGGGCCGAAAAGTTGACTGCCCCCCCCCCGTTCTGCAATAGCACCGCGAAATGTTGTCGAAAACAATCGCAACATATTCCTTGTCTACTGGCGAAAAATAACCCCCCCCCCCCCCATTAGCAAAGAAATTAGAAAAAAGGAACATACATATACTGGTCACAGGAAGCGGACACGCGAATAATTGAAAAAATAAATGCTGACAATCTGCATGAGAATAATCACATATAGAAAAAGGAATACGTTATAGACAGAGAGAACACGAGAACAAACAAATGATATAACGGAATGCGATGTTTATTAAAGGGTCAGGTCCAATTCAGGTAACCTCCTATTTTTGATCACTCCATCTGATTCTCCGTAATAGAGTAGGATATCCAATATCCAGGCGCAAAATTCACGCAGTATTCAGCAATTTGCTATTATAGCCACTGTTAGCCAGGAATTTACCGCAATTGCAAATTGTCACGCCCATTCTAGCTGAACCGCCAGTAACACATCTCTATATCGTAAAACAAGTTACTCTCCGTAATTTAAACGGGGGTTTTTTGGTTCTTCAAAAAGAGAACAATTCAGTGTTGAAATATATACAAAAATATATGAACTCATAACCGGACAAAAATAGAACAATTCAATATTCTTATATGCGCGCCTAGCTCCAAATTGCCAGTGAATTTTGCGCCTGGAAATTGGAAAAATATTGTATCCTACTATATTTGACACGGCGAATCAGATGAAGCGATCAAAAATAAAGGTTGCCTGTATTGGAACTGATCCTTTAAAGGGATGGAGTCAATTCAAAACGCCGCGTACTTTATTTTTGAATACTAATAGTTTCCAATTCAATTTCCAATTCAAGGATCCCAGAGTCTGTAGTTTGCTGATATTGGATAGACTTGATCGGACGCTCCGTTCTACTCGACAGCAGGTGCACTGTAGCCGGAAGGAAGAAAGCGCTATAGGCAAAGAGGGTTAGAGAAAGGAATCGTTCTCTAACTTTGACGCAATCGCCATCTCAAAATATTTATCAATCTTTAACTCTCTTTGCCTATAGCGCTATTTTCCTGCCAGCTACAGTGCACGGGAGCTTCCCATCAAGTCTATCCAATACCAGCAAGCTACTACTCTGTTCGTCTTAGGCGGGTCGCCAGCTAAAATATTTGCACCCGCGAACCCGCCCAGCTAAAATATTTCTACCCGCGAACCCGCCAGCTAAAATATTTCCATTGCCTAATTCGCTGGCGAAAGTAAACTACTGTAGGCGCTTCGCGGGTTAAAATTAAGTGGGAAATTGTGTGGATATACTGTAGCATTGTGCATCATAGAACACTATATTTGTGGGCCGATTGATTTTCAAAAACTTGCATTTTTCAGTTTTCAGTTTTGTTTCAATCTATGTTCTGCTTTGTTGTGTATAAGTATTCGTTGTTTTTAAAGTGTATGAAGAACATGTCAGTGTTTCTACCTGGCCTGCATTTCAGAAACAAAATAAACGTTTGGTTCGGTTATTTGGAGTTCAATGAAATGACTTATACATTATACTTTATTTAACTATTTCTCCTCGTTGATCACCGTATTTTTCCATGTTGTTTGCTACATTTATGGAAAACAAAGGGTGTCTTAATTTTAGGCTCGGCATCTGGCCTGGTTGGCCCGTCCATTCAGGTAATGGATATGAAGAGGACGGAGAAAGGAATAAATGGCGAAACCATGTTAGCAAACGGATGAAGAAGGAATATACGTAAGTAAAATATGAAAATAGGAATAGCTAAAATCTTCTCGCTTCATGTAACCGTTAATACCGTTTGTACGGAAAGGCTTCATTCCACATCCATACTGTCTTACTAGTTTCTTAGAAAGCTCGAGGTTTCGGCTCAGTTTGTGCAATTTACGTTTACGTATAGAGATGGTTAAGAATGCATGTGGGTGCGGTGCGGTTACCGCCCCGTCCCTCCGGTTGGTAAAAAGTATTAAACGCTCAACCATGTCCATTTAAAGTTTAAAGTGTACGTTTTTAGGTGGAAACGTATGATGGTCAACGACCAAATGAAGCAAAGTTAAATAAGCGAACCACGAACCAGGCGGAGGACAGAGTTAGCGGATATCCATATGCATAAGGTTTGTTTATGTTTTTTTTCATGGTAGCTTAATAGTTTATTTGTGTGAGTTCTACCAATCTGCACAATTTTGACACTCCATTAAGTCGTTAAGGCGCAGCCGACGTTCGGGTATCCAGTTTCCTTTATAGAGTATTTATGTTAAGTTTTCGCGCACTTTCGCATGCGAAAGTATCATCCATGTTATTGCAGTTTCTATAGTGGGAAACTACTCGAATTTTACATACAGTAAGAAATTTACATACACCTGCGGCGTGTTTTGCATACACCTAATGTAAAACTGCGCGAAAATGGAAAAGTCAACTTGGATGGTACTTTCGCGGCGAATTCGCGCGAAAGTGTAACATAAATACTCTATTACAGCGCGCATTTTGCCACTCTCGCGGCGCAAGTGAACGTTTTGTTTATTCCGCAATGTGGCACACTTTGGCGAAATTAAGGCGCACTTCTGAATTTTGCATTATGTATGATAGAATTGCTTATGTGTTTCCAATTCTAGTTCTGCTTTTACGTTTTTTTTTCCAGAAATCTGAATTTGAATGG
Source organism: Pelodera strongyloides (assembly GCA_036852015.1). Classification (NCBI taxonomy): domain Eukaryota; kingdom Metazoa; phylum Nematoda; class Chromadorea; order Rhabditida; family Rhabditidae; genus Pelodera; species Pelodera strongyloides. Next base: position 135,879 of record JAANDG010000218.1, read on the forward strand.
GCGGAGAAACGTTGGGAAGTCTGACTTCACCAGCAGGCAGGACCGCATAAGGCCACATCACATTCTTCTATTACGTGCCAGATTGCCAATCCTCGCGCATCTTGCACAGCCTAAATATTTATTTTATCTGAAACTGTTGGCATTTAGTAGCCGCCGTGTGTTAAATTACCCCTTATTGTGTTCTATAATAGTAATTTAAATTATGTTACCTTGTGAGCTCTCTGATCTCGAAATTTGACATGTTTATTAGTGTTCGTGTGCTCATTTTATGCGGTGTCCCGATCATTAGGAGTAGACTTTGTAAATTCAATAACATTCGTTTACCGCAATCTTACGAAACTCTCAGTTTATTGATATTTAATTTGGGCTAGAATTAGATACGATAGGTGTGCTTCACTTGTTTGTTGAGTTGTTATGTGTATTTTTATTTTGGTTGTTGTTCTAACTTCTGGTCTGACGTGGCTATTTTAGGCTAGGTATATGTATACGTAGGACTGTGATAGTTGTGCTCAGAATGTTGATTATTTTGTTTGCATTTAGGTTGATTGGTAGAGGCATTTAGCCAAGTGTTGAAGGAGACACAAATTTTTAGCAATGTCGTGGAACTTCTGTACTGAACGTTGTGTTTTTATTGGTGTTTGCTTATTATTTTACTCTATAAAGGAATTCGCACATCATTTGTTGGTTACGAATATGGTTTATTAGTGTGATGTGTTTTATTATTAACGTGTAGTTTATAGCGTGGTTTAATGCTCCCTTGTCTGCGTCTCTCCGGCGAGAGGGGATGCTACACTATTTGTAGCAAAACAGCGAAGCGCCTAGCGAAAATTATGCAATTGACACATCCGCCATGCAGGTGGACAGGCGGTTCGCCATTATTTTCGCTGGGCGGCCCGCCAAAAACGAACGCAGTACGCTGGGATCCTTGATGTGGAAACTTTTTGTATTGATCTACTGATTGTGATTTTCATGGGGATACATACCGGGGCAATTTGAATTGACCCCCATCCCTTTAAAGGAAGGCAGTCACTTCAAAATCAACTTTTCTATTCGATTTTTATTAGATGCAAGCAGATTTATAAAACAATATGCAGCCCATAAAAATCCACATAAAATGGAACTCAGGGAGAGAAATCAATGAGAATGAGTTTTGATAAATGACCGACGCCGGTGCATATATGCAATTGCCAGGGGTACTTGGAGAGTGAACAGCCTGCAGTGTTACACCTGGCGCGTGGTTTATCACTGCAGGGTATTTATTATGAAACTCTATGCGGGCAATTATAAACTACGGTATATAAGTAAAAGTCATAAACAGGGATTTCTCTCCCTGAGTTCGTTTTGCCGCACTTTGGCGTTGGAATCGTCGTTTTCTTCACATACTTGAACAATTAATGAAAAGCGAATAAAGAATACGAATTTGTAGTGACTGCGATCCTTTAAACCACAAAGCGAGGTGTAAACTGTAAACTATATGATATTCACAATAATTACTATTATGAAATTTTCGCTTCTAAGCGAATTAGTTATGAATTTATTTAGCTTTTTAATGTTGCTGAGTTACGCTCAACCATTTTTCTACGTTTGTTGTCGCGCCAGCAACAATACTCATACTCTGATCCTGCGCGGCATTTATTCACAGCAAAAATGGGCTCTAGCATTTACGCACAGCAAACCTTCCGGCAAAAAATCTCTAGGAAACATAAAGTGTCTTGAAATTCTTTATCTTTTCTTGAAGGGTTCAGTGCGTGAAGGCTTGCTGGGCATAAATGCCGCTCAGGTTTACAGTGGTTGCGCTATAAATAAAAAACGAGGCTCTATTACATAAATGATAGAGCATCATTTATGTAATAGAACAGAAAGCTCGCATGCATGAGCTCGAACGCAATTGCACGGATAGTACCGAAACACTATAATTTACGCTTTTTAAAGTATTCTTCTCGTTAAAATTAAAAAAAAATCGATAATCGAAAATAATCAATATTGCTTATAGACTATTATTGTGTGCCTAATCGATTTGCCACGTCGGATTACCCTTGTGGCCTAGTATCAGAAAGTTCAGACCATTCTGAGGCTCCGCCCACTCCGGTTATTGTTAGTTAGTTGATAATTGATTATAGCTCCACTAAATGGCTCCAAAGTTCTGACCGATTTATGAAAACAACTTACCTCTAACTGGTCCCTTGAATTCTCGATGGAGACTTCGATCGGTGAGCGGATTCGTTGCAGATGCGAAAGCTGTCCCTTCCGAAAAAAGTCGATTATTTACTAGATACCGCACACTCTTTTCTCCTCCACTGTCCACTCCTCCCACAATTTTCCCGCCTTTTTTTAATTTTTCCCGCCAAATATGTCATTTTCGCGCCAAAAATCGCGTTGAATATACTGTAGGGTGTAATCAAGTGTGCTGCGCGGCATTGGGGGTTCCAAGTTCCAAGTATGCGATTCGCACTTGGGAAAATGACAAATGCCTGCTGCCAAATGCCTGCTGCCTGCATGTTCCAATCGATGTAAATGACATAGACCCGCAGCGATTTTGAATCTAGCACGTATTATTTCAAATGCGGATCTGATGCATTTTCGCTGCAGGCCTTATTCGCATGGGCATGGGTTACAGTAGGCATTTGACATTCCTTTAAAATGGGCTGAACATGGACAGGCATTTGTCATTTCGCAAGTGCGAATCGCAAACATGGTCAGGCCATTAGATACGGATCGGGTCCATAGCGTTTTTTTTTTTCAAAAATAATCAATAACAGTTTCTGCACTTTACTGTGATAGCACCGAAACTATCCAAAAATCACATAAAATAAACTGGTGAAACGCGTGATGATTTTTTAGCAAATAAAATGACAAAAAAACCCCGATATGCGTCCGATCCATGCCCATTTGAGGGACATATAATGGTATCGGGCGCACAGCGCTGTCTCTTGAATTAATCGGGCACATATCGGGATTTTTCGTAAATAATCGGGCACACCTATTCGCCATACGAGTTAACCCATCTAATTGTATACTAAAATTTATTCCATGCGGACCAACGTTCCCTCAATGCCGGATCGACCAATCGACGAGATACCATAGACAGAAGAGTAACTGTAGCGTGATTTGCCTACCGATGTGCGTTACGGAAATGCAAATTTTCGACAATTGTTCCGTGTTGTTCGGGTATGTTTGGGTTCGGGTATACACTGTTCGGGTATAAAAAGAGTGTCGCAGCTCAATATCGAAGTATGCATATGCAATTGTTTCCAATTACATGAATTTCTTATACGTTTGAAACTTTGTATGCCCATACTGAACCAATCATATTTCCATGTAAGTCGCCTCAGGCGGCGTGTGCCGACTGGTAGCCAATATTTAAAAAGGCACATAAATGTGATTCTCATCTACGTTCGCTTTGGAAAACAATTATGGGCTTACCTACACACCCACCATCAACCATGTTCCGATTCAAAGAAGTACTAGTGGACGAAAAACGATAAGGCATTGGAACCCGTAGAGCGGAGTAAACCAGTAAACCACATGCATTTATTACAAATAGTTTATTTCAAAATCAACAATTCAAAACCCACCGTAGTCAAATAACTATATATGTACAGTAATTTTAAAGTCGCAAAACGACTACGTGCAAAGTGTAATACAATAACGTACGTACAAACAGAAAAGCTAAAATAGAAGATAACAAGAACAAATCCTTAACCAAAAACATGTTACTAACTAAACAATAAGGACAATAAGGTAGAACAACGAACGACAACTGATACACCATTCGGCATGCAGTAAGCTGCACTCGCGGCTGTAAAAAGTCGCGGCAACGGTTACCGTAATCCTCGCCGCGACAAGAGCTACCGGGAACCGGGAGAGAAAACACAAAAACGAGTGCTAAAAAGAATAGAGATTCACAACACAATTAAAGCGTGCAGTAGAGCAAAATTAATTCGTGAAAAAGAGACAGGTAGAAATCAAAGTAATGCAGACTAGATATTTCAGTATATACATACATGAAAAGCCCGAATAGGTCGGCTCATTTGAAACTGTAGAACAAATCAAAACATTTTCATTTTCGATATTCGGAGGTGTGCAAGTGGTTCCTATGTAGACGAGGGAAAGCGAGCGGAGCTCATTAAACCATTTTTAGATAGTTTTTTGGCACCCAAAAGTATCTCATTATCTCATTATTTTACCTATTTTACGGTTGTTCGAAATTCTACAAAATCAACAAAATATTTAATCAAAATGTAATCCAAGATCTATTCTACACTAAATGTGTACAAACGTTTGCAAAATCTTCACGTTTAGTTCGCCAGAGGACGCGTTTCGCTTCGCCGAGAATCAGAAATTGTCGCGAACATTTTTAAGATCACAAATCATCGTATATCCGCGATTCCATTCAGCTCATCTGATCTGATTGCCGAATGAGATATTGATTTCCTGCAAAATATAAATGCTTGCCAGACTTCGCGAAGTCTCTCCCCCCCCCCCCCTCTCTCGCTCTTCTCAGGCAGTAAAGTAAACTATTAGAAAGCTAACCTTGATAATGGCCTTTAGTGTAATTCTTTCTTCCTGTGACATTGTCTTGGTGCGAAGGTATGCCTACAAACATTCTCCCGTAGGGTTCATCGTAGTCGTAACAGATCTCAGCCGTCAGCATGTCTTATGCATGAGAACTAGAACTCTTGGTCAACGTAACATAACATCTTCAATATATAATGTGACACTAAATGACCCTACTTGTTTTAAACCATTAACATAAACATTATCTTACCACATTCAAAAATTCGAGCCAAACTTCGCATTCAATGGGAAAATACTTGACAAACGTCACGATGCTGTACACATTGACTGGGGCAAGCTGCAACAAATCTTTTTATATAAAGGGACAAATTTTGCCCGTTTGTTTGTTTGTAAGGAGAACGTTATGCCGCACTGCGAAAATGTAAAACTAAGCGCAAGGTATGCTCGAACCCGTTAGCAGTCCAGCGCTTTACCAATTAGAGAACATCTTTGTTGATTGTGAGCGTTCATAATGTGTCGAACCTTGCGCGAACTTTTATACTTTACGGTACTAAATTCTTAAATATTTAGCACACACTATTAGGTACAAACAATATATCCCACCTCGCCACAATTCTGCAACGACGAGTAGATTGACTTCAAAATCTATAAACGACTTCATTTTACAATTACAATTAATTATTTCGATTTTTACACATGATGACTGCCTAAGTGAAAAATTAAAAATTTCTACATTAAAATACAATGACTAACTCTATTACTTCTGGCCACAATTGCTGTTTCCAGTTCTGCAGAGCGTTTCCTGCCAAGTTCATAGACCTCATCAACAACAAAGTGTATATCTTGAAGAACGGTGTCTGAACAGAAATAGAAATAACCCCACCAAACTACAATTTTGAGTACTTCTCTTCGATTCTAGTTCACCTGAGAGCACAGTCGTAAGAAACACTATCATTCAATACAAGCCTCGCTCTGCGTGCTTAAAAAAGGTTCACCATAGCGGTATGGCGCACGCCTACCCTGGCTGCGCCAAAGGTGTGCGATACGTTAGCGCACTAGTGGCGCAGATGCCGCTTCCCCGCCAAAAACACCGCAAATACGCTCGCACGGCTTTTGGCACATCCCCTCCCTCACACGCACCCTACAGAGAACAGGGAGTGTGCCGCCCACTCCTTTTTTTCACTGCCACCGCGATGAGGCGCGGAGTTTCGCCTAATATATTTGAACGAACCTGTGGCTTCCTGCACGCAATTCACAAAAACTTCATGACAACACAGTAGAAGGAGACCGAAGAAATTTTTGAGCTCCTGCGTAACCGGAACCGGCTCCGAAGAACTTGCGCAAGTCACTTCAGCAAGTGCGGACTGAAAAAATATGCTCACAAAAAAAGAAAAGGCTGGAACTAATCACCCTTTTACTTATAAGTGTACAGTTCTGTTAAGGACTAACTACAAACAAAATGATAAATAGAAAACGAAACCTTCAGAATACAGACGACTCCCTGCCTAAAAACTGCGAGTACTTCTCTGGCTGTGTGTTTCGCATGCCTAAAACGCAACATGAAGCCTATGTGCACATTATGTGATGCAGTATCCAATAAATAGAACCGAGAAAAAAAAGAAACGACCAACCTAAATGCTATCATCTTCTGCCGCAACAAGACTACGGCGATCATGAGATTCCAGTCACAATCATGTTCACACATTCCCTTTCTCAGGTTTAATAAGTCCTTAACAGCCTCCACGTAAGCTTGCTCCTTTGAATCTAAATTGAATAGGGCAAGCTTTAAATGAAATAAGTAAACAGTGGCTAAACCAAGGACGGAAAATCGATGTCAAAAAAAATAAAACGTACAATAATAAAACGGAAAGCGATCGATGACTCCACTGTTGCTACATACGTGTTTACTGGCACACGGACCGCAAAACGCACCCTGAATTAGAGTCAGTTACATCATTTCAGCCGTGCATCTAAAATATTCCATTCAAAGGTCAGCTATAATAGGACCATTCAGCAAACGAATTAGAATCGAAAACAAAGACTCACGCACGTTTCTAATCTTCTCTCCATTCACTCCGAATGGGTCCACAAAAAGGCACGATCGACAGATCCACATATTACGCAAATCGCAGAGAGACGATCTGCACGAGCAACATCTAATCGAGTCATTCTGAAAAGGAATTAGTCTATGACAATAAAACAAACCGGAGCCTAATTTTCTCATCTTAAACTAATATTATTAGCATAAGCCTTTTTCAAAAAAAAACTACTATAATGAATTGCAATGTAAGCGTAACGATCATACGAAAATTCGCGGCACCGCTGTTTGAGAGAGAGGTGCGCCAGGGGCGCGCGAACATTGTACAATTGCAGTTGGCGCACCTGTGGCACACTTTTTGGAGAGTGCGCCAAGTGCGGCATCAACGACACATTCGCGCCAACTGGAATTACTTCGCAAACTACTTCACAATATTCTGGGTCGGACGCAACACACTCGCGTATCCCTTCTTACATTGCTACATGAACACATACCGTAATAAAATAATGGGCGTGGTCTACTCGGAAAGCGCGCTTCCACAGTGTCATCATTAGACCTAAACGTATTAATGTAAAATTTTATTCATACATTGTAAATGTCACAAGTATTGAAAATTTGAAAATTATTACGATATAAATTGGACTGAATATACTTTGACAAAAAGTACTTATAGAGAGCAATTAAGACCGTAATGTATAACTACAGTAACTGTGCCGAAACCATCACAGGGACCATTTATGGACAGCAAGGTACCTCGATGGGTATGGAGTAACTTGGGCGCGATTATTCGTCTGCAGAACGGACACCGCTGAAATTGAAAACTAGTGAGCATGTAACACGCCCTCCACTGAGACCTCAAAACATCTTCAACAATATATTATTATATAAAATCTACCTTTATGTAATATCAAACATCATAAATCTTTAGAACCATGGGTGGAATTCCGTTGGATCGAAAGTTACCGTATATTGAACAATCGAACAAGTTTTTAACTAATTTAACAGCAACTCACCATAACCTCCTTTGATGATCGTTCCATTTGTTCGCAACAATTGCTGCATGCCACATGTTTAGCAGGACAAATGACCTACAATGGTTTGCGATAGCTAGAGCAGCCAAAACATCAGCCAATGAGGAAAAAGCACACTAGCTTTTCCTGTATTACGGTATTCCGCAAACACTGATTTACAATGAAGCGATGCACGGGTGCAGTATCCCACGTATGTAGATAATACACTACATTTGAGTAAAAGTGGTAAATAACGCGAATATGTTCATATAAAATAGCTTTTTTTTCATCGTCTCTCACGCTCTAATAAATATGCAATACTCAATATTCAATCCCAATTACGTATACTCACCACTGGCCTGCTGTCCTCAAAGTTGAAAGGAGATAAACATATGGCACATTCAGCATCCTCACACATACTAAATTCAAATAGATAAATCGATCAGATATGATTTCCGCCTCCGTCCGACTGACAGATATTCTACTAGTATAGTTTAACCAAAAACTGGTTACATATTCCCTTTAATAACTTAATGTTGATGAGTCACTAATAGATCCTTCTTCTGTCAATAAATATTGGATGTCTACGTCTACTGTCTACAAAACAAATCAATCTCCTTGTCTCTTTCAGAAAATAAATGAACTTCCCGTCCCCACACCAAGTGTTACAGTAATCTCATATTGTCAGAGGCCTAAACACTTAACCCTTACCGGGAATGAAAACAAACAAAAATAACTCAACAAGGATACTTTTCAAGGACAGGTATTGAAACAACATAGTACAAAGTGTGAAATCAGCATTACAGTGTGGGCAAAAAGATCATGAACATTTATTCGCAATAAAAATCTGAGGTGGTGAAGCAACAGTAACAAAACGAAATCAGACAAGAATAAAATATCACAGAAATCACATCGATCACTGTCATTTATTAAATATTATTAATTGAAATAATTATTTAAAAAAGGCTTCTAACCTGTCATTTGAGCACATTTCACATAAGCAATATTAGAGTAAAAAAGACCTGATATCAATTTTGAATATTAATAGTTAAAATACTTATTTTCGAGTACTACTACAAACTATATAGTGAGCAGAGCTTCACCCTGACATTGTTGCCGCTCAACTTAGAGAACGAACAAAACAAAATGAGCAAAATAAAGCAATAACATTCTAAAACAATCTACAATCAAGATTGCAATAGGGAAATTAAACTATCAGGAATCATGTTTAACAAACTGCATTAACTTCAGAAAGACAGAAAGACTTCGGAGACATAATGAAGAAGATCATTCAGAAAAACGATAAACAAATGTTTGTTGAATTACGTCTTCACATTCGGAAGACGGGGCTTCTCACACTGTCGGAACTGAAAGAAAGAAACATTCAAAACAGCGTTTCAAAAGCGTCAACAAAAGTGATAGCTTACGAGATCTGGTTTTAATTTAGTCATAACATGCTGCCTGTACATTGTATGTACTCGTTCTGCTGTTATACAGTCCGATCAGACCAAAGAACAATACCATACCTTTTTGTGCAGCATTCAGTGGATGCATTTTGAAGTATGAGCGATCCGTTCGCGTGTTCGGTGCCAGAGTGTATGAGCGGGGATGGTCGGATGGCTGAATGAAAACTAGGATCGTAAATCACACTGGCCAGAAAAGCGAAAAGCTTGGCTTAATCCACTTGCATTGGTACGCAGCTTTGACAGGCTCACGCTCAAACATGTAGCCCCAGCACTTATAGGGTTTCCTAGTTCGTAACTTATCGTTGATACATTAGTTGAATTTCGGGTATTCGTTATTGATCAAAAAGTCTAATATTAATACTGACGCTAAGTCTTACCGTATCTTCAACCTCGACAACCATCAGCTTATTCTTCTTCTGTTTCTGTTTCTTCGCCGGACAAGGCCCGCCTTCACACTCGCGCGTCTCGTACGAATTGCCTGAAATACAGGGATTCCGTTTTCTCCGTTATTAGTCATTTCTCTGGCATCAACAGAACCAACATTCATTTCACTTCTCACACTATGTGAAAGACAGAACCCTAAAGTCAAAGCAGTCAAAGCATACAGGCCAATTTTCGGATGAGACTCCTAACAGAACTAGAACTATATTATTGTTGTATAAGTTCTACAACATGTCAAGCCTGCCATAAGTGTGTGTATAAACTATGACACTGGTGCACAACTCTCTAATCCCGGATAGTAAAAGTGTTAGACAAGTGGTAGAAGACTCGAATCCTCATGACCATACCTTCACATCCAGTCAGACTGATTCCTTCGACGTAATTGCATGTTCTCGTTCGAACCTGTTTCCCACAGAAACAACGACCCCAGACTGTCCATTCGTTCCAGAAATCTTCTGGAAAAGAAAAATGGTCAATAAATGTATGCCTTAAGTTTACAATTCATACAGCACCGTGCTAGGCTTCATGGATAATTCAAAAAGGTCGATCACATAAAGTTAGCTACACAATGCACCAAACCCTATTAGTACCTAATGCGCAAATAAAATATAAAAAATACCACTGTCAGATCCAGTTGAACGTCCTGACATGATCACGGGCTCCACTGGGTTGCCAGGGGTTCTGTCCTCCTAAAATAAAGCGATTTCAGATTGCTCCCAACCAGGTTCCCCTCCCCATTTCCCATCCATCCAAATGAGAAAATGGTCAGTGCCGCAATAGAAAAGTCCTATCCTTCTACGATACAAATGCAACAAACCCTATTAGCAGGTCAACAAAACCCTACAATTACAGTAACCGGCTCCTTATTGGGAACAAATCCATTCTTTGGGGCCAATTCTATATCCATGGCAGACTGTCGGGAAGAGGTTCTCTGAGGGCTATTCGTTTCTTCTGGCGCCTGAAGAGTCTACGTCAATCAGAGAATCCGTTTACCAAGCAGTACACATGTCACTGTGTGTACCAGTGTGAGAGAGAAGGATTGGATCAGGGGTACAGGTTGGTGCGTTGAAACACACACGAACCACCTCCGGATTGGTTTTGGCCACATCCGAAAGCAATTTGAAATTTATATATTTGAACCGAAAAATGATGTTTTATTAAAATGGTCCATCACTAAGCTAAAGAAACCACCAACAAACAGCTCCATTTACGGAACTGGATTCTGAAGTTACATAAATAATGTGATACAACAGTAAAACCACCGACCTCAACAAGCATAACCTTATTTTGCTTTGAAAATGGCTTCAGTCCCTTCACACTGCGGCCATCCATTGAGTTGAACGCATGGATCTCCATTTGGGAAGCATCCCTAAAGGTATATCCAATTTTAGAGAATCAAAATTTAGGGGTGTTCGACGTGTTCGACCTGTTGGCCCACAAACAAACCAGGTTCTCTCGGTAACGTCCAACTGAGTGATATACGAAAAAGAGCTCGAAGGTACCCAAATTACAATGAAAACAATCGAAGCAGTCCTGCGTTGCAAATAACCAAAGATGGACAAATCTTCAACTACTACTGTCTTCAACTAGATCCTTACTTCGCTGAATCGTCAGGATACTTCGGTGGTACTTGCGCTTCGGGAACAGGGGATTCGGCATCCGCTTCATCCAAATCTGCATCGAAATTTTCAATCTGAAATTTTTTTCATTGTATGATTGAATGATCTCGTTTCTTTACCCTCCAACTCCCACATAATACATGTATTTTATTCATGTATTTCATAGTAAATGTATACAATACATACATGAAAATGAAAATAAACTCACATCCTGGTTCATCTGGTTCATTTGAGCTTCAATGCGCCTGATCTCCTCAAGCAGACCCTGCTCATCCTTTGGGATATTCGAAGGGGCGTCTAGCTTCTAAACGATTCAGGAAATCAGCATCTCGGGAAAGAAGGCAGTCAAGTATGGCAAAGTAGGAAACGTGACGTGTATGTACGATTTTCAAAAACAAACAACCTTACCAGTGGGACATCGTCGTCCTTGTCCATTGCCATCGTGCGCGCACCGTGAATACGATTTCCTACACCACTTCGCAAACGGGTTACGCCAGCGTATTCACCGCCTCGGCGAGACTTCTTCCCTCTATATGGGGTACCGCTCTCACCCTTCGAGAACTATAAGAAAGATGAATACTGTATACTGTATAGTTTTTGACAGAGGTAGGAAAGTGCTTCACACACAAATGCGGCACATCAAAAATACAGATCTGGATATTGGAAAACTGGCAGCAAAAACTAAACGCTCTGAATCAATTTGTCCCTGAGACACATAGAAGGAAATATTTTATAGTGGAAAAGAGCCCTTGAATGGTAAGTTTGGGTTTCATCCCACTTTAAAACTAGGAAAAGAGAACAATAGTTGCATAGGTTGCTATAAAAAAATATATACTATATGCAGAGGTTATGCTCAAACTAGGCCTTTGTACTAACCAAACTGGTCATTTCACTTATGCCAACAATTGTCCGATTTTATCTCGAAAACTTCATTATGCTCTGAAACTGATTTTAGCATATAATAAAACAGAGAATGTGTATTCCAGACCAAAGAGTAGCGTGTCATCCTGGTGAAAATAGGAAATTAAGAGCATGATCGAAAGGCCAGTTGGTTATTACAAAGGCCTAGTTTGAGCATAACCTCTGCATATGGTATATTTTTTTATAGCAACCTATGCAACTATTGTTCTCTTTTCCTAGTTTTAAAGTGGGATGAAACCCAAACTTACCATTCAAGGGCTCTTTTCCACGATAAAATATTGTCCTCTTTTCACATGAGCTAATTTATATCTGGAGGCTCACGAGATCTATGTGTACGATTTCTTTCTTCTTATCGATAGATGATGGTATTTGCTTCCAAGAAACATGCCATATGAAGCAAAAGCTTTTCATTAGAAGGAATACATCAGGATAATGCTTTGAATTCTATCAAATTGTTTTACCAAAGCAGTTGTAATTGTGTGTGCCCCGAGGGTATCTGGGGATTTAAAATAAGAAAATAAAGGTGCAACTATAGCTAGATACCCTCGGGACACATACAATAAGAGCCAGATACCCTCGGGACACAAAGGCTACGGTCAAAAAATTTGATAGAATTCTAAGCATTATATTAATTTATTCCTTCTAATTAAAAGCTTTTGCTTCATAAGGCATGTTATTGGAAGCAAATACCATCACCTATCGATAAGAAGAAATAAATCGTACACTTATATCTCGTGAGCCTCCTCATTTAAAGGCGTGGTCACCGTTTTGGCCTTTATGTATTATACATATACTTTGTATTTTTATTATCTGTATAATTTATAAAGCATAGTGTTGGGAAAATGTTTGGCAAGAAATGCGGCAACTGCGAACTCGGGGAGAGAATTCACTGAGAATGGGAGTTACTGCATTACAGTAGATATGAAACTGACTACGTTCCAGAAACCAGTTAAATGGAGAGGCCCATGAGAAAAAAGTTTTCCTTAATTTACTTGCACAGAATGAGCGGAATTTTAGAAATATTACTGTAAAAATCGCAGTTCTTTGCACCTAGAACTCACAGAGTTATTCCCCGGCAAACAGTTCGTCCAGGTACCGTAGTCAGAATCGATTTATGCGCTTTTAGGGCATTACATTATTGGAAACACTTTTTTATAATTGTAGGAATGTTATTCATTCGTTTAACAATTACTGTGCAGGGAAAGAATGCAAATAAACCGACATAAACCGTAAAAACTTATTTTGACGTTGTTGACTACGGTACCTGGCCGAACAGTTAGCCGGGGAATAACTCTGTGAGTTCTAGGTGAAAGAAATGCGGTTTTCACAGTAACATTTCTGAGGTTCCGGACATATTGCGCAAGTAAATTGAGGAAAAAAATTCTCGTGGGCCTCTTGGGCCTCTCCTTTTAGAGGATCATGCCCAAAAAGTGTTCCCCTCTTTTCGGCTGGTCCGGCCTACGGTATCTAGTTGTGTATCTTCATTTTCTAATTTTCTAAATAACTTATCCTATTTTTAAAAAACAAGCAATAGATCGTTCGTGAACGCGAATATTATGGAAAAATAGGCGTATTTTGAAATGTGTTTGCACGCACGTTTAAAGTTAAAGTGGTGATACCGCTGAGTTTGAACGGATTTTCGAAAACGAACTACAGTGAGGAAACTTGGCCGGTGCATGGCATACACTGGGCCCGAAAAGGGTGGGCCGCCTACACCTCGCCTACGCCTCGCCCATACGGCTCGCAGACACAGAAAAGGTGGGAGGCTGGTGCGCTTGGTGCGGTCCGAGTGTAGGCGTGGTGTAGGTGAACTAAAATACACACGAAAGTTGAAGATCGCCGTCCTCAGGCCTACACCCGGCCCATCCTGGGCCGGTGCGCCTCCCACACCATGCCAGGAATGGGTGGGTCGGCCGTCATGCCTGGGCCCACCCGTTGTTTGTAGGCTGCGCACCGGCCAAAGTTTCGCGTTGTACATTCCAATGAAAATCAACATAATTATAATAAAAAAATCGCGCCAATCAATCAATAACTAGTCTTCAATCATGCCTCGCTCGCTCACTCGCCTTCATAGGTAACCTGAAATAACCACCACGGCTGGTTGCATGTGCCAAGTTGCAATTAATTTTAGAAACTCGTGTGCACTAATAATCTGGGTTTTCTTTAAAAGCTCAGGCGCAAGCCCACGTATGGAAAGTTTTCCCTACTTTGTCTGAGTTAAATCTCCCATATTACACAAACGCGGTGCGGCTGCGAAAACCGTTTTGCATAATATGCAAAATTGGGGAAGACATTTGCGAAAGAAGATCCACAGTTCGCTACCGTACTCAACACCCAAAAATAGTTAAAAGGGGTTTCTGGACGTGCACCGGGTTGAAAACCAAAACAAATATGTTAACATTGATTAAATCAATAGCCAGAAGCATTTTACTATGCAACACATTGCAGTTTAGGTGTTTAGGCTCAGAAACGCACAGCTCAAACTGCGGTACATTTCTGAAAATCTTCAATCGCGAATATCTTCCTTAATTTTGCATAATAAAAGCAAAACGGGAGACTTATCACAGAAAAATTGGGGAAAACTTTTATTTACTTGGGCCGCCTTTAAATTATGATTCCTTGACCAATTTGAGAATTGTTTTTAGATTAAATTTTGCTTTCATGGTTTTTAGATTGAACTTTGCAATTGTTTGACGATCGCGACTTAACTAATTCGCTTTAGAGGGTCGCAGTCACTACAAAATCATATTTTTCTTCGAGTTTCCTTGTATTTAGTAAAGAATAGAGAAACATACTTTACCAAAACCGAATAATTTGAACTCCAACTCTTACCTAGTTAACGTGTTAACTAGTTACCTATTTAGCTAGTTAATTGAATTAACTAGTTGGCAATAATAATAAGATTTAGTAACAATAATTACTTTTGCCCTGAAGCTGAAACGTTGTAAGTTGTGTTTCAACGGCGCGCAATGTTAGCCCCGCCCCCTAGGGTGCACTGAGACACAACCAACCAACAAACAGACATTCTTCCACATGCTTTTCAAATTTTACTTATTTGGCCATAATTTTGGTTGAAGTAGATATTTTTATCTGAAAATTTCGCAGATAATCTAAAATATGCCCTTTTAACTAACTAGCTCGAAAGAATTTCATTTTTTCGTCTAGGAACAAATTCAGGGTGGAAACTGGAAAAAAGGCTCTCTGATGTAACCCAAACTATGTTAGCGCTATCGCGCTAACAAAGGACAACGGTAATTTCAAATCAAGTCAGATAACTTTGATATCTTACCTTCTTTCGACTCTCTCCCGCCACATGCGGTTCCTGCACCTCACCAGAATGCTAAAAATAATAATAAAACAGCGTCAAAGACCATAATTGAGTACAAAAAGAAAAAAAGCGTCGAAGGGACCAGGTTCAATAACCAAAAACTGTTGACTATTACGAATCATCTAAAAAAACCTTCTAAAATAAATACCTTCTGACTCGTCCATCCGAATGCCCTACTATTCGCGTCGTGACCAACGCCAGCCTAAACACAGGTCGGATGAAAGTCGTAAAGTGTTTCAACAATTTCAGCTCATCCAGAATGAATATAGAGATAAAAGTTAATAATAATAATAATAATAAAAACTAACTCTAACACTCTAACACACATCACATAGATAAAAGAAAATTCACACATACACACTAGTAGACAATAGCGAAGACTGTTGACACACAACCATACTATAGTGTTTCATCGTGGTGAGTATTTTAATTGTGAAAAAGCATGGAAAGCCATCAATCCCCTAACCTTGCTGTCGTATCCTGAGTCCTCATCGCCAACCTAAGGTTTAAGTGAAAGTTAGCAAACAAAAAGAACAGAACAATCACATCCGATTGCAGTCCTTCGATTCAAGTTCTCGCTTCTATGCCGAACAACAACAAAAAAAAACAAGCAAATTACAAACCATCACCGCACAGCACACTCCATCAAGTTTCAAAATAAGTAATTAATACCAGTACCATACTAAATCGAAAATTTCAGTACCAAAAAAACTACGCTAACTTACTGGTTTAGGCTTGCTAATTCCGGGGAGGCGGAGGCGTGCAGGGGCAACCTGGAATGATACAGTACAACCAAAAAAAGGGCTCCAATTTCCAATATATACATCTTCTGTATGTAAGCTACAAATCTACTAGGACACTGCCACGAATTGAAAACGAAGTTGTACCACAAACCTCAGTCTTCTTTGGCGTTTGCGGCCCAAAACCTGGAGGTTGTCGAACCGACGAAGTGGCTGAAGAAGTGCTTCATTGATATAAGCTGTCTGGACTCAACAAACTTACCACTAACTAACCACTAAGCGAAACCAATAAACAGTGTAGTTCGTGTGCCGGTGTGCCATGGTACTCATGTGTATAGAAGGTCGGTGTACGTTGTATGCAAAAGTAAAGTATCATCATATAAGCTACGCATCTTGCTACACTCCCGCGATCCCGCAACTAACCGCAATTTGGACTGACATGCGCATTCACTAATGCATAATGTCATAACTCCTTTTCGCAACATCTCTTTGACAATAAATTATAACATACCTGCTGCTGGAACCGACGCTTGAGCGGGCGTTTGAGCTGGTGCATAGGGTTGCGCAGCGGGCTGTGGGAACTAAAACAAAGATGTAACAATAGAACGAAACATTACTAGTGATATAACACAAACACAAACGCTTAAATGCTTACAATTAGTACACTAGCACTTGCCTTTTTTTGTATACGAAAAATAAACTTTCCTCCACACAACACTTACAATAAAGATCGTACAAACAGACTGACGAAACCGAAACAGATTAGCATTTGCGGATTGCTATGTCACGTCACGATAAACCGGACAATTGTGTGTTAAGTAATGAGTACACCAACCACTCCCTTTCCACCCTGAAGATCGCCTGCGGTAACGAGGTGCAACTTCTCTTCCAGATACTGCAACGACAAGGAACACTCAGTGATGGATAGGCAGTTTGTCAATTAAGCCCACTTATAGTTATGGTGAGTGTGAATGGTCGAATGGTGACAGTTTACCTTAGGTTAGAGCAATGGCAATCAACCTCGCAAAAGTGGTCAGTCAAGTCAATAAAGACAATTAAGACATACAAAAAATGTGCCCTTCAAAGGATGAAAGAATCCACAAATTTTGATTCATTGTGACAAATATAGCAAGAACTCATGTAACTCACAATCAGTTAGGTGGACACAGAAGACAAATCGGAACAACAAGGACACAATAAATCCAAAAACACAACTGTTTTTAATGTGCCGACATTTGGCTTATTGGATAATACACCCGGACACCATTGGACACTCACTGGACACCCTTGGACACCCCAAAGCGTCTTGGACCCCCTGAAACTAACTTATAGGATGGACGTATAGGATGGACGAAAGCGAACAGTTCTTCATTTCGTTGATGTTTTTTGTATTTTTTTTTAAGGTGTCCAGTGAGTGTCCAATGGTGTCCAGTGAGTGTCCAATGGTGTCCGGGTGTATTATCCAATAAGCCCGACATTTGGACAATTGTGATTGTCGGTCGATACCGAGATTGTCAGAAAATATCGGTATGGAGAATGCCAAATTGTGAAATCAATGCACCCTCAATTCATAAAACAAAAATAACCTGAGCTCCGTGCACTCCCAGCTGATCCAAAAAGTGTTGGTCTCCCACCTCGGCTGCCTTAGTGATGTTCTTCAGCATCCAGTCGAGTGCCTTGGCGGTGTCCTCGCTCAGGTCGGCTGGCTGCTAAAAGCATGCATACATAAAAGCTATCCAATCCGCACACATCAAAACAAGAAAGCGACAAGCGTGCAAAATCTACCCACAAATTTCAAATTATGATAATGAATTTTGATATGCTTGCACTGGGCGCGGGATAGACAATAAATTACAATTTGCAACATGCACAGGATAAGCAAACATGAGCAAGCATAAGTGTTCCCAGAACAGAAGTCAGGAGTTACTCCTTTTATTACATCCCTCTCTCCCTTTGTATGTCTCCCTCTAGCGAATTCAACCCTTCCCCTTCCCCATCCCACATGACCCATCAGCACTCCCACACAAAAGCATGCCAAAAGACTTACTCCTAGATCAATCACTATACCATTAGGTAAGTAAACTTTCTAAATGCATCCTCATTTAAATGTGCTACAGTCCCATACAAAACTTTTACGAGCCACTCAATTGTTCTGTGTACTCTATGTGAAAAAAGCAGAGCTCATAGAACTGCATCCATTTACGTCTCTATCTAACAACAATACTAATACAAGTGTTTACTTACCACTCCATGTTGTCCAGTTTTAGCAGTGGGGAAGACTTCCGCAAGAGCACTACTCTGTAAATACAATTCATGTTACTAGAAAACAGAACCTTCACAGACAAGACACATCCAATTTTACGGTTCTCTAATATACAACGAATAATTTTATGATACAATATATATCACTAACACTAATATTGATGCTACACCACCCCAAATCAGCCATCACAACTGTTCACCTCATAGCCAGATGCCTGCACAGGTGCCAATGTCGAACCAGGGAACACTTCAGCAAGTAGAGGAACTGGCCGAGAGGGACGGATCTGAAAATTCAGCATCTTTTTTTCTATAAGGAAGAATACGCCATGGAAATCACGCCATAAGCTTTTAGCAAAAAACATGCATAAGCGTGTAAATGTACTCCAAGGAAACTAACCTTCTTGATCTTCTTTCGCAACTTTCTCCGCTTCGGTCCTCCAGATGATCGGAATTGGGGCTGGAAATAGTAAAACAATAAAAAAAAATTGGGCACATTGGCTGGCGCTGGATGGTCTAATCTACCATATTCCATTGTGGTATTATAATCCATTGTGGTATTATAATCCATTGTGGTATTATAATCCATTGTGGTATTATAAATAACAATGGTAACATCAAACAACGGAATGATTTAGCAAGCATAAAACTCCAACCTTGTAAGGAATGTCCTCATCCAGGGGAGGCGGCGGTGGGGGAACAGCTGAGACAGCAGCGAACTGATGCACACTCTGATGGGGTGGCAGAGAGGCAGCATGATATTTATCCTTAAAGTGGTATTGTGCGTCAGTGCGTGATTTGTTAAAGATACTTTAAACCGGTAACGGCAGAACAACTGCCTTTTCATGTATTCTCTATGGGATCTTGTGTTTTTAACCCAAAAAAAAACATACACATCTCTTCCAAACCAATTAATTAGTCTACGAATAAAATGAAGAACAGAACATAGTCCACAGAAGAAACAAAACGTAACCCCAAACACTAACCAGTATTCTGCCCGGTTTTTCTCCACTATGCAGTACCTTCTGTTTTCTCTTCATTGACATGCCCGTCAAGCCGAAATTGCCGGAAGACCTGAAACAAATTGCGATTTTATACATTTGTTTTAGGTTATTAAACCTAAAAGCAACAAATATTTACGAAAAACAAGTCAAGACAATCTCTAACGACAAAATATGCAGAAAAAAAAGATTCTCCTACCTGTGTTTTTGCCGCTCAGGTTTCTGTTGCGTAGCATCTGCATCTCCTTGAACTTTCGTATTCATAAACGAGTAGTCGGGATCCAATGAGCGTGTGTGCGGCTCTCTGAAATACAGCTTTTTGAGCATTATCGTTTATGACCAGAGTCTGGATCGTGTACGTAATTCTTGCATATCTAATGTCATGTTGTCTAAAGTTCAAGCAGTAAATGAGGGTTCTCATTATTACTTAACCTCCAAAGATAATTTTGAAAACCAGCCAGAGTACTCAATTGAGAGTTCTGAACGTCAATCTACATTCTGGTCACGTTGTTATACATCACTTATATACAATCGAATATTCTACTCACTTGATTTGTCTTGCATCGCCCTGGATTTGTGGGAAGACGCGTTGTTGAGCATGCACCACATTCACACTCGGCGGTAGCGCGCCGCTCTAAACAATACATACACAGAGTTAAAAAAAACATCACATAGAATATAAATGAGAAAACATAACGTATATTGCAACATATGTAGCCCAAACCAAAAAAATGCATGATACACCTTTTCAATAACAAGAAATCACAAATCACAATTATAAAAGAATAAAAGCATACACACCTTGTGTTGTTCAAGCTTATCTGCATTAATTGATGGCGGTAAAGCTGCACCACGTCCGTTGAATTTCTAAAAATCATATATGCTCAGCATTCAGGATAAAGTCAGTATATTATTTCACAAGACTTGTTTTGTGGAATCTCTTACCGTATAGCCGTAGTCCACTAATCATAAGTTATACCTGCTGATAGATGGACACAAAATTTACCTTCAAACTAGTTTCAATCATTTGTCGATCTTGTTCGGTGCGCTCGGGGAAGAACGGTCCCGATAGTCCAGGTTCTGAGTGAGGGATCTGAACTAGTACTAGTAATAAAGCCTGAACGTATACTTCCGCATCTCAATCACAATAAATTCAATCTCAATAAATTACGTCCGCATCTCAAAATTTTGGAGGTGATTTAGACTAATTTGCATATAATGCATCACGGATTGGGAGGTGATTTGGACTAATTTGCATACAATGCATTAGGGATCGGGAGGTGATCGTCCGCATTTGGCGGGGTGTTTTATGCTACGCTTCCGGCTATCCTGCTATCCCACATAGTTTCCTGAGACACGTCAAATGCAGTCAACAAAAACGCCAAATAATCACCGGGAGGGAAACACAAATTCGTAAGGACAAGACACGAATATACTACGTACATCCAGTTCGTTGTGTCCAGGAGGCTGGGCTTGTTGAGAAGAAAGACCATTTTCAGGGAAGAATGGACCGGCAAGACCCGGTTCCTAAAGAAAAATGTTAAAACACGCGCGTACCTACCTTTATAAAGATTAGTACTCAAACCCCCATACCCGATACCGTAACACCTAACTATTGCGATCAGAGAAATAAGATCACTCGACACAGTACCTCATGATCCATTAATTGAGCTGGTTGTCGCGGCCGTGTCGCTTGAGGGAAAGGCGCAGCCAGACCAACCTCCTGCAATGTTCAAATACAGTAGGCAGTTCTTACGGTATGAAACACAAATTCACACAATTCCGCTACCAGAAGGATAATAATCTATGTGTAAATGCAAAATAATCTATATGTAAATCGTAGGATTGTAGCCAGTACAACGACTTCAAACATATTTCACGAGGATCGAGGATAAGGGTAAAGTCCCACATATGAAATATTAAGATTTTCGAGAAAATATGTTGGCTTCCCCTCTTCCCCAGAGGGACTTTTCTGATTAATTAAAAATATATAAAAAAAACGAACGAACGACGTCAAATAGAGGAAAACCCTTACATCTACAACTTCATTCGGTTCCTCCACATTTCTGAGTAATTCCCGATCGTTGAAACCAAACCGTTCTTCCTGGTGTACAACAGGCTGCGAGTGCTAAACATGGGCTTATGCATAAATGAATAAAAACGCACTGAAGAAAAGATAACAAGAACAATAATCAGACGAACCACAAACAAAATCCAAAGTAAACAAAGAAAGGGAGAACAACTACCCACTCTGTCATTGTTATTGGAAGAATGTGGTCTCGCCGTGGCTTCAGCCTCACCAGATTCGTTGGAAATAGTCGACACAAGTGACGATATTGAACTAAATTGGACGATATGAGAAAAAGCTACAATATCGTTAGGCGTGTCAAGATAACATAGCACAGATCGGAGCCCCTTCTGCGGCCCAGGGAGATATCTGAATACTACTGGACGGAAGCAACATACCTGGTCATCGGTGGTCTTACAGTAGTAGAAGATTGAGAATGCGCTGAAGGAGTCTTTTCAAGAAGTTGTTCCTATAAAACATGATAGTTAATTTGGTAACAACATGGTGTCTATAGCTGGCACCTAGGAACGACGGAGAGTCGTAAACAAGTGAGATCTCATTATGGAAAAGTGGGCATGCGAAAGAAAGCTACAAAATAGAGCACTCGCAGGCAGCAGGCACATTCTCTTCCAACAATCTCAACACACAACACAACCTGCATTAGAAAAGGACGATACTGTAGTGGATTATGAGACACCGGGTTCAATGTGATAAACTGAATGATGGAACATCACTCTTGTACAACATTATTAATTATTACATCCTCTGAAGAAGCCAAGTTTCGCCAACGACAATTATAACTATGGAAAATAGCTGGGAATTCTGAAGTTACAGTATTACTTCCAAATAAATCCCAAAATAAATCACCTTGGCAATCTTCCTATTTCCTCCAGTCAATCCACTTGCACGTGATTGGACGCCAGAATTCGAGAAGAATGACTAGATAATATATTTTTCATCACATTCACAAACCACAAACTAACCATAACCATTACCAATAAGATACGACTAAAGACTCAAGTATGAGTTTGCTGCATGAAGGCATGAAGTGAACAGGAACAGGTTGAAACCGATCTCTTGTCTCGCTATGCTAACCACTTGGATAACAACCAGACACCCGGCCCAGTCAGTATTCCTCTACCTTACCTGCACAACATCAGATTCCTCTTTGCTGAGCAACTCTTCTCCAGTAATGTCCTCGACTGCGGTTTCGACAATCGAAGGCACAGGTCGTACCTAAAACGACGAAAATGGCAACTAATCCAATAAACTAAAGCAGCAGATGGCGAAGATACGAAGGTTTTAAAATATGTGAAAAATGATGAGCCTTCAAATAAACATGAAATTCGATACCAATAAGAGCATTGAACGGGAAACTCAAATCCATGTTTTCCTCAAATAAAGCAAAAACACTCACCGTTGCTGGTCTTCTTGATGTAGTCGTGGATAGAACAGGCGGAATTACTGTAGTACTTGGGGTCACAGTGACGGGCTGCGAAGAACCTTTTGTGGTAGACCGCTGGTGTTTCAAAGTAACCAGGTTAGGGTTCGGTCGCATCTAGAATGAAAAGTTACACATATGAACTATAAATATACTATGTTCACCAAACTGGGCAATTACATACTGTGCACCCATAACATAAAAACCAAACCATTACCCTAACATTAAACGCTTATGAGCCTGCAGCAAGGAGGTGTAACGGGTTAGAACTTAAAACTAACTTCAAACTCAAACATTTCAATTTGAGACGTACCGTAGTTCGCGGATCCATCTTCCCAGGCACAGACAAGAATTGCCTTCCCTCGTTGCGGAGTTGAACCGGTGTGTCGACGTCATCTTCCCTAAGAATATGGTAAATATCACTTTTTTTAAACATCGTACTGAGTACTCCAAGACAAGCCATGCCGATTCATTAGTAACAAAATTCTGAACGAGGGAGTGAACAACAAAAGTTGCGAGACATAGATTCACCAACCTTGACAGAGGGGGCAAAGGCTGCCCATTATCACTATCCATATCGGCATTTATTGGTTTTGATGGTGGAATTTCTAAAGGTTCATCGTTCGATTTTGGAGCGGCGTCATCCACTGGTAAAGGTCGAGGCCTGTCCTTCTCCTTCGCATCGGTTCCTAAGATGGCATAGTGTTATTGTGTTATCACTATTAGTAACGACTTCCGGTCGGATGAGCAGCGCTCGGCACTATTTAGCAGGCGCCAAATTCAATTTCCAATTGCAACGACGATACCGACCTTCCAAAGACTTCTCTCCAATGCCTCTCAAGGTCTGCAACTCCGGATTCTGTGGCTTTTGCCTCAAAGCAAACTGCTTGGCACCAAACATCTTCTCCGGGGTCGCTCCTGTAGAAAAAGTTTTTGTGGATCCAGAAGGCGAGAAAATTAAAACACACCTCTGTGACAAGACACTGATGCACTAACCACCACACTAGTTCACACGGCATTTAAGCCGTGAACATGATATTTTTTATCACCTCGCAAAATCTATACACCGAACGGATAATGAAGAAAAGAAACAAGTTGAACCACCCGATATTGTGGAGACCGATAACGCGGAGTTCGTGGGTTGAAGAGCCGGACTACCACATGGAAAGACCGCAGAATGTCCAGATTTTAACAAGTTGAACCATCGACCAGCGATATTTTTTTATGAGAATTTCGAACTTGTGATGGAATAGATACGAATAGATTACGGTAACCTAGCGTATATTCGTCTATTGCATCTGAAAAGAAAACCACACCTGGCATTCCGTCATTCTCGTTAGGCGGTCTTCGGGATTCAGTAAACTGATGACCGTGGGCAACTGGATGAGGTGGCACCAGTCCTAAACAGAGAGGAATTACTTAAAAAGTAAAGAGTTATGTGGGACAGTG
This sequence comes from Pelodera strongyloides, assembly GCA_036852015.1. Taxonomy (NCBI): domain Eukaryota; kingdom Metazoa; phylum Nematoda; class Chromadorea; order Rhabditida; family Rhabditidae; genus Pelodera; species Pelodera strongyloides. The sequence continues at coordinate 160,178 of JAANDG010000218.1, forward strand.
GAGTAACAAAAGTTGGAAACAAGAAAATTCGTTGAAAATGTTGAGTGCTTCAAGAAACAAAAAGTGTGCAGGTTGGGAATTGAAGGAATATTTTACCTCGTAATTGGTAATTGATCGATTGAAAACGACGTAAATAAAAACAACAAGGAAATTCGATTAGCACGAAAAGATATACACATTTTATTAAACAAACGTACATACATGAATGCGATGAGAAAACAGAAACGGGTCAGGTTTACAAAAATTGATATAATTGCACCGAATTAACAGCAGGGCAATATGAATAATAGGCAATTATTATCTCGACAATCATTACTATTCGTTTTACTATATTATTAGATGGTATTTGTATTCAACTTTTGGGAGAGATGCAAGGAAAGCTCATGAGGGCGGCGAAGTCAACCTCGCTATTCAGGTCCTACTTCTCTTCAGAGCAGCTACGGCTTCAAGTAAATTCTGGACATTCTGCAGTCTTTCCATGTCGTAGTCCGGCTCTTCAACCCATCCAAACTCCGCGTTATCGGCCTCCACAATATCGGATGGTTCAACTTGTTTCTTCTCTTCATTATCCATTCGGTGTACAGATTTTGCAGGGTGATACGTGGGCATCCAACGAGTATTGTCCTTTGTTTGGGTCGTTTGGCTTGCTGTCTCACTAGGGTGCGATCCACCGTCGAGAATCACAGGAACTTCCAAAATATAACTGGGGTCGTCAAAGCTTCGCATTTTTTCCGCGTTCGTGTTCGAGGAAACTGCGTCATTTTCGGCAACACCGACATAGATAGAATCATAAGTTCGGTCAGACAATCTCCAGCCAGGGCTTGTGTGAGAGACTGACAAGTTAGAATTGTCCACTTCACTGGTGGTGTTATTCGTGTGCATAGCTGTGGTCGTAATTCCCGAAGAACTTCCTACTGCACTGGTGTCGTTCGTTGAGTTGGTAGTTATGTTGTGTCCAAAGTCGATAGTTTCAGATGTGATCTTCTTCTCCTCTACAACAGGTTCGGAGTGGACTTCCTCTTCGGCGACCGATGTCAGCAAACTTTGAGTAGTCTCGTGATGTTGCGAATCATATTTATCTGAATCCAAATAATCCAAAAATCCTGATGTGTAAGGATCTGCGGATGATTCGTTTACGGAATTCCTTACCAAAGAAACTGGTTCCAAACCGTTGATGTCAAATAGCAATCCGTTCCGTGCGGATTCTTCAGCGGATTCTTCAGCGTATTCTTCATTTTTAGGAACTGCAATGTCAGAATCGTTGCTTTTCATCGAATTCGGATTTTCACCAAGAAGTTTATGAAGTCGCTCCTCATGAAGTTTAAAACTATTACTCAGCAATTGCATACGATCATCCCGACCAGCCAATTTCTCCAGAATTGTGTGTGTTCTATTGAAAGCTTGAAGAATTCCAATAAGGTCGTCTTCCGCCGAAGAATTCGAACTCAACAACGAGGAGTACTGAATTTGTTTTGCTGTTTGTAATTCCAAACCTGATTCCGATTGTCGAAGGAGATTTCCGATTCTGGTACTGTCTTTGAAAAATGGAGACGACTTCCAACATCCATTTTGTTGCGTGTCATATTCGTGCAAATGTGATTCACTATCACTAGTAATTGGACTTGGAAAAGTGGTCGTATTCTTTGCATCATTCGACTGGTGGTCATTTCCTGCCAATTCTGCGTATACTTCTTCTTCTTCTAGACCATTATCTAATGACGAAAATTCATCCGAATGCATGTCGTTATGGTACATGGCACCGGAGCGACGCCTTGTCACTGTTTTTGCACCAAACATATGGGCATCTTCGAATTCACTGAGACTGTCCAATTGCTCTGGTGAAGTGCTAGCATTTTCTTCATCGCCAGAAAACCTTTTCCCGATACCACCACGATAAGGTCGCATAAGTGCATAATTGTATTTACGACGCACCTGGTTCTCCGTTTCATCAATTTCATCTTCAGCATTCGAAGTGCGATCTTTCGGTGAAACGAAATCAGAATGAGGTATGGTAGAGCCATATTCTATAGAGTTCGGACTGTTACCAGGTATTGAGACATGGTTATCCAGTTCTTTCTCACTGCTTCGAAGAGTAGAACTGATAACGGGATTCATGTCGTTCTCACTTTCTTCATAACCATCATTCTCCAACTGTGCAGATTTCCCTGGATAATTTTTGCTTTCTTGCTCGCCAATACTACTGATTGATATACTTGGCCCACTTTCTTGTTCACTATTGCTGTCCGACACTTCCTCAAAAGTTGTATCTTCATTACTGACTTTGTAAACTATACCAGCAGTCCCGTAATGTTTCGACTTATCTTCACTAGAAGCTTCCATCTCTTGTGATTTGGCTACTAACTCTGTTTCATAGTGGGAATTTCCAACTATGCGATATTGTTCAATATGACCATCAGACAGCTCTGGGACTGAATCTTCAATTTTACTCGTCGTCGCTAATATTGGAGTTCCAAATATAGATTTCCGTTCATGATCCTTGCCAGCGTCGCTGTCCTCTGGCGCAATTTCATCTGTAGAAAGGTAAGGAACGACAGCCGCGGTTGTTATGATTTCTTTTGCTTTTACTGGATCCTGGGCTTGAATTGCATCGAAGTCTCTCGCCAGTTGTTCTTCCAATTCAAGAATTTCTTGCAATTCGTCTGCTGTTATGTCATGACGTGCGCTAAGAGGCTGATCCTCCAAGCCTTCATCCATACCATTCAATGAAGTGGGAAGCACGAACGGTCTTGGACTGTTTGAATAAAGGGTTTTGGACGAAAATACCCGAGGATTCTGTGTATGTACAGGGCCATAGTCGTAAAAACGAGCAAGGCGGTGCTCGGAAGGAGAGTCATAACTCTCTTCCACAATGGATTTTCTTGTTGACTTTTTCGTATTCAGTTTTTGACTTACATCGGAGAGTTCCCGACGTGGTTTGGGCATTGATTCAAGTTTTTGTAGATATTTTGTTGGTGTATTTCGATTTTGCAACCCCAATTCACGTTTGGGCACTGATACAGATTCAGATTCAACATCTTCTACACGTTTCGCTGATGTATTTCGATTTTGCAATCTCCATTCACGCATCTCAAACAACTTACTCGCTGACTGCGTTTGGACGCCTGCAGCACGGGCGCGGAATTCCGAGTTCGGTCCGGAGGGACGACTCAGCTTTGGCGGCAGCTGAGGCTGAAATGAACAATACCACCAAAAAAATTTAAATTTAATCTAATGTTAAGTTTCAAACAAGGCTAAACTGCACGATATATAACTGAAAGCTTAACGTTATAGGTGAAACTAGTACTCGACAGAAACAAACGACATACCATATCTGAATCATCATCAGTTTCTGGATCAGTATAAAGTTGTTTCATTGCCTCTTGTCGATCTGCCTCCCATGGATCGACGACGTCGTAATCTGGAAAGTATACTAGGTAGTATCAGTCTCGCCCGGCCTTATCAACATGTAATACAAGGGCTAATAAAATGGATTACTAAGCAGACCGCAGAACATCAAACGAACCAAGCGAAGCGTTAAAGGCACTAACCACTATTCGGTAAACGACGGCGTTGAGTTCTTACTCCAGGGTCATTCGGATCACAGAATTGCACTTCCTGTGAATAATAAGTAAAACGTGAGCGAAACAAAACAGACTTTTTGGTACCCTTACCTTTTGCCACTAAAACAAAACTACTTTTTTTATGTAGCAAGTAGCAAGTTTCAAGTTTCAAGGACCAAATAGACGATAATTACAGATTAACAACCTTACCCGATTTGTGCCCATGCACGAGAATCCTCGCACGGTGTTACAAGCTCGAACACGGATGCGCTGCCCATTTACACAGAATGACCACGCGGACCACACAGCCCATACAGACGCATACACTAAAGAGAAAGCATCATTATCATTACACAATATATCTTTTTTTCTCAACGCCTCTTTTCAAGAATATGACATTCAGAAATTCTCTGAAAACTGGTATGCCTCAACCTCCCTTCCCATCTACACAATAAATGACATATGCTAATAAGTTGTGGGCACATTGGGCCATAGGTGGTTATTTTCTAGACTACTATTGACAACCAACTCACTAAAGTTAGCATTTGATGGCAACTGTCCGGTAGGTCGTGGTGACGCGAATCCCCTAAATTGACTCAGCTTGCCAGTGGGAGAGAAAGGTTCCGCTGTCGATGCACCATCTCGTTGTTGTGCGACTAAAAATGAACAAATACAAGCAATGGCTCAAGAGCTCATATACTATCAAACGATCAAACTGTTTAATGAAAATCCCTGCTTTCCAAGTTTCATTTTCATTTGTAACTTATAAAACTGGATTGGCGGGTGTTGTTGAAAAGTAGGTCACGCTGTGATGATCGATGAGTGACTGACACTATTACGGGTACTGTACCAGAACATATACCCATACATTGCACTGGTAATGTAAAAAAGTTTAAGATGATTGTTAACGAACTATCAAAAATTAGCGCCTCCTGGGTTCCCAAATTCCACAAGCAGCAATCAATCAATGATACCGCGCCTATCCAAACACGATTTCTAGTTTTTTTTTTACTTTCCCTTTTTCGATAGCCAGCAAAAGCTTCGGGACGAGATGCGCAGGTACGTAATCGTTTATGATTTACCGACACAGTGTCCACGCACACACGCCCGATCCAGCAACAGGATAAATGATACGGTATTTGGGTCAAAAGAAGAAGGAAAGTGTTTGATATCAGGAATGAATTGCGCAAAGGACAAAGCTAGTGCAATAAGGCAAGCGGACAATCAAGTTGGGGAAAAGGCACATGAAAGGAAAGTACAGTAACGCAGCGTGGGAAGTATACAGTATATGCAGATATGTCCAAGGTCGACATAAAGAAATTATACAATTTGCATGCAAAGTGATTTTAAAAGGTATTAGACATGAGGAGGTTAAAACTGGCAATAATGTTTTTAGATGTTAACAATTTTGGTTAGTATGCTTATTGCTTGTAATACTAAAATGCAAAAAAAAACGTATATTAGATGTCAAATTGCCCTACGAAAGAAAGATCACATAAACATAAACGCAACTCGATCTACTGAAATACTCTCGCAAAACCAGCCCCAATTTCCAGTGTGAATTTGGTAAAGAATATCATAAGCTTAACAGAGCAATCCTTATCCTAGGGGCTCAATAGCAATGCAAGAGCGGACTTCACATAATGTTTCTTTGAAACATTTAGTGATCGCAGAGCAGAAATATATGACCTCAAAATAAGACAGAACCTGTTTTGAAATTATTACTGTATATAAAAATATTGAAAAGCAAGGTACGTGCGGCGCGAAAAAACTGCCGCAAATGGTAACACAGCAAGTCTACATAGAAAACTTACCTACCCTACAAGCTTAGATTAATTGGTAAATGAATGGTATAAGTGAAATAAAAAACAAAAACTACCGACCTGTACTACTGCAGACTATAGATGAGAATAAAAAGAGCGTTACCGCGGAGCGCCGACTCCGCATAGTTCACGGGAACGCTGAAACTATAAAAAAATCATAAAATGGTACAGACGTGGACTTGGCCGATGTAACTTGTGCTGGACGTACATTCCCATTTCATGTATAATATGCAAATTTCCAAAAGTTCCGGAAGGGCGTACACACCGGTCACGGTGTAGGATATCGTAGGGACTACAGGTTGTATACCGGCGTGGACGGGCACATAAATATATAACCAGTTTACGTTTAAAAACGACGTTTTTAAAAACCAAGGTGCTTTTTTGCAATTGACACGCGAGTGCGTATAGCCAATATATTACTGGCGGGACAATCCAAGCACCAAACACAAAATGGTCAAAGCAGATAATACAGCGGATGAGAAGCAAATTAAGGTTAGACAAATTTTAGAGCTACAATCTACAATCAAACTGAGTGCGATGTAGGATACGTAGATCCCTCGAACCGATTCAGTAAATTAAGCTACAATATATACAAGATATTAGAACTTGAAAGAAATAAGAGAGTTGTTCAAAACACAGAGATCTGAGAGATCGTGACAAGCAACGAATCGCGTGAAAAAAATATTCAAATGACAACGCTGACACCAAGAGCCGTGAATCGATTATCTGAATTTAGCAGAATCTAATGATAAATCCCATTATTTCTGCTTAACCAGAGAACCAGCCCCGGACCCAGAACCTGATATATTTTATGAAATAATATGTAAATCAACGTAAAAATTAATTTCTCCTACGGTATTAAACCAAATCCACTCATCAGTCGTAAAGGCTCAGCATGAAGCTGAAAAGCACTACAATGAGCGGATATCATCGTCAAGTTTACAAATTCGCATTCATTCCAAATTCCAATCGCTTGACATAAAATAATTTAGGATAAAAATAATTTGTGTAAGGGCGAGCGCGTAAGCGAGAGCCCGCTCGCCGGGGTAACCGGCCAATTTGGGGCAGCAATAATCGAAAGTTGTTGGGTGATAAAATGGAGCGGGTGAAATCAGTGGAGAGAGCCTAAAGTGGGGCGTCCTATCATCAGCCTCGGGAGCGATCTGTTGCAATATGCGATAGCTGGGGAGACGCAACGAAAGTTCCCTTTGCTAAACGGCAACTGGAGCTTGGAGCTGGAGCACAAATTATAAAGAACAAAACATAACCGCGTAAATGTATAAGATGTCGTACATACGCCAAATAAGTAAAGTGAGCCAGTGATTAATGTAAACAACATGTTCAAGGTAGGATCGGACAGATATTAAAAAGAAAGACCAAACAAGAAGCATGTTGCCGATATTTGGCTTTATAAGCCGTAACACATAGTGAATGGTAAAAGGTAAAGATTTCCCGTTTCTTTCCTCTGGATAAAGATAGGATGCTAAGATAAGGTAGGATGCTATTCCTACTATTCCTTTGTACGATCGGTCATAATATTTACAAGAAAAGGATGACCAGAAAATGAACGTTTCGAAAATACATAAGCCAGGCAGGCGCACGGTCTTTTAAATTAAAGAAATATAAAAATGTGGCTATTCCTGACCACAGCCTGAACACGGTTTCCATAAGCTGAAATCATGAAACCGCTTTTCAAGAACGAACCTGTCGTCAGTAACATTAGGAAAGAGAACGGATATCACAAAAAAGTTAGCCGTTTAGCACAGACCGAATAAGATACGCTTTATAGTTAGGACGTGCGCATGGAGCCAGGCATTTGAAATAGTAATGAACCATATTAAGTTGAATTCCAACCCAATCAAAAACCGATAAATTAGAGAACAGGGAATCGTGGATAAATTTAGGCCCTTGGTATGCAGGCAAATCAGTTCAACTAAAATCTACAGTGCTCAGCTGGGAGGGGGGATGTGTTACAGCCATTTTCTAATTGCATATATTGGCATAAAGAGAATCACTTTCTAAAAGGCAAAGACCCGAGGCGACCGCCCTTCAAGTTCATCACGTCGTATCACCAATTAGGTCAGTAAGTGTAAGCGAAAGCAGCAATAGCAAGCCTGTTTCGGTGCAACCAGTAAAACATGTTATCAGTGATTCTCAGGGAATGCTACAATTACGAGTTACATAGCCTGAACAGAACCCGGAAAGCTTCTCGCTCTCATCCCGAATCTAGCAGGTTGAACCACTCATTTATCTAACACGAAAGCACATCACTTGCTAATATCTAGTATTTCCAATTCCATAGAACACTGCCAAGAAACAGGAGCTACGGGTCGCGTCGCATTTACATATTACATCCAAATTCACAGACATGAGTAGGTTGGCGATCCTAGTAAAACGGAAAGACAAGAGCACATTAGCAGGAACTATGTTAATTGGATTTCTCGCTGAATGACTAGATCTACAGTCTACAACGAACACACTGACCCTAAAATGTGCATAGGATCCTTATATTGAGGAAACTAGAGGAATTCCTAATTACATAATGAGAATCTCCGAAACAAGTTTCTAAAATGCTAAATTCTGACAAAGTATAAAATGTAGACTCTAGACTGAGTACGAAACAATTCTTGGATAGTCTTCTGGCACTCTTTCGCTTTCGTGGGCAAAGCTTCCGATATATCATCAACCATAAGATTTTGAAAATACGCAAAATGAAGTATAATTCTACACAGATCGTTGACTTATCCCCGCCGAAGGGCCGAAATAGATTTTGATTATCCAAATCAAAGAGGAGTGGAAGGCAAACACACAAATAGTATTTAGGATAAAGAACAGGAAAATCATAAAAATAACTATTATGAAGGAGCATAAAAATTCGAAAACGTCATGTGCACATAAAAAATGCGCGTACAGACATACAAGATGTAATCGAGAAGAGGCCATGAACTGAAATTCCTAGCCGATGGCTGTTCCGGCAAGTTTGACCAGTTAGAGGATCTAGATTTCGCTTTTCACTTTTCACACAACACCCTTTATCTACATGTCGGATCGACTACAATCCGCAGCCAAGAGTTCAGTGGTCGCTGGGCATGCATGACATATATATATTGTATAAATATATATATATTGTATAAATATACATATATATATATATATATATATATATATATATATATATATATTATATATATAACAAGTTTAATTAAAGATGAAACCAAATCGCATAATGAGTATCAGTATAGAATCGTAGAAAAACACTACGCATATATTTAGGTGGGAAAAACAGTGAGAGGTGAGAGTGAGACGATTCATTGTGGTTACACGGTTACACCTACACTCAGGAACCGATCGGGACAGAGACTGAAGATATACACAGTTAACAAGAATATAAATGCAGAGGCAGTTAGCAGCTATTAGGTATAGAATGTCAAGGGAATCCAGTAAGTGGTTTAACAAACACATAAACCTCAAAAATGATAATCAAATCCATCAAAAATAAAAGAGAGTGCGAATAAGAACATACCTATTTCCACAATTTAAACCATCCGTTCCCATTGACCACACCCCTTTCCTGAATCCAGTGTCATTTAATCTTCGTTTTCTCTTGAAAAGCGTAAAATCTAGAGCCTTAGAACTTAGAAGCTCTAACTGCTAAAATCTGAAAATACACAATACACAAAGTATAAATATAGATGAGCCCCCGTCGGCAGTGTCGGCACCCATCATCAAGCAAAGCAAAATGATTCAAGGTTGAACTGTTGAACCAAAAATAGTTTTTAAATACAATTACAATGCACTACACATCAATGTGTATAACAAACTGCATTTGAGCAAGTAAGCAAGTATTGATATAAAGGGCAAGTAGCGAAGCTGGAACGAACCAACGAACCAGAAACGGTTATGAACACATAACGCATCAAATAAAAATTTATGACACCTGCATACTTCATTAAAACAAAAATTAAAAATTCTACTCCCACTCCCACAACTCAAGTCTCTAGATTAAACAAGTACAAACAAATCTACCAGCCACCAAAAAAATTATAAGCTTCAATAAGTATATATAAACAATAAAAAAGCAATGCACATCTACCGAAACCAGTGTCGCATATACAATAAATCCATTCTAGAAATAGGTACCAAAATTAGAGTCAACAACAACGCAACGCAATTAACTGTTATACTAAGCATTCTAACTGTAAACGAACGTTTAAAACACAGAGTAACCCACAAACGTCAAATATGCATGCATCACTTGATTCAATGTTCCCAATTAACTAACATCCTAATTGACTATTGACAGTGAAGACATTCAACACAGTTATTACAGTAGGTTATATAAATATTTACAAACAAAAGCAAGAAAAGATTATGAAGATGTTATATTACCTTAACTCCCCTACAAACCAACGAACTTAGAACATACGCAACACAAACAAACGATTAAATAAAACTCTACTTATCTAAGAAGTGCCGTCACAACTGCATCCACGTTCAGAGTCCTGAGATCCGTGTAAGTCTGCCCACATCCGACGAAAACCACCGGCTGCCCGGTTATATAAGTCATCGAGACAGCCGCTCCCACCTATAATTTATTGTTTCGCAAACGTTAGACTTTAGACTAGTACAAGAAAACTATGAAACTTAGTTTACAATAAACACCAAAGCGTATTTACAAAGAATATCACAAAAACTTAACAGAGTGTAGCAAACAAGTGCACCAAGGCCCAAGAAAAGCGAATAATACACAAAAAATAAAACCAACCTTATCATCAATGGTATCAAACTTGGTGAGCACAATACCATCAATCAACCTCGGAGTCTGCCCAGGAGTAGAATTATCCGCCAGAGCCTGAATTAATATAACTACTTTATTCACAAATTCAACACGTTTGAAAGTGAAATGACCTGATGATGAAAAAAACGGGCATCGTCCATGAACTCTCAGTACTCAGTACAGTGTGTACCGCCTTCACTATCACAACCCACATACGGGATGAAATTGAACCGTACATACATTCTTATTCTTCCTCGACACGACACGACACGACCACTAACATTGCTTGAAAAAGTACGGGGAATAACGTGGAATACGTGACGTTGTGATATTTAATGTGAAACTTAATGTGAAACTCGCTCTCGATGGATATCAGTGGGATAGAAGCAAGACAACCGAAGATATTGAATATGAATATCTCAAGCTTGTAACACGACGACGACGCGACAAGAAAACCCACTTAATCAATCCTACCTGATTAAACTTGACGAGCTGATCCACTGCCTCATTTCCTACCAGAGCTTCACCAACAAACAAACACAGATCGGGCTCGTTGACACGAATCAACTAAACACACAATTAATGAGCGTATGCTAAGTAGCTGATGTTAATGATTATGATTAAAAGGGATCAAAGAAGTCTTCACCTCTCTTAGAGTTTGAGTTAGACTGAGCGAGACGATACGATAGATTAGTATAATGTACGGAGTTTTACACTCAATTAAACTAGCAATGTCAATTCGGGCAGCAATTCTGCGTCTCAATTCCTATAGTCCCTACGCCTCACGTACTATAGTTACAGTACACTAACCTTAGCCAATGCCCTCATCAACGGCTCATTGTCCTGCATTCTTCCCGCCGTGTCCACCAATACAACATCCACCTGTCTTTCAACAGCAATGGCAATAGCGGCGGCCGCAAGTGATGCCGGGTCTTTACCGTACCCTTGTTCGAACAGCTAAATTCAAATGCTTACTGTGAATGAAACAAAAGAATGCCAAAACACACTACATAAGAGGTCGAAAGAGCAAACAAGAAAAGAAGTTAAAGTCAAATGCACGAATGCACCACACAAAAGACAAAATCAGTTACCTGAACACTATTTGGATGCAATGCATTCAAGTGTCTCGTGTGCGTGCGTAGCTGCTCCACAGCGCCTGCTCTAAACATACACACACTATTCAAAGACAAAAAAAAACAGTATCTAGTATTTATAGTTGACACTGGCATTTAGCCGCAATACTTTGAATCATCTGATCTGTCTGATCATCATAATGTAAATTCCACGTGGAAATGGACGTCTTACGGGGATAGCTTAATTACTTGTCACTCTAACTAAGCCAATGTGGAAGTCTAATTTTCAGCACTTTTGTAGATAAAGACAAGGGTTAGTAAGTGGTAAAAGTATGTGAAATGTGAAACGCGTAAACAATCTACCTGAAGGTATCTCCTGCGGCGACAAGCACTCTATGCCCATTTTCGTTGAGCCAGAAGCAGATTTTGGCGAGATTGGTGCTTTTTCCCACTCCATTCACTCCACACATCACAATCACATAGGGACGACATTCGGATTTCGCCTGGGCCACATCGCGCAGTATATCCACACGACGTTTCGGAGATAAGAGCTGAAATAGTAGCCTGATTCCTGATTGTAAGTCATATTCCACTTCCCACACGACAAAGCTATTAGCGAAACGTACATGACAAATATGAACAAGAAACCCTGCTACGGCCTGGACGAGACATGAATACACAAAGTCGGCATAATGTAAAAATCATACCTGAGTTAATGCGTCCCGCGTCGCCTCACGAACCTCCGTCTTTATGCGCGTAAACGTGCCAATCACTTTCCCGTCAAGTTTACGGGCTACAGAATTGCAGATCTGGTTCGCAGGCTCCGCAGCCACGTTACGCACTGAAATGGAATTAAGAAAGTATACCGTCTTCCGCAGCACATCATTTTTAAATAACTTTGAGATTTGAGATACTGTAATAGAAAAAAGACAAACAAAACACTGCCTCTTAAAACACACAAATTGAAGAGCCTATCCAAACCGAACCGACAAGACAAGGAAAAAGTAGAAATTTAAAAATGACTTACATATCAAAGTCTCCTTCATTTTCTCAAGTACAGACGAAAGATCACTTTCGGTGATCTTTTTGCTTCCAACCAAGTTACGCAATGAATTCAACCAGCCGCTGGAAGCTTTTGAGTCCCTAAACAAAACAAACTTCCAAAAAAGTAATATATTCACACTACGATTAAAAAAATGAACCTCAATAGGACAACATAATCCTCAACTAACAAGACTAAACTATATCAAAAACAAGTAAACACCGTACTTCTCTTCGTTTTCCTTTTCCTCCGCATCAATGTTCAGACTGTCAATGTTCAACAATTGGGCGGATCTACCAACGAAACGTTTCTGAAATAAAAACAGTGTCACCAATAGTCATATCCTATTTCACGAAAAACAAAACATTCAAGCGTTGGTCAGACTCCAACGGATACATGCAAAATAGTGCCTTCTTCAGCACTAAGCTTTGCGTGTTGCATATTTATAAGAAAAACACAAAGCAAATGACTACCCGAAAGTCATCCCACATTGACAAAGGGCCAGAGTGATGTGTACATATTTTTTAGTTTTAAACTGACAAACTGACGTGTTCTCTTATGAACGACTCATCGACAATGTCATCTGCCTTCTCCTTCTGTGAGACCACATCGTTGTCCACAGCTGAAGTTTCAGAAAAGTCCAACTGAGCCAGTTCTTTGCTGTTGCCTTCAAGTGACCACTTTCTGTTCTCTTTTCCACTTTTCTTAATAGCAGACGCCTTTCTAAAGAAATGGCAATACACTCGGGGCATTACACATAACACATGGGAATCTATCCGGCATACGTTTTAGAAACCATGCAGAACACCACTTTAATATCGCTTATCGACACAGAGCTCCACACATTCATTAAGTAAATCGATACGATCACCCACCCACATTTATTCACAGTCGAGACATTGTTTCCGAGAATCTTCTTTGCCATTAACTTGCGACGTTCCACAACCTCATTGTCGTAACTAAGTGCGCCAGCCATCTCGGGAGGTTCTCTGTAATTTTAGACAGTTGCACGTCGTGAACAAAAAAGGGCAAGTTCACAAATGACACTTCACTTCACCTTCAAACGACATACATAAATAGTACAGTAAATAGGCAAATTTACAAATGATAAAGAAATAAATGAAAATGAAAATACCAACCTTCCCTCAACAGCATTGTGTGGAGCATCAGTTTTCAGATTCTTATCGACGGGTCTGGAAGTCAAGGCACTAGCACTTTCGCTTGTTTTCTGAGCCTTGTGCGCCTTATTAGACTCCTGGGAAAGATATGTACGAACGATATGTGAACGATATAATATGTACGAACGTGAAATTCAGATAGCAAATGTCAAGAAATGAATGCTCCTAGCTAACTACACTACGACCATAGACGCTAGTGAAATATCACAAGTTATTATTCCTTGTACCAAACAAATATGGGATCGGAAAGGAACTATGCAGGCAGACCAATAAGCTGTGAACATAGACATACTCGGAAGGAACGGGGTCTGCGATCAGTTACGTCTTTGAGGCTGTCACGATGAATGGAAGTGAAAATCCTAAAAAAAGCGGCAAACTAAAAAAAGGCGAACCAATAAACTTACACATTGCATAATGTGTTTGTTGAACGGTTGCACACAAAAAAAAACACTAAAATACAATGGAAAATGGAAATATTACCTAAAAAGCAAAATTGTTACCTTTCAAACTCAAGTGAGAAGTTAGTGAATAAATTTTCCCGTTGTTCATAAAGCACTTGCGCATCACTTAGAACATTTTTGTACAAGTCGCGAAATCGGATCGAAGCTTCGGTTAGCAAATGTTCTCCATACGACAGCTGCACAATGGTTTGGTACATTACCTAAATTATGTAATAACAGTTCGCCGAGAGGAGTATAAGGCGCGAAACTGGTGGTCTGGCCACTTGCGGAACATTTTGCATCATCGAAGTTACATTACAATCTGCAAATTTGTAATTATCTCCCCATTCTGGCGGACCCAAATCTGGTTAGAGTGACTGTCATAGAAACAAAGACTAGTATGGGGGGGGCTAAATTAAAACTTACAACAAACACCAAATCGAACTCGTTATCGAGGTGGAATTTGAAGGTGGAATTGTTATCTTGAAATGTTTTGACATCGCCTCTTTGTTGCATAAGGACATCATTAATCATCCGGTTAATGGACGACTCAAAGAAATTGTGTTCCGCAAGCTCCGCCTAAATCATACATTAAGTTGGGCAATTCGTAGAATACTAGTTCGGCAATATACCACCCGCCAACAAAGATTTCAAACTGAGTTCTTGTAAGGTATAATATTTTAAGCAATTTAAAAAAAACTGGCTCCTTCCCGTTCCGTCTTTATTCTTACTTTGGCAGATAGCGAACAAGCAATATTCAACTTACAATAATACAATGAAAATAAATTTAAACAACTACCTGGAAATACCATAAAAGAATCCCTCCTTTTCCCAGAATTGCAAAAAGGTCAATCATGCTGATGAATACGGAATATTTGCCGGTCCTTCTGAAAACAAATACATTGCAAGCACGAAAAAATACGGCGAAAGAACTACAAGGAGGAAAAGACAATAACATGTCTACAAATGGGTAGCAAGTATTAGGCAACAAGTATACACAACAGAAGTTTTGTCAACAATTTCGTCCGATTGCGGTTGCGAAACATAAGCCGAGGGAAAAGGGAAGCAGAGTGCAAGGAGCAGCCTCAACCTCATGATGCAACATTGCAAAGGCTACGCTTGCATTTCGCTGGCTCACGGAAAAAATCCACAATGAGGCACGATTCTCATTTTTTGAATTCACTATAATTTTTTGCATTTATCGTTTTCTCATTTTACGCACACCGCACTCTATACTAAAGGCGCGTTCGACCTGGGAAAAGTAGAAAAATTACGAAAAAAAAACATAATAAAAATAAACAAATAAGAATCAAATAAATGAACAAAAGTCTTCGGAAATAATAAAAAATAATTTCAGAAATCGGCATTTATTGATTAGGAGTGCAAACATTTCCCAGACACTTTATGCAAAGGAAAATCGATAACTCGCAGCATCAACTTTGCTTTGATCTTGAATGAGTTATTGCAACAATGCAAAAGTCATGCAAGCTGTATGCAAGATCAAAGCTAATTCAAAAAATTGGCGTATATTGATTAGAAGCGCAAACATTTCCCAGACACCTTGTTGTTTACAAAAATCGATAATGCTTAGCATCAACTTCGCGTCGATCTTACATGAGATGCTACAAAGATGCAAAATCCATGCAAGATGTATATAAAATCAAAGCTATTTAAATCGGGCCCGCGTGCACAAAATTGCATGAATTTTGCATGATGCGATTATCACGCTGCCATAGTAAGAAATCGATGCTTTTGCTTACGCAAGATCGATGCAAATTCGATGCACGCCCAAGCGCCCTGTGCTTTTATCGTTTTCCCATTTTTCCGAGCTATTTCTCAAGAAATCAGGATAATCGCAAACATCTCGGATATACTCGTCAATAGATCTTTTGATGCTAATACCGCACAGTTTCAATACTAAATAATAGCACGAAAATTGCACGTTGCCTACTTTGTGTTTAGTACAAGGTGCCAATTAGGTTTAGCACACGATCTGTTCCATTTCGTTGCTCACCTTGTTGCGGTTATTTTTTGTCGTATTTTCTTGCTTTTCTTTTGCAATTTTTCCTTGTCGCTTTACCCCGCATTCAGAAAAACACATTCTTATGCGAACGTGTCGCTATAACTCTTTAGTCAGAATGTCTTCTGGAGCATGGTCTCTTTCATAAGTTCTCAGGATGTTGACGGCTGCCATATTGGCCCATCTTAACGTTTGGGTAGGGTTCTTCCTTCCGAATGAGAGATCCTCCAGCCCTAGTTGACAGTGTTGTGATGTAGTCTTGCTCGTTAAGATATGTTTGTTATTGAGTACTGTTATCATCGTGATTTTTTTAGGTACCCGGTATGTACTCCTCGCCTTTCGTTTTCGACGGTGTCTCCAGAACAATGGCCTCCACTTTTTCGAACGATAAGCCCGATGTTACATCGTATGGGACGTGCGTCGACATTTCTTCTAATGTACGTTAGACTTCCGTAGGGGCATAATGGGGTTTCCATGTATGCGATTCGCACTTGCGAAAATGACAAACCGCTGTCCATGTTCGTCATTTTACAGGGTGGTCCAATATTTAAACCCTGGAAGAAATTTTTTCGAAATTGAATAATTTCGTGAGTTTTCATTGAAATGATGTGATATTTTGCACGAAGGTTCGTTATACTGTTATCTAAAGCGTTGCAAAGTATCATAATGATAACTTTTCTGATCGCTGAATAATGATGTCGGAAAGCGAACATGTCAGTTTGATAAAATTCGTCCTGAGGAACGCGCCTCGGGTATCCTTCTTTCAGACGAGCCTTATTCACGAATCAGCAGGTCTACAGCTACCAAAATCCGCGTGTGCTTTGCAAACCGGTCCAGGATGCCAACGGTAACGAAAGAGTCGTACGTCCGGTCGCTATCGTCAGCTGGGCGGCTGTGACGTCGACGGAAACGACCTCACGGGTATTTGTGACTAATTGCGTCGAAATGCACAGTCAACATTATCTACAAAGCGTGTTGATGGTCTCTTTACTTCCACGGAGCCGTAATTATTGCAATGGAATACAGTTGACCCTCAAACAAGACGCAACATCACCTCACGAGTCGACGATCGTGTAGGGCCGTTCTCGTGCCCGTGTTTTCTGGATTTGCAGCCATGCGGAATATCGGCAGTATTCGTCCGAACTGAATTCTTCCGACTTTCGCACTTGGTCACACTTGGAGGGGAAGGCCTGCAGCTTGTCTCACACAAATTTGACCTCACTCCGTACTGTCCTTCCCAAGTTATGGGCTGAAGTGTCGCCAAATACCTGCGTTCCACAGAGGGCTCGTCTAAGAAGCATCTGGAGGACTGTGTGAAGGAATAGGAGGGATATTTTGAAAACTCTATTTGTTTTATGCTGCAAAACATTATAACGCGTTGTTTAAAACGAATCGCATGTTCATTGCATCAATATTACTGTTTTGGCGGTTGAAATGCCAGGGTTTAAAACTATTGGACCACCCTGTACATGTATGTCAACTGCCTACCGTAACCCATGCGAATCGTATCGCACGTTTGACATGGTCCTGCAGCGAAAGTGTATCAGATCCATGCTATTTGAAATAGATCCGTACTATTTTGAAATAGATCCCTAGATCCAAAATCGCTGCGGGACCATGTCATTTACATCGACTCGAACATGGACAGTCATTTGTCATTTTCGCAAGTGCGAATCGCATACATGGAAACCCCATAAAGCAGAGTAAAATCACGTCACAAAACACTTTTCCGAGTGGCTCAGACCATCTCGGACCCTTAGCGGGGCTAGATCTAGCCAACAGTTTTTATGCATATGCAAGGAGGAATATAAAGCACTGTATTTTTACTAAAAAAATGGTTTATCAGTTTATCTGACTCCTATTGTTTTCAATTTCAGAGTGAATATGAAACAGATTCGGAAGAATTGGAACATGTTCGGCAAAAATTTGAGGTTTGTTATGCTGCCTTGTGTTAATTCATTGTAATACTGGACAAAACACATCACACATCCAGATTGGCTTTGACCATCGCGACTTATTCCAACTCCAGATTTATATATTCGAGTGTAACGTAACGGATAGCTGCTTATACATCCCTTATGTACTATTCTTGACATAAGCTGGGTGTAGGCAGTAGGCAGATCAGACTGAATTTGTTAAGGCCGGTAATTATTATGGAATATTAGTAAGTGTTTTTTCCAGGAAGAGGATGCTAAAGAGTATGGCAATGTTGATTTGGAGAACTCTATTCACATCGAAAGTGATTCAAATTCAAATGAATCCGAAAATGCGATGGACAAAACACAAAATCTTGAGTCTGCCAACGAAGATGAGATTGAAATTGAGGTTTGATCGTTGTTTGTTTTCACTTCACGTCTAAATTTTGTCGTCTTCTTACGTAAGATACTGATTTGTTTATTCAGTAGTTCGATTTTGCAATGGTTAAAAGGTCGTCGTCGTATGGGTTGGCTCTTTGGCGGTTTTCGGGAAATAGCTTTTGTATTCCCTTACTTGCTGCTTGGTGTTCCTATGTTCCCAACATCTAAAATTTAGCCCGCCCAAGCTGAACGAGAAGCACGCGAGAAGCTTTTACGACAGGTTTGAAACGCATATGAATAACGGATGTATACGTTATTCATATGCGATATTCTGTAATTGATACACGAATTCATTTTTTTTTATAATAGTTTATTGATACACTGATACACACATAAATAGTTTATTGATACAAACATTATTAGGCGCCTATATTAGGTTAGCCACTTTAGTCATTTAGCTTCAACCATATATATATTGTCTAGGCAATATTTGACGAATTGAATGCGGAATCCGAGTGCTTATTTGCTGATCATGCGGGACATGGAGATTTTGAAGACGTGAAGACCAGGGAATTTGAGATGATGCCCAATGT
The DNA here is from genome assembly GCA_036852015.1 of Pelodera strongyloides. NCBI lineage: Eukaryota > Metazoa > Nematoda > Chromadorea > Rhabditida > Rhabditidae > Pelodera > Pelodera strongyloides. Next base: position 178,981 of record JAANDG010000218.1, read on the forward strand.
TTTCTACGAATCTTCTGCAAACGATACGGAAATAGAAGTACCTCCTTCAGACACTGCCTCTGAGACGTCGAATGTAAGTGTTGGTGGCTCGTTCATTTTTTTGTATATATAATACCACACAGTTGCCTCACAAATTATATGATTATGACGAAGTGAAAGCAGTGTATAACTCGGTTGTTGCTTGAATAATTCAATCGTTGTGATAAAATTACCAAGTGGGCAAGTGGACATACAGCGGTTGTCCAACCATCTCCGGAATTGGTCTGGTATTGCAGCTTTATGTATTATTGGGGAATTTGTCATTGCCACATTGGCTTTCGCTACACTAAAGATCATTCCCAGTTATGAATGCCCTGTATTTATGTTTAAGAAGGAAGTTGAACTCGCGTTTAACACCTACCATCTTCATGGGAAGTTGAATTTGGGAAGCGATAAGGTGGAGGTTCGAGGTTGTGCAAAAAAAATCTTTTTTGTTTTAGAAATCACCGATGTCATCGTTTCTTGAAGTAATTGACGATGTTTTGGAAAACGATGGAACGGAAACAGAAGAGGCGAAAGCTATTGAGAGCGAGGTTAGTTGTACTGATTCTTTTCAGCTTATTCTACCGTTGTACCGTGTGGTTGAATGTCGATGTCGGTTTAAAATGCCTAAGAATAATGGTAATTTACGCAAGGTTGCACTCGTAATCAAGCATCGTTGAGTCGTAGAACTTGCCGGAAATACACTGCATCATCATCTGGCGCGTTCTTTTGTTTTGATTCTATATTCTGTTTGAGTTCGCTTTGTGACCAGGATCTTTATTGAAGCCTAAGAGCCTAAGCTGGCAGAAAGTCGAATCGGCGAATTCTATGTGTACGTAATAAATTATTATTATTATTATATCCGTGGTACTTGCATTCCTCGAGGCAGTGCGTTAGCCCAGTTAGCTGGCTGTCGCTAGACCGCTCCATCAGAAAATAGTGCGAACTCTGCGGGTGCGGTGTTATTTTCGTTTTCGAAAATCCACTATATCTGCTGTACGTATCCATTTTATTTATTATTCCATCTGTACTTCGCTACTTCTCTGACCACTTTTTGAAGCACTGTTTCTTATAGGATGCGGTGACTGCGGCTGAATCTACCGTGACCGTGGAGAGCCCAACCATCGACGAGTCCTCAACTTCAACTGCTCATGTTTATAGTATTGATGTGGTTAGCACAGCTATGGAAAAGAGCTCATCTGGAGACCAAATTGACGAGAATGGCAACTACCTGGCGGCCGATGAGAATAACAACCTGGTTGAAGTTGAACCGCTGCCAACGGATGGTTTTGCGAGAATGGCCAATAGAAAACAGGACCGACGACAGTGGTATGTCACTCTTTATATTTAGAGCAGTGTGGTGAGCACATGTGTATAGGATATATGTGGATCATATACGGTGATCATATCGATCGGTATTGGATGTTATTGATATTAAGCTTTATAAAAGATGTGTTACGCGTTTTCTTTTGCCTTGCTTGCGTTAATTAATGATAGTTGTGAGCTAAGTGAGCTTTAATCAAGACGTGGTACATTACAAGCCAGGTAAAATTTTCTTTCAGGTATGAAAAAGGTCTGGAATTTGGTGTCAATTTCCGTGTTTTGAGCGGCGAAAGAGTAGACGTTCATAAGCGAATACCGTTTGTGCCTCGGGCGACACAGGCTGAGGTCCTCCTGTCGAAGGTATGTAAATAAGTTTTGTCTATATATTTAATATGCATTCTCTTTAATCTTGGGGACGGAGTGCGTATCTTGGGGACGGAGTGCGTATGGTTTACATGATAATTGTTCGGTAATCTGGTGTGTTATTAAGTGGTAATTAGTTGATTTGCCTGTAGCGGCCGGCAGCCCCCCAGGTTGGTTGGCAGGATATAATGTTTCCTTTCCATATTCAATCAGAACTCCATGTCCATATTCAGTAAATTCAGTTGTTTCATTATTATTATTTTTATATATGAGGTAATGAAACTGCCCCTCATTCTTTATATTAACTTGTACCACCTTCACCTATCACTTAACCCCAGCTAAGTAAAATGGATGTGCTTTTCATTTCAGTTTGCCACCGATGTGCCTGTCGAAGAATTGTCAGACAAAACAACTTACGAATACCGGATTGGCGATCCAGTAAAAGTGCCGAAAGATTATTGGATGATTACTGTAAGTTTGCATTTTCTTGTTTACCGCGGCTATTGGTACCCTTTACTGATGCCATCACCGATTTGCTTAAATCCAGAAACTTGTACTACCGGTCATAGTAACTTTGTAACCACCGCAGTGAGTGGTTTGCTCCATTTGGGGAGGGGTGTGTTAGTAGTTTTATTTTGACAGGTGATTTTATGGAGGTGGGGTGGTAACATAATAATATTATTTCTTAATATAACCAACAACTTTTTTTTCTATAAAAACAAACAATAATGCATGTTCAGTGGTCGAGTGCTGATCTGACTCGTCTGGAGACGATGCACATCCAGGCATACGTGTGTGCCGCACTCAATTCTAGATTGAAGATGAAATGGCTTATCGGAGTGCGCAATGGGAAGGTGCGGTTGATTGTTGTTGTTGTTATTAGAACTTAGAATCTTTGAGAAAAGATTTTGAGTGGTGTAGTTTTGTTGGGCCAGTATTGGCGCTATTATGAGGTAATGTAACTTTTTTTCTATATGAGCTGTTTTTGGAACTATTTCGCATGCCTTTATTGTGTGTTTGGTTTAATATTTTCTGTGGTCAAACTGAACAAACCATTTGCCTTATGTGCCAATAACGACGTTAATTATCCCTTTTCCAGGTGGAAGGCTGCACACTGGGAAGTGTTGAAAAAGACCTCATCAGCAGTGTAAGTATATATTTTTAATTTTTTGAAGCTCTAGAATGAATATAAAGCGTTGGTCAAATTGATAACGCTATGCTATATCATACTGATCTTATAATATAACAATTATATTATTGAAAAGGAGTATTATGTATTTTTGTTGTAATTGTTGTGTTGAACTAGGATTATTACTTTCGTTTAGTTACGTTAGCAGTTTTTATGGTCTGTTCGTTCTTGGCTCGCGGTGATGTGCCATTAGTTTCTCATTCAGTCGTTCGTGTGGGCAATTGGCCGGGACTTCTCTCCCCCACTCGACCCATCGCTTGTTCGGTTCCGTTTTGTGCCGCTTCTCCCGCTCGTTCCCGCTTCTGTGACGGAGGGGGACGAGGGAAGACCGGGTCCCTACCTCGTGGAAATCTCAGTGAATGATTCCCTCGAGAATACGGTATTTCTATTTTCATGTGTGCATTTTGTTGTTTTCAAATTTTCAATAGGTAGGTGGATTGTGTTATGGACACCAATTGATGTTTAATGAGTGCAGTGTCCGTAGTTTGCGATCAAACGATTAATGGCACAATTTCAGAAGCGCGTTTGTGTGTGGTAGTGGTAGTGTGGTCTCGTTACAATACTGAATACTGACTTTGCTTGTTCCTTACACTTACCCCTACCATTGCAGTTCTACCAACTCTCTTCTGGCCGTATTTACCACGTGAATGACGGTCTAGCCGTGCAAGGAGATATCGAAGATGTATGTTTATGTTTGTTAAATCTTTGTTTTATTCAGACCGTGTATCATGGTGATAGATCTTGCAGCCAGTTTTTTGTCGCTGAGAGTTGAAAGTTGTTTTTGTCCTTTGACCCTTGATTTATGAAAATGAGTTTTTATTGAGCATCCTTTTTATGCCTTATTGACCTTATTGTAATGGTTATTGCAGGTTCGTATGAGAGCTGAAAACCTAATGAAGGCGAAGGTCAGATCTTCGTGGAACTATGGAATGATGTGAGTTCTTTTTCATTTCTAATAAATTCCTCATTTTGGTAATTTTGGTTGCATTAGAAAAACTAAGGAAAGTAGCGGCTAGATTCATATTCTTTTGTATGTGGGGCTGTTTTATGAAAGCTAGCTAATTGACTTGGTGGAGAGATTTCTATCTTTTCTTTTGTCTTTATAAATATGATAGTTGGGTTAAAATTGCAGATCGGCCGGACTTGCCCTTGGGTTGGGTGCTGGTGTTGCTGCCAGTTTTCTCCTGGGAAGATTTATTCTTCCGAGAACAACTTTGTAATTTTTTTTGGACCCTCGGATTTATTATGCTCCTGTTTTGAATAATTTTCTGAGTGTTTAATTTATTGCCCTACTACTTAATGCCCTGCTAATTTCTGGAATTTCCAAATTAACGAATTAACCTGAAAGTTAACAGCGCATACGAATAAAGCTTATTACTATTCTACAATTCTACATAGACCCCAGAATTTTCAGTTTTCGATTCGAGATGATCACACAACTTTAGAAATTGTGTTTCTGCTTCTGTTGAAAGATGTTATGTGTAGTTTATTCTTTAGCGGCACTTCTTAACGTCGTTTGTTTTATATCGTAGTCTTCTGACCATAAGTCGTTATTTAGTACAGTACGATTACGGTTGTATGGGTTTGTGAGCCTGTTGACGTAGAGGACAGAGGACATGAAATGCCGTAGCTTGAGGAAACGAATAGTGACCGACTGGTTGTATGTATTACTTACTTCTGTTCTGTATATATGTTGTATTGTGTGTCTAACCCGAAACCAAATATTCTTTTTGAACTAATTTTTCTGTGTGTAGTTAGTTGGATGCGGATGCTAGAACCTAGTATAGTACGCTGTTGGATTTTTGTTTTGCTGTTTTTTCGTAAGCTTTGATTTGTTCTAGTCTTTCAGCTGGAAGTTTTTTCTTTTTAGACCTAGAACTTTTCTAGAAGAATATGAGAAATTACCAGTTGGGAGTCGGTTCAGAGAATTTTTTTTGTTCGCTTGCGTATTCATGCTTTATATCGATTTGAAAGTACTCTTCGTATTGTTAGTAGTTGGATATTACTCGTACAGGTTTCAGAAATAAATGTTTTTTTTAATGTTCTGTGTGATTTGCTATTGGTTATACTAAAGTTCTGTGTGATTTGATATAGTTTAAAGGTTTCGAAGAGAATGGGTATGGAAATGGTAATGTGCAGGCAGTGTAGGTAATTGAATTTGAGCGTTATGATGCCAGTGGTTTTTGTTTTATGTATACGGTAGTTGCTGTATGCATGGGACCTCGACTCAGATTCTGACAATTGAGGAGTGAAAAACAGTAAAGGCCAAGGTGAGTTATGTGCCTATGCAATTTCAGAAAATTTAGTGGGGACGCTAGTAGGAAGTTGTGTTTTTAAATGTAGTAGTTTGCAAGCTATGTGGTGTGATATAAGCATTTGCGAGAGGAAGCACCGTCAAATTAACTGCTTTATTTTGGGTGGACTCTGAGAGGATATTTTAGGCTTGCTTCATTTCCTGTGTGTATGTGTAGTTGTCTCCTGAAAATATTAACACGTGGTAGTTAGTTGACTACATAGGGTTCGAACTACTTATTGCTTTATGAATCTTCTCTGAACCGGAGAATCTATACTGGGTATTTCCCCCACAACATAAGAAAACTGATTTTTAAATTTTTAAAATTTGTTTTACGCTTCAAGAGCGTGCACCTTTATTCAAGGGTGAAAGTACAGATACAGCTTTGCTTATGACATGTTCCGCAGAGGTCCTGAGCAGTAGGCGACGAGTTCCAGATGACAAATTGCTCGACGTCTTCGGGCTAAGGCCAGAGCGTGCACCTTGAATCGTTCTTGTGCAAGGAATCCAAAAGACAAATGTATGGGGATACCTCGGCATGTCGGGGAGCCTCCTTGATGAAATGGGCCCTGTGGAGCATGAGCTCCTTGGCCACTTCTGGACGGACAGCGTTGTGAGGAGAAGGCTCGGAGAGCAGGAGACAGAGCTCACCGAGGACTGAAAGAATGTTAGTCATACGGTAGCCCAAAAAACTGTATGACTTGGTGCACCTGCAGCACGCTCTTGGCGTAGTGCAGCTGGGTGCGACATCTGGCATCCACGCCTTTCGCGCACCTCCTGCGCAGCGTATAAGAGGTGCGCCGCGTCACTGTGGAGGTTCCCATTTCTTACGCAGCAATGTCACAGTGTTTCGCTTTGTTAGCTAATGTTCTTGAATATCGAAAGTTCACGAGGAATCAAAGATAAATATAAATGAATGAAAGACAAAATACTTCTTCGGAGAGTCATCGCGGGCTTCCACGTATTCTTGTGAAGGCAGGATATCTGGACCTAAACTCAATACACATGACTTAGGGAAAGAAAGAACTAGTAAACTAGTCACCAGTACCATATTTCCCTAGGATATCGATTGAGTCGTCCTTTTACCTTATACTCTATTTGGCGCTTTTCATTCTAGCTTTAGTGGGCGAATGCAAGCACAAGGTGGTGGCATAATGATTCCGTTCAAAAGAACATCTTGGAGTTGGTAAGGTACAATGTTCTGATCAACGTAATCTGAGGGGTTGCGTAAGTGAGAAATTGGCACCAAAGAAGTAATCTCCCACCTCTCCATGCGGTGTGACATTCGGGTGGTAGATGTACTTGTTGCAGTGGATCGAGGGAGGGGAGAAGGGATAGTCACTCGGGATCTTCACCGTTACTTGGAACTTCTGTTTCGTGTAGATCTTCCACTGAATTTGCATTGGATTTGTGTAGGAGAGAGGGAGACGAGACAGAGAGAAGATGCACAACAGTATATAAAATGATAGAGTTCGACCTAGATCTACAGTATGCGGTACCAACATGAGACATGTTCATATGCTTACGATTTGATGTATGAGACGACGTTGGTTACATAAATATAGTAATTGAAAAATAACTAACCGGTCTGATTTCTGCCGAAAAGCATGTAGCCGAGGGCGGAGGTTCAGAAAGCACGGCGAGAAATACATTACGGAAACTGGTGATGTCGTGCAGTTCCTGCGAATAAAGTTTTTTTCTTATTACGTAACCGTTTTCAATGATCACAACTGAATGAAGGTGAACACCAATCGGCGTAAAACATTCACCCCTTATTTAGTTTCTACTGATGGGGAAATGTGAGTGATGGTACACTATATACGTGATTTCATAAAAAAAATATTATATACCTTCTGCAGGCGAGCCGACGGCGTCCCCATATTTGGCAAAATGAGTTTATATGCAAATTCTGCGCGATACTGCAATTTGCATGCTACACATTCCGCATTCAGATGAATAATTTGCGTAGATTATCAAACTTACAAACCCAGCATAATATATGATGAAACATTTATGAAGAACTGTAGTATGTTATCAATTCTGGACCCGTTGTCTACCCGTAGAGTTATAAATGAGGGTCATCAACAATCAGTCTTACATGATATCACCAGTTTCATATGGGATATAAGGCACTTTTCAGCGCCAAAACTCTCTCGCTCTCTGTCGAGTTCCCCTCTCCCTTCTCATCTTCACGCGTATATTGTCCACGGCCCACGGGACAAAGGGTCCAAGGGCCCGGGCACTGGAGAGTTTATTTTGGTCCCGAACCGGAACCGGATGCGTATGGATTTGTGTGGAGTAGAGTGGATGAGTGAGAACTTCTTCAAGAGGATCATACCGTAGATCCTTGTTGTTCGAGCAGTTCACTTCTGGCCTATATCAAGCTAATGGCATATTAGACGCACACTGTATACTGTATAGTATATACTGCCCTGGTTACTGTAATGTGTAATCCATACTTACACTCATATTCATATGTATTTTGGCCCGTAGCCAGTTTCTCGAGATGAATAACTTATATTAGTGAATTATCAGCGTACTTTCTCTCACTTCAATAGCTTACTCTTACTTTCAGTTTTTTTTCTAATTGTTGTGTATATCACCTGGGTGATGAGGTTAATTCAACCAAAATAGGCGCGCTCACTCATGGACTCTGAACAGTAGCTGGACTATGTATGGATAGTCGACGTACTCGGCTTACTTGCCAATGTAATCTGTATTCTGCACACTCTATTCTTAGTATTCCTCTTACATCACTTGCTGTATCTCTTCCTCTCTCTCTCTCTCTCTCTCTCTCTCTCTCTTCTCTCTCTCTCTCTCTCTCTTAGTTAGGCAGTCTGATGTGTCATGAATGCCATCTAAATAGTGGTTGTTTGTCACCAAATTATAGTCTTCCGGGCCCACTCCAAATGCACATCACGATAAACTTGCCACGTTGTACATGCGTAATTCTTGATCAGCTAGGACAGCACATAGTCTCATTAACTTGTTCCGTTATACCCAAGCCATCCAACCGTTTCATCGTACGTGCACTGTGGCCTCATTGAAGCAAGTCAGTCCAAAGTAGTATCATAGTCTAATGTAGAGACAGTAGAGAATACATAATGTTTCTCTCTGAGATGTTGGGTTGGAGATCATTGGGTAACGATGGTGCATTTCATTTGTCTTTATTTGTTCTCCTCTCCTACATACTGTATTGCTCATAATCAGAAATTCGGAAGAACTGTATAATCCTTCCGAATCTATGTAATTCTTCCACTTCTATTGCTCTATATCTCCCTGTCTTTCTTCATCCCCTCTCTCACCCTCCTTCTCTTTCTCTACGTCTCTCCGAATACCTCTCCCTCATCCCCCAAATACGTTTAGTCCCCTATGCAGTGGGAGACAACGAAATTTTCTCGCTTTTATGCAAATTAATTGGCTGGACCCCACATCCCAGCCATTGTGGGTCATCCAATATGGTGTTGATACTAGTCGCAGTACAGTATTTTGTCTTTGTTTTCCGCTAACGGCCTATTTTTCCAGCTTGTAAATATTGTAGAAAAGAATCCAAGCTGTGGCAAATAATATATACGTTTCAGTAACCACGTATCAAGCTTTAACCTCCACGCGCAACACTTTAGACCCCCTCCATTATCCATGTACATTAATCATTAAAAGTATAGAATCTCGGATTTCCGCGCTGCATAATTGCTGCGTCGCGGGCGGCTAAGAAATGGCGATAGCGCCGCATACTTAATCAGTGCTTTCTTCAGAATTCCCTTTATGTAAGAAGTGGGCACGGGTGAGGGTGAGCTTTTAGTAGCATAAATAGAATAAGGGTTCCGCGGTTTGGCGTGTTGCGTATGTGGGAAAATCACACGCCTTGGCTTCCTGGAATAAGTATATATACGTATGACGCATCAGTGAATTCGTATACTTGAATATAATTTATGAACAATGGCATAGGAAATGGGTGAGCCCACTTGGCGATGGAGTTCGCTGTTTTTTTTGTGGGCCTGCCCATTTGCGGACCACTCTGTGACCATATGATGACCAAGTTTCGTCGAAAACCGCTATCAATTGGTCAATAATCATTTTTTTCCGCGAAACCCATTTAACGACGGGACGTGACGGTTTTTCTTTGGTTTCGAGAATATTCCGTTTTCCTGTGGATATAAACTGTAATTTAGAGCTGCTTTATTTTCATTTTTATTTCTATGATTATGAATTATGATATTCCATGTCCAGATATCTATCACATTGTTTGCAATAACAAAAATGCAAAACGATTATGCCTAGGATTATATGTTTAATTCTTATTTACAATATTAACGCCCGATTCTGTGCTGACTATTTTTTGCACCAAAAAAACTTCTTTGTCCGTAAAATGTGGATATGTCCTTGGTTCGAGGCACTCCACTGTGTTTTATGACCCATATACACACTACACATAATTAGAGTATCCGTCATATTACGAAGTGCACGATGAATAGGATATAATAAAACGCGAGAACTTCGTTCTTTACGTAAGGTACTAACGTAGTCGGGACAAGGTCAGCTTTGGACTAAGTTCTTTGGTCTTGAGTTACTAAGCACCATGCAATCTCATGCTTGCACACAATATGGTACGCAATTTGCATAAAGCACATTGAAATTCTAAACCACGTGCCATACCGCTTTAACTTCTGGTCATGTATGTATAAATCACTAATATCATCCGAGGTCAGTACTCAGCACTTACCAAGGTGTGGCCGTTCGTTGGTGGCATTTGTGTTTGTGTTTCGACTTAGTCTCACAATCAAGCATAGGCTTACATGTGCATATAAGCTTACACCAATCATTAATTCGTGGGTTTGAGCGTAGTCTAGTCACATTGACACATTATCGTTGTCTTCTGGTTGAATGGGACCTAATTTGAATATTATTTAGAGTTTATGGAATTCCGCAACAGCCTCAAGTAAATGATTTTCGCTCCTACATTAGCATACATACCAACGGAATACCGATTCCAGATGACTAATTTCCTAATCGGGCTGGTATTTTGCGAAACAGTGGAAATTCACTTCCTGCCTCCTTGTCCGCTACATACTCCCTCTCTCCCCCTCCCCTGTCTCTTTTTCTCTCCCTCTTTCTCTTTCTCTTCCTCCCTCCCTCTATCCCTCCCTCTGTCCCTCTCTCAATCCCTCCCTCAATCCCTCCCTCTCTCTCTCTCCGTTCCCCTCAAATCTGAAGTGCCTATTGCATGTGCGGACGTGTGCTCGTAAAGGTTCATATGGACGCATACCATGGTGATTAGAATAGGGTGCTCTGGTCCCTCCTCGGTTCCCACGCTATTTTCTCCATATGGTACCGCTTTGTTATTCTACGCTCTCTTCGTGAAGTGTGGCATATGTCTGTCGACATTTTTGGCACGGATGATGTATTACATAATAATTTCGCTGGGACCATTTTTGTAAGCATTTTTCTCAATATTCAATGAGCCTGTCCCCTTATATTATGAAACCTTGCCCAGTTGTCTGTGGTAGAGACATAGCGGCAAAAACCGAGCGAAATTGCCATAATAAAAGGTCCTCCCATCTGGACTGATATTGCAAATTTTCTGAAATTTTTCTAACCATCAGGCAAGTCAATGTTGTTTTGCATTTTGATACTGGATATTATTTAGCTATTGAATTTTCAGGAATGTAATTCTGGTTCTAATAGTTCCTATTCCATCCAATATTTATTTTTTTACGTAAGCTTTTTTGTTTATTTTTTGTTTTCACTTTCCTTACCTTCAAAACCTAGCTTTTTTTGAAGCCGAACATGCAATACCGCGTTGCATTCCCTTTAAAGTCTAATTCGACGTATTTTTTGTTTTCACTTTCCTTACCTTCAAAATCTAAGCTTTTTTTTGAAGCCGAACATGCAATACCGCGTTGACATTCCCTTTAAAGTCTAATTTGCCGTATAGCACGTTCACCTGAGACTAGCCGCCTGTCTTTTCTATGCATAAGCATTAGGGACTATGTTCTATCCCGAACAAATCCGGTTTTCATCCTTACTATGGCTATGATGGCTTTGCAAGTTATTATTTGAGGCTTGCAAAGCGGGTCTATTATTAAATGCACATAGCAATAAGAAGTCGAATTCATTTATGGCCGACTATACTGTAGGAAGATTTTCTAAATAAGTGGAACTGTATATCCAATCGTGTCTTTTAGTTATGTTATATGTTTTTGTAAGACTGTAACACTCTATGAAGGTGTCTCCCAATGACATTGCAGCATATCTCGTTTTTTTGACAACAATAATATCTTTTAGAGAACACTAAAATATATAATTACTCATTACTCATTACATATCACAAGACACATAACACTAGTAGCATCGGAATCATTGTGTCAATAGGCAAATAAACCGGGAATGTAGCAATGACTGGTGGGGGACCGAAATTTCAGTGAAATTGGCCTAGGACCAAAGTCCCGGACTCTGGGACACCCCCGGGGCGAGCACTTATGCAAATTCGGGAGCGTTTATTGTGCTCCCCCGCTGAATGCATCTCTATTCTCTACACCCACACACAGCACACACACACAGCATAGCAATTTTGAAAGATTTCGGAAATTGGACTTTGATCAGAATATCTTTTTGTTTTACATTTGTTTGCATTGCAGGCTTATTATGTTCCGTAATGTCACACTATCGCATTGTCGCATTGCCACATTGTCCCATGATCTCATTGTCATATACACATATTGCCACATGAATATATTGTTCCATTTTGATATTGTCGTAGTCACACAGCCATATTCGTATTGTCACATTGTCATATTGAGATTATTATTTATCGCATTGTTTATTTCATTGTCACATTGTCACATTGTCACATTGTCACATTGTCACATGATCACATTTTCGTGTTCAACTGTGTCACCGCCGTGAGTAGGAGCACAATACTCATTAATTGCCTGTCAGCCGATCGCCTGCTGTTCAAGACGCGTTCGTAGAGATATTAGAGCCTTTCTGCCTTCCAGATACATATTGGAAAAATCTTTTGTGTGATTATTTCACTTTTTTTGCAGGGGCATCCAACCACAGGAGCGCTCATTATCAATTTAATTTAATATGGAACCGTATTTCTTATTTGCAGTAGTTCCTCCAGCGAGCTATTATCAATGAATTTTAAATTCTAAATCTTTCGCAGATGTTTGAAAAGGCCTCTCAGCAAGCGATATTCAGTCGTGAATTCCTAGCTGAAAGTTATATCATTAAAAATTGTTCCACTTTTCAACCGTACAGTTTTTTTTGCAGTTTTAATTTTTTTACTGTAACGTTTCCAACAGTAATCTTCATTGCTCGCTCTAATGCATATTTTCAACAACCAAATCCAGAGGAACATGAATTTCCTTGTAAGCTATAATTCTGCCGCTAATGGACTCTAATGGAGTAGAATCGGGCTTAACACAAATTGTAGGCATAAAAAAAAGATAATACAAGCTTGTCTAAAGAGCAAAGAAATGAAGTAGAGTATAGAGGGAGTGAGTAGTGTAGAGGTAGCAGAGAAGTAGAGGAGATAGAGATAGAGAGAGATTATAATCTTGAAATTCGGATTTATTATTTGTCAGCGAGCATTTGTCACTAGGAGAATTGGGTGAGCTGGCAATGTCCAGCCGGTTAGAGACTGCTACATTTGTGTAGACGTAGACGGCTCGACAGTGTCCAGCGGACCAGAGAGCGTAATCGCTGGGTGGTCAACAGAGGGGCCAGACGGTTAGACAAAGTCCCACCCATCGAGATAGTATGAATTACAATAGAGGATTTGAGAAAAATAGAACGTCAGATAGAGTGTATTGTCCAAGAGAGTCGAATTTCCCGGGCCTTAAGCTGGGGCCTATCGCCTTTGGGTGGGCCCTACCCCTTGGGGACCCAGATGGGATCAGATGTCCGCGTCCACAACTAGATTAAGATTAACCATTGTCGACCCCTCAAATCTGGACCGGATGCGTAATTAGTTTAATAATTAATTAATTAATTAGGCAATTTATTCATTTTTCAAACGTTGAGCATAATATTTCTTCTTCTTTGTGTCTGTAGTGATATTCTGTCATGTGTACGTTGTGCATATACGTCTGTTGTTGATGTTAATTGTATATTATTCCCACGCCAGCTCATAAGAATTAGTCACCTAATATTCATATTAATTTTGCATAAACAGTAGATTATACAATATATATTGTTTTCGTAATATATAATTTAGCTCTCCCTGTCGACTTGCAAGATGTTTCAAAGTTTGATGATCTGTCGTTTGATGTCTGACAATAAGCTTACGATTTTATAAATAAGTTCCGTGGTTCCGTCCGTCCTCCAATATAAAGTATCAGTTCCGTCCGTCCTCCAATATAAAGTATCAGTAAAGTGAAATACGCTTATATTTATATTTGTTTACATTTCGATCATCCAATTCCAATGGCAATGCCCTATATTGATTCCTCTAAACATGTTTGATATCATGATACCACTTTGGTAGATAAAATTACTGACTTATATTCGTTGGTGGACGTTGGTGGATTACAGTAAACTATTACATTTCATTACCAATCGTTTGAATACTGTTCCAAAATAAAAAGTATTCTTGTCCATAGAAAAAATATTTGATTAAATGAAAATATTGTCTCAATTTTCGCAAAAATGAATGCACGGAGCAGATCCGAACCTACACGATGTTCGATGTCAGCTGTGTGTCATATTTAGAGTGTAAATTTGGTGTGCCAGCTTGGGTAATGCGGGGAACAAGTCAACAAACCCCCCAACATAACAACGAATAGACAACATACCCAGGGCTAGTGGGCCATCTGGCGATACCACTTTAAACGTTTGTTACTCTTTTAGTTTCTTAGAATAGTTGCTTACTTACACTCAATATTTATCAATATAATGTGCACCACGTGGTGTTCCATCTATGTCCATCACGCGTTCAAAAACAACGTGTTACACCGCTTTAATTAATTTTTTTTTCCTTTTCATATCACAACAGCCCTTTTTATCATAGCCATTATAATTTCTTTATTTCCTTATTTGTTATTTATCTTACGATTGTGCTATTGGCACCTTTTATTCGTATATTTGTGCAGAGATCTTATGCATACAAACATTTTTCAGGAATTTTTCTCTCCACGACCAATAGTGACTCAGCGTCAGAAGCGGCGCTGTGCTATACACCGCTATATTTTCTGCTACGTGAAAAGGTTAGTTAGACTTCAACTTTAAGCTATATCATATGGTTCCTCAAGCATTTTTATATGGTACTAACTTTGTCTGTTCTTATTCATTTTTTTTTATTTCCTCCTACCTCCGTTCTATTGCCATTTTGGTTTTCAAGCTTGATTTCTGCTCCGGTGCATGGTTTTGATTTCAGAGACCTATTTTGACTTCTTTTTTTTCAAACTTCTTTTACAAAACATGTTCAAATGTAGTCCTTTTTAATGCTAATATTATTGTACTTGTTTTTGGGAGCCTTGGCTTGGCTATAAGCACTGCATTTTTCTATAAAGCTATTTTGTGTTTTGTGCGCATCCATTCATCATCACACCGACTTTCGCTTAAAAGAGAAACAAACTCAACTAACTGTGTTACAAATAAAATACGTGAGTGTGTGGTCTTTGACTTACGGGGTACGATAGTTGTCGTAGCGTAAACTTACATCAGGAAACCCTAGTTAGTTCCGGAATCTGGTTCGAGACTTTTTTATTCTTCACTCGCTGCCGAAGGAACGTGAATATTGAAAAATATACGTTCGCGTGGGCCCCGCGCACTATTTGAAGTACCGGTTTTTAGCCTAGCTCTAGTCGGAATTTATTTTTGTACTTATCGTCAATTCACGTGAAAATTGCAAGGTTGCTAAATTTTCTATAATTAGCATCCGTTTCCGCTGCTGTTTCGTGATTTCAAAATCTTTATATACATACATTGTCTCCAGGGAGTTTTTTTTTAAAGAACCGATTTGCTTTTTTCATTGTTTACATAATATTCGATGTTTTTGTTATTTTCTTGTATGTTTGCGCGAAATTCCTTTAAGAATGAAGGAGGGAAAGGAGAGAGAGAAGAGAGGGAGAGACAGATGGAGAGAGAGAGTGAGAGAGAGGGAAATAGAGAGAGGAGCATTTCAACTCCTCTCAGCCATGCTTATTCCCTTTGCTTTGCTTTCGAAAAGGTGATGAATTGGCCTGAAATCGAGAGTTGCTGAGGTATTCATGTATATGCCCGAAAATATTGTGACTGATGATTATTACAGTATATAGCCGATGGAGAATTGATGCGGATCGGAATTGATGATTTATTGAGACTCAGCTGATTGTGAGCATAATTAAATTGACGATCCCTATTATTATTGAAAAATTTGGGACGTGGTCACGTTTTGACTTTTAGCTTATAATATAAAATGCACTAACAAAAGAAAAAGAATGAGCCAATTATTACCTTAACCAAATTGAAGCGCATTACGAAACAAATAACGAGACCTAACTGTCGATGTTCTTTTAGAAGAGTAATAATTAATAACAAAAAAATCCACATGTTTCAACATTGAATGTTATCCTATTTACATTGCGCACCAGCGATTTGTCCTACATGGAAATCTCGGGAATATACTAAGTTATGAGACTCAAAGTTTAACTGACCTACGTTTCCAATCACAATAGCCTATTAGAAGTAATAATGGTCATCCACAAGCCCTACATGTCATAAATTCCATGTCCAGGTGTGCTTGTCACTTGCTCCAGCAAAACCTATTTTGCATTCACAACTTTATGGGCTTCTCGCCCAGGACCGCCGCCGCACCACAATATGGTGACAATTCCTCATTTATGCTTTATGGAGTTTTCATCCGGGGAATGCCACGCAGAATGGACGAGAGTGACTGCGTGACAGCCCCTCGAAGACACTGTCAGATGTCATGTTTACGAACTGGACCCATACACGTGCTCGTCACGTCTGTCGGAAGATGACAAGAAAAATAGGAACTTCATTCCTATTTTATAAATTTCAAGTACACCATTTTCTTGAGGCTTACTTGAACATTGAAAAGATAATGATAATGAAAGATTTTGTTTACTTGTGAGAAACATTTATGGATTTATGATTGCGTAATAAACGTTATGCATTTTATGTTATGTAACAAGAAAATTAGCAATTAACTGTCTGTTGCTAACAAACATATTTACTTTGTAACACGTAGGGACACGTAGGGATAGGAATTTTTTTCATATCTTGGTGTGTATAAATATGTATAAATAAAAATTGTGACGATTATGATTCTTTCACAAGAGATCATATTAAAAGAGCTCTGTGCTATATCTTTGTTGTGCTTTTAAAGTGGTTCTCCTTCACTTGGTGAACACTTATGAACGTCTAGAGAAAAACCTGACTTGAAGGTTTAGTGATGAGCCATAGAGAAATAAAATCTGCTCGAAGAAACATTGTATCTTTATTATCGAACTGATAGCTTCAAACTCCTTTTAATTGTTTGACGAATATGAGCTGAAGACACTTTTCCTTTCCAATCACGGTATATTCATGGAAATTTGTTCAATTTTGAAACGTAGAAAGAAAGCGGTTTTCGAAACGTATGCTGAACGCTGTATTCACGCGTAGTTTATGCAAACAACCGCCGTTACTGCGTCTTTTTTCTTCATTGTCGTAGAATTTTCTTCATCTGCCTACAAGATATAGAAATGCAGTTGTTCAAATACGTTTCAAAAGCCGGACGTTATATCCTTTTAAATAATTTCGCCCGCAACGGTGATAAGCTTCACATAAACTCGCTAAGTTTCTAAATCCGTGTACCTTGACTGACAGATGAGTCCTGCTCTCTGACAATTCAAACTACGTGCATCACTTGCGTAGCTGAGCTATACACATTTGTGGGTCTTTCGTCATTTCAGTCAAGTATTTTCTTTTTTACACATAGAATAATATCCTTTAGAGGCTTTAACACTATTGGACAACCCCATGGGGCGTAGGTTTTCGCATTTCATTTCAAGTTGATAGACTCTGTCTGCTAGTTCGCTTTTCGTGGGTTTTATTTTGAAGCTAAACGGCGTTCGCATCTCGAAATTGTGTTACTCCCCCAATCAAGGCAAGCCACTTGTTGATCCATCCTAGTTCACTATCAAGTGGCCGAATAGATATGTTGTGGTGGTGTCTGTCGAATTCTTTTGTCTCTCTCTCTCTCTCTCTCTCTCTCTCTTATCTCTCTCTCCAGTCTCTCTGTAGATTCGACCTCCCGTTGATATATGATATGAAGATCCAGGGTATCAGTGTCTACCCCAATGCTACCCTTCAAAACAACCAAATATCTCCTCAGTGTACCAATTTCAGAAGTCAGAGGCGAAGAAAAGAGAGTGTGCGCGAAGGGAGACGCAGACATCATTTGGATCCACTGATATTATGTGTTAATTTACGCCAAGAGATTGCGATATCGCCTTGAAACCATTTACGTGACTACAGTTCTTGGCAACGATCCAGAAGTGGAGAACTACCGTAGTCAACGGATTGACTAATCGATAATAAAGGGTAAGGCTTTGTATTTGCATATTAATTTATTTGGTTCTGCTAGCCGTTTTGTTTCTGGGAAACTAGGAACTCCACTTCGAAGAATTCACCCAAATTACAGCTTATAAGAATAAAAGGGGTGATAATTTCCGTGGAACCCAATAGTATCCCATGATAAATAACAACCATCAGATGATCAGATGTGAAATATTACATGTACTACGCGCATGAAGAGAACGTTTATTTTCGGATTTTGCCTTGGTTTAGAACGTTAATCGGCATTGTGCAACTACAGATTTGCGGTTGTTGAGCTTGAAAGATTGTTTCATGTCGCTATATAATAACTGCTTACTTCTTTCATTAACCCTAATTTTCGCCTCTCATACGACTACGACATCTTATGTTTAAGCACAACATTTCCACATTTATTATTGGAATAGTAATGTTGCCTCGACTTCTTGTCCAATCGTTTCCTTCTAATTCCACCATTGTCCGTTTGTCCTTATAATCCTTCGAAACCAATAATTTTCTCGGAAGAGAACAAGTTATGACATCGGGCTTTTGGCATAACATTATAGTTGCGCTCTAAGGATTCTCTCTCTCTCTCCCTCTCTCTCTTTTTCTGAACTCTCTATAGCCTTCTCTCTCTCATCTCTCTCTCATGGTCAGTTGTTTTGATGCTGGCCTGCCTGCAAGACTCTTGAAACGTATTTATGTGCGATTTTTTATGTTACCTTTTTTCAAATCTAGAAAACAGTGCTGCCAGTTTACATTATTTTTTGCTTGAAATAAGATTTTTTTCCACTCTGCGACATAAACATTTTTGTTGATAATATTTAGTTCTCTTCATATTTGATTTTGTTGACAAGTTTTAGTGTTCTTTTTGAACGAGAAAGAGCGTACTAATGCTAAGTTGCAGTATCTCGGTACACCACCGCTACGTCCACGCTAGCTAGATAGATGACACTGTAACAAAGCCTCTCACACCCCTACAAAATTACCGTCCATTAAACGTGCGCCTACGTGAGTAGGCCTCTCTGGCTACCCTAGTAAAACCTATCCTACAGTACATTAGTATATTATCCCATCCTAGGTGACTACGCTAGAGTATCATACCCCTGCTGACTACCCTAGCATATCTTTGGTACCCTGGCTTCCCTACCCTGGCCATTTATGTAATCCCTGTCGCTGTTTTCCCCAAACATAGCTTGTCTCTAATACCCTGTCACCCATAATGTCTCTCTCTGGTACCCTTTCGATATGAGACGAAAAGGAGATTTTAACCTGTCGTATTCATCGTTTCTCAATCTCATATACACATTTATTTATATGTGGGTGCTCGTGTTATTTCTCTGCGCTCTACGCAAAACGTACTCTCTATTGCTTCTCAGTTTCTGTGATTCTTCCCTCTCCTCACTCTGTCTGTGCTCATAACTGATCTTATCTGCTCTGGTAAGGCGAATACATCTATCCGTCCAGCCGTTCCCCCAGCTGTACGATTAATAATATCGTTGCGCGAAATGGTGGCAATAATCGTCCAAGCTCCGCCCACTTGTATGCAAATTTCATCGAAATCGAACGGTATCAAGCCCATTTGAGCATAATTTGATAATTGTTTAGATTTAATTATCACCTTTCTGCTTTTTTATCTTGACATCTAGATAATATGCCATGATGTGTTAATCTTATTGCTTGTTATAATGTCATCTTACATCCACAATTATTAGCGGTGGCGTTAGGTTGCAATCATTACCCAATGATTCCAAGCATAGGCTGCATAGGCGGACTTACCTTAGCTGCCCTAGGGGCAAATATGTACTACTATACATATTCTTTTAAGTAATAGTAAAATAACAACATTTTTAATGCTCTTCAATTCGTTTCTTGGTTCCTTGGAATTATTATCCCGGGTCTCACAAGCTGCTCATGCTTCAAGTTTGGAAATGCGATTCCTTACAAGGAAGGACTCCCAACTTGAAGTTCTCTTATTGACTAATTATCTAATATTCTAATTATCCCTTTAATTTCAGTGAGTATGGCAACGGCCTCGGAGCTGTTGTCCCAAGACGCTCGGACACGGTTCTCACACACGAAAGCTCTCTTCGAACAATTGGAGAAGCAGCAACATCATGAGGTTTGAGCTTATATGATTGATTTATCTTAATTAGCTGATAATTGCAAATAAATCTCTATTTGAAAGCCGAGGAAATTGAAACGTTTGCAATTAGGCAAGTCATTTCCCAGCACGAACATATGTATGTTGACTGCGTGATAGAGAAAACGTTTGATGTTTTGACTGCCGTTTGCCCGAAATTATGCCAATATTTTCATAAAAGTTGAGAGAAAGGAAAACGTCATTTTTCGACAATTTGCTTTGGTTTTTGCTCACGGGATCGCAATAACTTTTGTTTTCGCTAATCAAATATCGGTGCAGATTTTCACTGCACTCCATCATACTGATCATACAATGGCAAGCCAAATCCACGCTTGATCTTTTTATTTTTACTGTCATTTACTCACTGTTGTTTGATACGATGGGCATTCACTTATGTATAATATTGAATAGTTGATAATTCTAGACTCCCTCATTCTACTCTCCCCGCCCGGTGCGCCAGTGTCCCCCGCCACTGCCCCCGAAACCGCCCCAGTGCCCCGGAAGTCCCCTCTCACAGGTAATTGTCTACCGCTTCACCCAAAACACTCGCCCTGGTGCGGCTACGTTCTCGCTCACTGTGTGTGCCAAATTTGTGTAGTTGTTGTCATTCACGCCGTGAGAATGATATACTAGTAGGGTTTTCTTACAATTATCACTTACACGCTCTTACTTACACGCGCTTATACCTTAATTAATCAACAACTTCACAATGAGATTTTGGAGGAATACGTCTGATCTAATTACCTACGATTCATTCAAATGATGTCTAATAATGTTCCCAAGCTTGTCCACTTTCCCAGCTTTACCCTCACTTTTCTGTTCTTTTATTCCAATATATCTCTTGGTGAGGTCGTTACCACTCTGCCAATCACCCCATTATTTCTTGGTCGAAATGCCTCACACAAAAACGACACGATAACTCTTCCCGAGGGCTAATATTGCTCTTATTGCGAGGCTTTTCCGGGATCCAAAGGAATTTACTTTAATATAAAAGGCGATAATTTCAAGAAACCGGATAATGAGATGTTTAGAAATAATATTGTATAAAAGGTCATGCTCGAGTACAAATAGCTTATGCGCATTTTGACCATCATTGTGAAAAGCTGGTTCTTTTCCTTATATTCCAAGGTTTTTCTTCTTCGGC
Source organism: Pelodera strongyloides (assembly GCA_036852015.1). NCBI lineage: Eukaryota > Metazoa > Nematoda > Chromadorea > Rhabditida > Rhabditidae > Pelodera > Pelodera strongyloides. The sequence goes on from JAANDG010000218.1 coordinate 199,982, forward strand.
AGGTACCCTTTTCTATTCTCATCGAGTGGGACTTCGGGTTTATATCGTAATTCAGAAAGGGTACACTGAAAGAGTAGTTACTTTATTCACGTAAATACCAAATACGCCCACAAACTCATAGACAGACTTTGTTGATTCATGTTGTAAGGTTAAAGAACCCATTACTACTAGCTACTTGACATTCATTCTCCTACCTCATCTCATACAAATATAAACTTTGCCCTGGGCCTTTGCCAATGTGACTTCAGTTAAGTTATTCGGTCCACTCTCCAAGTGTGTGAGAATCTTTAGACGATGAATTTAATTAATTCCTGCGCTTTGACCTCCCTAGCTTAAGAAGCAGAGTAACTTGATCAAACTTTTCTTCAGTGCGAAGATTGTAAGAAAGAAAGAAAGAAAGAAAGAGAGAGATAGAGGGAGAGATAGAGAGAGAGAGGGAGAGAGATAGAGGGGGAGACAGGGAACGCGAGGGGTGGAGAGTTAGATAATACTTTTTCTTATTCCCCGAGTCGCGCTACTAGAGAGTACTTTTTGCAGTATTATAGCCCGAGAATATTTTGCAACTAGCAACTAGACTCGAGTCAAAGTATTTGTTCAGAAACCCCTAACTATGCTATTATGTGTCAACTTGAGGACATCAATATGTATTCAAGCCATTTGCAGAAGTTTCAAAATAAATTCCCATGTTTTTCAAACTTTGGCCTGTTTTCGTCGTATGGGAACGTCCGCCCAAATTCAATATTGAAGTGGGGAGTATTTTTCCCATTTTCTGGAAAAAAGGCGACCACTCTTGACAGGGCCCACGCTTTTACTCTACCAATTCGAGTAATATGTACGTGAAGTTCTGAATGCCTTTTATACTGTGTTCCAAGGGGAGCAGAGAGCAACTCCCTTGTCTGAAACTTCTCACCGGTCGATTTTTGAAACACATCGAGTAAACCGGCATTGTTATGCAGCTTATGCAAATTACCATAAATTGGAATAAAAAATCGAGTTAAATTCGAGCAAATTACCATAAATACGTAAGAATTCAGTTATCCTCGATGCGTTTCAAAAACCGGCCGGTATTTCGCTTTAAAATCGTTTATGCTACAAGAGCGTGCTCCTGTATGGAAGGGTGATTCAATACAGTGTCTAACGCTTCACATTTGAGCAATTTCTTATGAGGAACCATAGGAAAAATTTACCAGTGAACTCCCTTTTGAACAACATAATTGCCACATTTTTTATACTTAAGTTTCACGTTTATTGTTCTTCCTCCAATGCGTGTTTTCGTGCGTGTATGCTTATGTAATATGATAGGTTTTCTGAATCTGATTTTCAACCAGGAGCTTTAGTTTGGCAGTTTGCACATATGCGATATGCGTAGACTTTCTTCGCTATATACTATTTTATTGAAGCTTTTTTTACGTAAACTGTCGAAACTCTAAGTAACAAAGTTTTGTTGACTTGTGCATTGAGTTAGTATGTGACTTTGTTGGTGTCTTGCAGCCACAATAAACAAACACATCCAAAATATGTTATGTGTTGTAATCAAAAGAGGCATATATAAGTGATAAGTTATCTGATATTGGTGTAGTTGTGATAATTGTGATACGTTTCATTTTGAATATATTGAGGACAAAGGGAGAGTGAGAGAGAGGTAGAGAGAGAGAGAGAGAGAGAGCATCAATGAAACAAGGGAGTTAGAGAGAGCTTCGAGACAGAGAAACAAGAGAGGGAGAGAGAGTCAAAGAGAGGAGAGAGAGAGAAGGGGAAGCTGAAGTAGTACTGGAGTAGAATAAAAACGTTTCGTCACACGCCACTTATTTACTTCACACCGCTTCTTTTTTGGTCTATAGGGGAACATTTCTACGGAAGTAAGCATTCTATGGCCCTATTTGGAAGAAAATTGCGCGGAAAAATCTTGCACCTTCCTTCCGAGGCTGCTATATTACTCGTATGGGCACAGACACTAGCCGAATTATCCCTGGTTTACGTTTCCCTTATCGTTAGCTAATCAATAATATGAGCTCCACTACTTTTTTTATCAAAGACTTTAAGGAACTATTATTTTCTTCTTATTACAGTATCAGGAACTTTTCCTACATTCTAATAAGATAGCGTACGATAATTAGTGTACGTACGGTGTCGTGTCTAGCTGTGTCATTTTTCGGAGTGCTTGAGCCAAAGTTACTCATTAAAAGCCAGCTGTTGGTAGTTAGCCGGGACAATAATTTCCGAATCTTTAAAAAAAGTTAAGAGCAAGTGTATTTTAATCTTTTTCTAGGTTTAGTCATCATATGATAGTTTTTTTTCAGTAGTTTTTCGTGCTTTATTTTCTCGTTTAGCATGTCAGCTGTTTGATTCCGGCCCGCTATTTAGATAAATGATGTTAGGCTTTGACGTTTACACACTCTGGATTAGGATAGATTGTGTGGCTCCCGTTGAAGGGGTATATCAGCCAGTCTATATTACGCGTTTTGCATTTGAGTGTATACGATACGTTTCGCAGCTTTTGTATATGGGCAACACTTTTGCCTTGAGGCTAGTGTGTTCTCGCATAAATCTATTTCAAGACTATGCTATTGCTATCGCATGTCTAGTTCACCCAGACGCAGACAACGTTGCGCTGCCTCGCTGCTTCCTAGCACCGAGATGGCGCTAAATTCGCGCACATTAAATCTTTCTGCTCTATGTGCTGTTCATTCGATTTTCTTGGCGTATGATATTCACTCTTATCTTTTCTAAAGCACAAGGTATCTGTATTCAGATTTCAGAATTACATTGCCGGCTTCAGCCACGGTCTTACATTATTCATTGACTCTTTCCGGATTGTTCACAAACACCGTCTCTCTCTTCCCCCCCCCCTCTCTCTCTTTCACTCACTATCTCTCCCTTCTCTCTAACCCTCACTGTCTCTTGCTCTTTTCTACGTTTTCAACCAGGAATCTGAGTCTTCAAAAATTAGCATAAGCTGGTGGCAGCAAAAATGCAAGCGTTTTGCAGTACTAGCACAACTAACACATACACTTACTCATTGATTTTTTGGCCGAATATTATGCTTTATTCTTTATTGAATGGGGAAGGTAGTTAATCTACACCTTCCCTACGACTTCCAAACTAATTCGAAGTATAAACACTGTCACAACAGTTTATATAATCGGTCACATTTAAAAAAATATTTTGTGGCATATCACCATTTATTATTTATCTAACGCAATCTTTAATGGTTTGCAGTTTTAAAAATTGAAAATATAAAATTTGAAAATATAATTCCTTCCTGTCATTGTCATCCCTTATCGACCACGTTTATGACTACATTGATGTAAAATGAAACGCTTCTGAACTATATTTGTCTGGCAGCTCTATATGTATAATATTTCAAACATATTCCGTACTCTTTCTAACAAGTTGTAGGTTGGGATTGCTTACTTTTTGTGTTATGTCTATACACAAGAAGGAGTACGTCTATCTTATTATACAATCCACAAAATTCGTTCGTTTGGTTGTACAATCCACAAAATTCGTTCGTTTGGTTGTACCATGTATGTTACAAAAATCTACGTTTCAGGGATTTTCTATTAGGTTACTGTTTCGTGCGCCTTCAACGTATGCGTTTTCGTGATTTATTACATAAACCTTGCTTGGATGATATGATACGTTTCGGGAGTTTCGCATATAAGTACGCACTCTTATTTTGATTATGGAAAGTCGCCTCAGGCGGCGTTAGCCGACTGATATGTTTATATATCTATACGTGGATGAACACAAAATTTTAACCTACATCGTATAATTTACATGGAGACTGAATAATGCAACATTCAAGGCAAACCATTTTTTCACTGGCCGCATAACAACCCAGCAACTATATAGTTTTCTTATACAAGTCTTTGTTCCGAAAACTAGTTGCATCGTAATAGAAACGAGGAAGCTAGAATCCAATACATAAAACATAATAACTAGTGCATTGCTATGCAGAACGCATAAACGTAATTATTGCAGCCGAGTTGTCCTCTTCAGATTGTATAATTATATAATTGTTACATCTATTCTTTACTTGTTATGTTATAATGCACTTGTAGATAGGCCTCTTTGAGGACAATGTTTATATCTCGTATATAATAAGAGTTTATTGATTATATGAAGAAAATACAAATAATCAAAAGGCAACCCTGAGACGAGTATGCTTATAAAAACCTCCCATATACTGACGAGGGCTATCTAATCATCTACCATGAATTCCTTATATTAAGTAGGCGTGGCTAACCGTTAGTCTAAAACCTCGAGGTGCCCATGCCCAATATGCAAATCAACTTCATCATGCATGTGACAGCAACTGACACTACATTATCCATTTGTGACAACTAAAGCCTAAGGACTCCCTCAAGCACTTTGCATAATTAGCCCGGAAACGACTTGCAGTTGGCAGAGATTTTCTTTTTACTCTACCGATTTCATATTGAATGTAGTGCACACACACCTCAGACTTCAAGTTCTAATTTCTTCATATCGCATAAATATATTATTAAACTTCTCGACCTTGTACTTTGTCTTTGTGAACTTGCACTTTTTGAAGTTATAGAAAGCCTTTTATAGTAAACATCAATTATGTGGATGTCGATGTAATTTCCTATGCTTCCTGTAAAAACTAGGCATATTGATATTTGAGCTGTTTATAGTATTTAAAAAAAATCGGAGGTGTTTTAGTTTGACTTGTGTAGTGTTTTTGTTTTCTGATCCTTGAAAACCACATTTATACTTTACTACGGCGGACGTATTATTTTCATACTTTCGAAACGAATGTATTCATTGTGTGTTGACATCTTGCATCTGTAATGATCATTCAATTATTTATTGGAAAGTATTTATTGATTGCGTTTTTAATTATCGATCGATTTCCAGGTGACCCGTAACTTCAGCGACCTGGCTACCGATCTGGACCGCATCGCGCCTCGCGCGCCTGCAATTGCAGAACCAATCAAGTGAGTTTTAGAATTTGGAGCCTGCCTTCTGTGATTACGGTATTGCATGGCAATTATCCTAATGTCAATTATTCCAACCTCTAATGTTTCTGTTGTGCAGTGTGCAGCTGTAGTGTTGTCTACCTTTGCTTCACGATTTATTGGCTGTTGTGCTATTACCCCTTGGTTAGTAGTTTAATGTAAATAAATGAGATTGACTTTTGATTGGACTTAAGATTTGTGTAATTCTAATTAGGTCGCTATCGTCTCCATCATTATAAAATTCAAAAGTCGCTTAAAATTTCGAACTTCGTTTTTGCCGCGTTTTGCTGGTTGTTGTTGGCTGGATTCGTAGCTTTGTTACAATTTGTTACTATCTTCTGTAAAGGAAAATCAATTCAATTCAATTCAATTTCTTCTATTCCTAGTTTGCCCACACCATTATGAAATCACTCGCGTATTATGTGTCATAGTTACCGAATAGGAGGAATAGTAACTCACCCCCGTTTAGACAGTTTAGTGTATTCATACTCACAGTATTCACACTGAGTACAGAATGTTGTGAATGCGCGTCATTTTCACCGGTTAAGTGAATCACTGAGTAGGATACATTTCATATATTACTCTCGAACTCATTTTGTATCGATGTCAACATAGAGGATACGATTTTGAACTTTTGAAGTGGGCCTTTAAATATTCCTATTCATTTTCTCAACAACTTGCCACGACTGCCGTATCGTATCCATATCAAGCAATTTGACAATCAAAAAAACCTTTTGAGCCAAACTTGTTTTGGCATATCTCCCGGCATTTTTTGATTCCCAAGTGGGCAACTGACAGGCGGAAAAGGGCCACAAACGGCTTTTTTATGCAAACAAAACCAAGAAAACGATTTCTCGACTAATAATATTATAATAATATTATTATTTTTTCCAATAAGCACATTTTTGGTACTACATGGGAAAAAAATTCCTCCAGTGTATTCATATTTATGTATTTTTCACAAACTAGTCGATTGATTATGAAATTAAATAGCAGTATTACTTTCATTTTGGTGATATTTGAAATAAGCCCGTTACGTTCCAGCAGTTTATCTACAAATACACTTTATATTTCGGCTGAATACTAGCATTAACTGTTGCACTAAATTTCTTCATCTAACAACCAAACGAATTTTTTTTTTGCGCGCCGAGAGAATTTATTTCCATTTCTCTGATCCTTTAAAGCGAAATACCGGCCGGCTTTTGAAACGCAGCGTGGACAACTGCATTCTTTTGTATTTATGTGAAGTGGGGTCTAATTGGGGTCTATTTTTTATGCTAAATTATGCTCGTTTGCATACGACGCATAAGAATGTTGCTGTACTCGATGTTTCAAAAACCGGCCGGTATTTCGCTTTAATAATTCGTATAGTATTCATAGTTGGTTGTAAGATCTACATAGATGATTGGTTTAGTGTGTGTGCGGGAATTTACGAGCTCCCGGACATATCTCGATGATCTAGATTCTCTTTGTTGCGGAATTCAGAAGTTAGTGGATGGGATGTCCCAGGGGAACTGGACCCACTGGGTCTTTCCGGACCGGGAGAGCTTAACATCGCTTATTACATAGCAGCGTAGTAGTTTGAAGATTGTGTTTAGTTAGTTATTTCATCATGTACTTTGAGTTATTTGATCATCTGTAGCGTCGAAAGCTTGAGTCTGACTGCTTTTCTGCTCATTTTTAACAATATAACAATCTATATTGTTTCTATGATCCATTTATGCATATATGTATAAACAATACACAGCAAACACTAATACTATTATATTTTCCTGTTCGTAACCTATGAAAAATTATGCTCTACAAACTTCTGCGACGGATGTGCCGTAGGTAAATCACTTGGAATTACGATATACGTTGGGTGAATAGCATTAGGGTAACTTCGAGTATATTACGATGTAGTGTCATACCTTATTGTTAGAGATCCTGTAGATCGCCAACACTACAAGCTTTCACTAATCGTTCTAACATGACTTCATAGGCAATACGAAACAAGTTTTCTGTATTATTATTTACTAAAAGTTTTTAGTGTAAATTTGCATGGCATGTTGTCTGCCCTCTCCTCAGGTCTTATGTTCCCTTGCAGGTTCTCCCGGCAACCTCCCAGCGTGACTGCAGTCTCACGGCAGAACAACTATGAACCCTACTGGCGAGATGGATCGTTTTACAAACGACGGTATTGAACCTAATCGATACTTTTCTACCGTCGCGTTAGCGGGAATCCAAAAATCCTTGAGATACGTTGTAATCAACGGCATCGAGAACTTGACGCTGCAGAAGGCGAAAACAAAATTGATTGTGCATGTTCCCCTACCATCTATCCTGAATTTATGCATGTATCATGTTTCAGTTTTTGTTTATAACCTTTATATTAACACGTTCTACATCCTTCTACCAAAATTATATGAATAGGCATAGGCTCAATGACCATGACTCTGTCTATGTTGCGAAAAAGTAGATTGGTACGAGAAAACAAGTGACTTTAAAGGAAGGCCGTAGGCAGACTGACTTTCACAGACCTAGTTCTCATCATTACGTTTTTACAGTAGACTATTAGGCCATAAGATCATTGGCTCGAATTTTAGATTCGACGAAGGCCATGAAGTAGAAGAGACACCGTACACTGCACACGTTATTTCGGACATGGCAACGCCGGTGAGATCGACATCTTATCGTTCGTCTAACTAGCAATAAGATCTTATGTGCACTGCTCATACACTCTAGAGTCTGGGCTACCCTTTTAGGAAACGTACTATTATTTTGTAACTTTTCAATACCTATATAACTTCTATTCTAGATCCGTCCCTATCATCCACGCGACGACGGTTTCTTAGATAATATTCGGGGACTCAGTCCGGAAAGAGAACTGCCCGATCACAGGAAAGTGTCCTTCAGCACGGCGCCGATACCGGTTTGTCATTTACGAGATCAATTTACGATTAGTCGTGATGACGAACCTTTTATAAGACTTATCGACGGTAGCACATAAGTTACAAAGAGTGTGTAGTCGATATTGTTTTATTAGTTACCTTCTCGTCTTTCCGTCTCGATATCCTCTCTCTCTCTCTTTCTCTAATTATCACATCACCCCATTTCCAGGTATACTGTACTCATCCTGCCGAGGAGTACGACCGTCGTAATGATGATATCGACCCAGTGGCATCGTGTGCCGAATACGAACTGGAGCGTCGTCTCGAGAGAATGCAACTCTTCGACGTCGAACTAGACAAAGGAGCAGAGGGATTGGGAGTCAGCATTATTGGTCAGTGCATAAATTATCTATTTTTGCTCCAGTAGTGTTTCCGGTTAGTTGTGAAGAGCGTGATCATACTTTGATTGTGAGACTCATGCATCTTGAATTGTCTTCGTATCCACTGCATCTAAATATGAAGTCATACACTTCTGAAAATATGTGTACGTACTAAACAAATATCTTAAATCTTTAACACTTACTGTACTTATCTAAAAATTGAGCCTTTTGCACATCCGTGAATGTCTAGTAATATTCAGGAATGGGCGTGGGTGCTGATTCTGGCCTTGAGAAACTGGGTATCTTCGTCAAAAGTATTACTTCGGGTGGAGCAGTGCATCGTGACGGGCGAATCAAAGTCTGCGATCAGGTACAGTACTTTGCCACAACACAATTATGCAGCTTCTTGACATCATATTATGCCTCGCTTCATGTTGTTTGTAGTTTGCCCTTCAGTTTCTCATTTCCAGATCGTTTCGGTTGATGGCAAATCGCTCGTCGGTGTCAGCCAACTGTTCGCGGCGGAAACCCTGCGCGCGACGACAAATCACGTTCGCTTTGTTATTGGTAAGGTTTTGGCAAAATATACAGAACATGTACTGTTCTGAAGCTAGGAATAGATGTGAAATATTTAGGTTAAGTTAGTGCTAATTATCTTCTTATTATATAAAAGAGTAACTGTAGCGCAATTTGATTACCGGTGTGCGTTACGGAAATGCAAATTTCGTGTTCAGGTATAAAAAGAGTTTCGCAGCTCAGTATCGAAGTATGCATATGCAATTGTTTCCTATTATGTGAATTTCTTATGATACGTTTGAAGCTTAGTTCATGCTAAACCAATCATATTTCCATGTAAATCGCCTCAGGCGGCGTGAACAGACTGGTTATTGGATATTTTCAGGACGCGAGCCGAACCTCGACGAATCAGAAGTAGCGCAATTGATACGGCAATCATTGGAGGTAATTGACGTCCTCATCTGATTATTTCTTCTCTCTCTCTCTCACTCTGTCTCTGTCTCTCTCTCTCTCTCTGTCTACAACGGTACACACTCTCTCTTTATCCATTTATTTCTCTGTTCATTATTGTCTCCCTCTTTCTCTTCCAGTACGTTTTATTTTATTTTTACTAAAGCTTTACTGCTCGGCTTAACGTTTTCTACGGGCCTGACCTTTAGAGTACCCCTCCAAAACCTACTGCCGAGGAAGAATGTATATGCGTAAGTGTGTTGATGACACATCCTTAAAACCAATTACTAGCAATTCCAAACGCTTTGCATGCTCGTGTGATCCCCTCGCTCACTTACCAGTGCTAACTGTTCTGAATTAAAAAAAAAACTTATTTACCAGAGAGTTCCAACCATCCTTTGCTAATCAGTCCCCCGAGTACAGCTGAATTCCTTGGTCGTGCTATATTGATCGGTTATCGATCAATGACCTTTGTAATCAATCGATAATCAGTATATCGATTTCAGGCCGATCGATCGCGAGCTCTTCCCGAGGAAGACGAAGACGAGTTGAGCCAAAACGAGGATGACCACGCTGAGAACAGAAGTCATGGTGGAGCGTCATCGGTTGATGAATCACAAATTAGGGTACGGTAGCTTCAGGTCGTTATTAGTATGAAACTGGGTGCTGGGTACTGTAATGGGGCATTCTTTGTCAGACCGATCACCATACCATACTGTATATTACATATTGTGCAGTGTGCTGTGCACACTACAAAATTTACCTTCATTTCTCTCAAGCACAAAATGGTTATGCGGTATTTAAATTGGACTTGTATCATTTAGGCGAAAATTGCCGCGCTCGAATTGGAATTAGAAATGTCGCAGAAAAAGACGGACCATATGCATGAGGTGGGCGGGAGAAAAGTAAATGAACTGCTAATAATATGTTGATAATAATATTGATATCTGGAGAAGTTTGTGGAAGGAAGAAGATATATATATAGAGAGAGATAGATAGAGAGGGAGAGGTAGAGAGAGAGGAGGTACATGTACCATGTACCATATCATAGGAGAACGATACTCAGTTATGAATTTACTTTTCGATAAACCAATAACTTGTTATCAGGAGCTCGGCGAGACGAAAACGCACTATAGGCAGTTGGAGCAGAAATACGAACAGGCGAATGAAATGTTGAAGACTTTTCTGGCACGGTACGTAACTTTTTTAATGAGCATGAGGTGCAATCCCACTCAAATTTCAGTTTGAGGCACATAGGTTTAAGGTGTGAGGTTGCGACTTTGTATATGTATATACTAAGCGAAGTTTGCGGGTTGAACTTTGACAACCTGATTATGGGAGCTTTCTGCTGATTAGGCTAACTAGGACAATTACAGAGAGCAAGAACTGATCACCCGCGAGGAGTCCCACGTGGAACAACTACGCGATAAGGACGAGCACTACGCATTACTCGTTGATCAACTGAAGGTTGGTATACAAAGGTTTATACTTTATACAAAGCTTGGAATTAGATTCTACGCTTCTTCGTACCCATCTGGTGATGGTTCACTGTTTGTTTTCGTGAGCCTGCCCATTTGGGGTCCAGTTCGTGACCATGTGGTGACCTTCATCGAAAACGCCATCAGCTGGTTACCAAATGGTCACCAAATGGTCACCAACCAGTCATCAAATGGATTTTTGGCTGAAAACCATTTGTAGACGGGGCGCATACCGTTTTTCGGTGGTTTCGGCCATTTTATCGTTTTCTGTGTTTTCACCTGGGTTTTTTTACTTATCATTACTCACTATGGCCGTATTTGGTAGTCCTAGGAAGTTACGGAAAAGGAAACTGTACTTTAGTGGTTAAGCTGTAGTTTGTTGTCCAAGCTCTACATCTTGTCTACAATCTAATCTTCGTTATCTTTCCAGCGAAGGATCGACGAGCTCGAGATCAAACTCGAGGAAATGTCCGAGAGAAGAGCCAGCATCACGGCTGGAGAACTCAGCGAACTCAGGGTTTGTCGGTTTCCTTCAAGATCTCACCAAAATGGCATTGCGCTTATTGAACTGATGATCTTTTGTCATTGTTCAATATGTTTAAACTTAAACACTAATGAAGTTATTTATTGATTGGTTGCTTCCAGGACAAGCTCGCACAGCACGACAAACGGGACGAGGTGAATGCGTACAAGCCAGGAGGAGAGTTGCCACATGAAGATAAGGCTGTGATGGCACGAATACCCAGTCAGACAAAGGTAAATCTAGGATGTTCCAATCGATAATGAATACTTTGTTGATTGCCAGCCAAGAGCCTGAAGGATGTTACAATTTGGAATTGGGAACTAGCTGACCTCAAGTCACGATCTCTACATTAGGCAGCCAATCTATGTAGATCAATGACGCCCTGAGTGCATACTTTTTCAGCGATTTCTTAGTTCTACTTTAGGCTCAGGCTTAGGCTTAGCCTAAACCTAAGCCTCCAGTCTAACAGTTACGTTTCAGATTGTTGCAAAACGCGACGCCGAAGTCTCCGTCTGTGGTGGTTGGGACGATGATAAGGTGGGAATTTGTAGTGCTACTTACAATAGTTTGTACGGTTTCTATGCTCCCGCCTTTTTTATAGGTCCAATGTTCCCAACTTTTGACATGGAACACCATAGTGACGATGGCTCCACTTCAGTAGTAAAATGGTTCAATATACTCCCAAATATAGCGACGCTATTCACTTTTGTGCTATTGTATTTTGTAGATTGCATACATACATATTTGCAGGGTTCCTCCGCCTGTGACAGCCCTATTCCACGTATCTCAGAACCTGCCAGTCCTGCTTTGCCTCACAAGTTCATGCATCGGAAACTACTGTTCCCGCTGCGCAAGAGATACATTCTCAGTAAGTGTGAGTTGACCTGCTAATTAAATGTTGTCCCATTCAGGTACTGTAGATGATTACATAAGACCTTTTATAAGTATTCTTACCACGTACCAAACACAACATTCTTCTTTTGTTCAATGGTCTAGGCAACCTGTGCTCCCTGTATTTGTTACTTGTTTTGCGATATATAATGTGTTCAGCTGAATTATTGTGATCATATTTTGACTTTATTATTTGCTCATTTCAGATGAAAACGAGTTCTGGAGAGCCTCATATGACAAGATCCAGGTAAGGATTTACTTGTGACAAACAAAGGCGTCACCTAATGATTTTAAATATGTTTTAATAATGTTTTTATTTGATGCTTTTATTTTAATCAGATTTACATTTTCACGTTTCATAGTTATTCATTGTGGTATTGCCTCGACAAAACTTGTGCGACATTTTATGTTCGTAATAAATGTTATGTTATGTTAAAACTGTTTGTACCGGTCATCGCGGGCTAAGGTAGAGTGATGAGCGTGGTGTGCCTAGCTAAGTCAGATTTCTGATCTGGCCCGTAACCGCTGACATAATGGAATTTGGATAACTGCATTCAAAATAAATCTGGAATTGGACTATTATTGAATGGTTGATACACTCAAATAGTATAGGTTTTATAGGGCTTATGTAGTATTAATTATTCTCGTTCAGGGTCTACAAGTTCTACAATGGACTGTCGATGACATATGCCAATTGTTGGTCTCTATGGGGTTGGATAAGTATATCCCCGAGTTTACAATCAATAAGATCAATGGACCAAAATTTCTGGAACTTGATGGGAACAGACTAAAGGTAGGTTTCGATGTACATACGCGTAATAATCTACCCTTGATTATTTTGCAACATTTCGTGCGATCAAAATTTGAAGGTCGACTTTTCTATACAGTAATTTTCTTCTTATTGAGTTTCATAGGTTTTTACACGTTCGTTGTTTCGGCCTACATCTGTGCTAAAGGTTTAGCAGCACGTCCCTAGTCATGTAGATTGAAATATAGCTTGTGTGCGTTTCAGAGTATGGGCATCCAGAACCACTCTGATCGTTCTTTGATCAAGAAGAAGGTCAAGATGATCAAGACGCGGATAGAGCGCGAGCGGAAAGTTCTGGAGAAGGAGAGTCGTGCCAGGACACTGATGCCACATCCGGCCATGCCTGTATAGTAACGGCATCAGGAGTTTGTGACGTCACATTGAAGTCATGACGTCATGACGTCATTATTATTATGATGTTGTATACATCGTTTTTCGTTCAGTACTTTTGAAGTGTTCGTTCGATTTTGATTCCGGGTTACAGTTTGACTTCGATCACCCTCTGCTGGTAACGCTTCCATTGTGAAAGTTTGACAGGAATGCAGTCGTTGCTAATTTCGAATCGGGAGTATTATCAGTACACGGGAATCCAATTTACGATTTTTGTATGCAAATGTCGTTAGCAGTTGTTAAAAATAGCTGTTAAAAATAGCCAGCAGTTGTTAAAAATAGACTGTTCGTAAGGAAGGAACGAATCATTCGTACGACATTTGGTCGTTTGTAATACCGTATTGGACATTGGGTCAAACCCTCAATTTCGTAAGATCGCTGACGACGTTTGCTACAGTAACTATGTTTGTTTGAATTACGATGAGGTTTATAATGGTGTAGGTCATTCTGCCATAAATTCATGGCATGCTCATAGCTATAGCATAATCTTATTCTGATCTTGTTTTTCACCTAACCACTACACACAGTAGTACTTAGAACGAACGCACGGCCCTTTTGGTTTATTTCCATTATAAAAACTTATTTTATTTGTAATGCATAGAAAGCTCAGCTACTCTCTTGTCCTCTCTTGCGCCATTCTTTCACTTAATTTATCGATTTTTTCTAAGGATTATTGATTTTTCAGATTTTTTTTTATTACCACTGTTTTTTTTTGCCATGTGCCGTTTTTTTTCATATCCCATCTGCAAATGTGATTTTTTGATTATCATGCTAATCTATATTATTCATTCATTCACTGATTTTTTTTCTATTGATTGTTCACAAAAAATGACTTGTTGAAAACCTTTAAATGCTTGTGATCAGAGTTGTATAAGAACTTACTAAATGTGCAATGAAAATGCAGCTATGTGCATATGTGATCATTATCAGTTTTTCTCTACTAATCAGTTTATTTGCGTTGTCTACCTTTGGTAGAATTTGATAATAATATTTTTTTCTGTAAAAGTGAATTTCCCGTTACGGATTTCATACCTCTCTATCATAATTATAAATCGAAAATAAATATTCTATGCTTTTCCTTTTGTTGTATAATGGTAGCGCAATTCAATTTTTGTACAAGACTCGAAAAACGTGAAGAGAGAATGCACACTGAATTTAATCAGGTTTTGCCTCCCTTGTTTTCGCACTATCTTAAAAAAAGCTCTTATCCAGTGCAGCTGGATTGGATTTTTTCTTCCTTTAGGGCACCGTAAACGCTCCCGCAACAATTAGTATGAATAAACCCGAGGACGCAAGTGTTCCTTTTGCTGTTATGCACCGTCTGGTGAATAGAGTATACCCATAACGTACTACTGATCAAATTAGAATCTTATTTTATAAAGGAGAAGAGTTTACTGTTTTGTTGCTGTAATGATCATTCGCAGAATTGAACGGTGTATGCAGATGAAGGTCCATTATTTCCCCTACAGAAGTACGTCGAAGTTTTATCATCGAACGCGTAGCTGTATGCAGTTGGACAGCAGTTCTAAAACGAATCATTGGAAAACAAGAAAGCTTAGCACCAGCATGATACGGTCCGTCCTTGGTTTAGAGATGCAGGCTTTAGATTTATGACAAGTCGCAAAATTAACTGTGTAAAATTTGGTCGAACGAGACGATCATCCCAAATCAAAACGAATGAAGATGTTTTCCATATAAGTATAGCTGGTTTCTTCTACCATATATGCATATCACCCTTACCTTGAAAATCTTAGCGTACAAGTTGCTCGGGCATTTTTCTGGTGTTCCGTAAGCTCCGCGGCAACAGTATTCGTCAGTGTTGAATGCCGTGCATGCCGACTTGCAGGCAACGGTGCGGCCATTCTGCGCATATTTGCTATTAAACTGTTCAAATGTATGCTTCGATAGACTAGGTGTTTTATCATCTGATAGTTTTGTGATAACTAGAAAAATATCACTACCTTATTGACTTTGAGCGCCTGTGGACAATAGGCGTTTACGTCTTTGTAACAGAAACCGCACCTCTTACAATCGTACTCTCCTAAATGGTAGAATATGATTTGTTTTATTACAACATAACTAAATTGATCGAAATGCAACTGCAGTTCACGTAACTGTAGAAATAAGCCATGTTGTAAACTTGTTCACTCATGAGGAAATCGGGTAGGTTTTACTGGAAATATTCGAGATTTAGAACAGCGCAGTAGCTTTTCTATAAACAAATTGTTACCTCCCTTAGTACGGTATGTGCCCTCAATTGGCATAATCAGCACAGGAATGTTGTATCCGTCAACGAGCGATACGTCATAGAAGTCCTGCAATTTGTATGATAATTCAGCATCCATAAGTGAGCTGACAGAGAAAGCGGTTTAAAGGGATAGGTTCACCTCGAATTGCACCTTTTTTCTAATTTTTATTGATAGTATGATCTATGATCTATGACCTATGACGGACAAAATGCGAAAATTGCAGTAAATGTCCTTTGCTCCTCGAGCCAGGATCAAACTCAAAAGCTAAGCTACCTCGACTTTATAAAACTACCGCAGCTGTAGTTAAATAGGGTAGAAGTGTAGAACACTACCCCATTTTGCAAATACACCACCCCAAAATAAAATATACTACAACATGGGAAAATACTATCCCTGCAATGTGTTACCCCGGAAAATAGACTACCCCATTGTAGAATACTACCCCCAACTTATTTTACATGACTACCCCACTTATTTAACATGACTACCCCCACCTATTTTACATGGCGACCCCAACCTATTTTACATGGCTACCCCACCTATTATACTCTGTTAATCTCCGACCCAATGCGCGCCCAAATTATGGCTTTCGACCCCACCGCCGACGCTAAATATGACTGAAATTTGCAGTGCCGACCCTTTAGCAGTACAAATAGTGTAGCAGTACAGTAGGAAGCAGCAGTGAACGCACGCCAGCCAAACTGACCCAAGTCTGACCCAAGTCCGACCCAACTGGCGCGCTTGCAGCTCTTCCGCATGCACATCGCATTTTTCACGATGATTTTTTAATTTTTTTTGAAGATTCTGCACTTTCTCGTTTTTTTCTAATTTGTTTCTATTTCCTTTATTATTTCCTCAATTAACTTATTGCTATCACAGGTACCATTGCTTCACTTACTGGTGCGCGTTCAAGCAAGCAAACAAACGGAAGGAAACACGATAAAGTAAGTTTATGATGTGGTAAGAGTAGGGTTCTCATCGGTCACTATGGATAGACTCAGCCGTAGAAGTATATGTTACTAATAGTTTGTAATCTTCGCAGAATGACGCCGAAGTATTATATTTTCATTTACTATTTAATTTAATACATTTAGACACTGGTGGTAAGCTCCATGGAAGTTCACAACATCAAAGATGCATTCTGCTGCCTGATACTAATACATGGACAATGGAAGATTCGCTAAAACTCCGTCAAATTTGAATGTTTAGTCATAAACTGTGTATGTATTATTCGCAATAAACATTTCCTCCCGTTATGTAGTTGTAATTTATGGGCTACGCTTCTGTACAAATTACGGTGGTGCCGACTCCAAACCGTGGTGGTGCCAGACCCAACTCCGACTCCAAACAGTGGTTTTGCCGATCCAACTCCTACGCCTTTTTCAAATTTT